>CM050164.1:233361374-233906374 GCA_027410445.1 Discoglossus pictus | reverse complement strand
TCTGTATACTAAAATTAAAATAGTTTTTCAGGAAGTAAACAAATCCAAGTTATTACTTATATTTGCCCATCACAAACTTTGTCTTATACGTTTCCCAGTCCCGGTTTTCTTATTGTCCTGTAGATAAGAAGCTTTGACAATTGTGCACCATAAGGGCAGAACTTTAAAAACCATAGTCCAGAACTGCTTATATTTGCACAAGATAGTTAGTAAATTGAAAGACTACATAGGATCTTGCAAAATGTTGTTTTGGCAACAACACTAGAGAAGAAGATATTTTATACTTTTTATTTATCACTACATAGAAATATTAATGCAATTTTACTTATTTTAAATTAATACAATTCCTGTAAAATTAATACAATTACTGCTGCCCTCAGGTAAAAAGAATTTCATAACAATCATTTTGCATCAATCTACTATTTTTTTTAAACAAAAGCCATATATTACAAACTCACCTTTTATTGACTGGTTTTTCATCTTTTTCGTAGGGCTTCACAAACCACTTTCCAATGCGCACAAAGTTTCGGTTCATTAGACACCGCTCCAACAAGTTGTGGATTGCTTTGAAGAGCAGAGTGCGACACTCATATGAAAGTCCATGATCCCAAATTCCGTCTTCTTCATCTGGAAAGCAAAAAGTATAGTTAATTTTAACCTAATGAGGGATGTTACTTCTTTTCTTGCTCATGTAATTTGTTTTACTACATACTGTGCGTATGTATTCACTCCCCTTGTTATGAAGCCCATATAAAGCTCTGGTGCAACCAATTACCTTCAGAAGTCACATAATTAGTGAAATGATGTCCACCTGTGTGCAACCTAAGTGTCACATGATCTGTCATTACATATACACACACACACCTTTTTTGAAAGGCCCCAGAGGCTGCAACACCTAAGCAACAGGCACCACTAACCAAACACTGCCATGAAGACCAAGGAACTCTCCAAACAAGAGACAATGTTGAGAAGTACAAGTCAGGGTTAGGTTCTAAAAAATATCTAAATCTTTGATGATCCCCAGGAGCACCATCAAATCTATTATAACCAAATGGAAAAAACATGGCACAACCGCAAACACGCCAAGAGACAACTGCCCCCGAAAACTCATGGACCGGGCAAGGAGGGCATTAATCAGAGAGGCAGCACAGAGGCCTAAGGTAAACCCGGGAGGAGCTGCAGAGTTCCACAGCAGAGACTGGAGTATCTGTACATAGGACGACAATAAGCCATACGCTCCATAGAGTTGGGCTTTATGGCAGGGTGGCCAGAAGGAAGCCATTACTTTCTAAACATGCCATTTTGTTTTCTGCTGAGTTTGCGAAAAAGCCATGTAGGAGACTCCCAAAATGTACGGAGGAAGGTGCTCTGTTCTGATGAGACTAAAATTGAACTTTTCGGCCATCAAAGAAAATGCTATGTCTGGCGCAAACCCAACACATTACATCACCCAAAGAACAGCATCCCCACAGTGAAACATGGTGGTGGCAGCATCATGCTGTGGGGATTTTTTTCAGCAGTCGGAACTGGGAAACTGGTCAGAGTTAAGAGAAAGATGGATGGTGCTAAATACAGGGATATTCTTGAGCAAAACCTGTACCACTCTGTGTGTGATTTGAGGCTAGGACGGAGGTTCACATTCCATCAGGACAATGACCCCAAACACACTGCTAAAGCAACCCTTGAGGGGTTTAAAGGGAAACATGTATATGAGTTGGAATGCCTAGTCAAAGCCCAGACCTCAATCCAGTAGAAAATCTGTGGTCAGACTTAAAGATTGCTGTTCACAAGCGCAAACCATCCAACTTGAAGGAGCTAGAGCAGCTTTGCAAGGAGGAATGGGCAAAAATCCCAGTGGTAAGATGTGGCAAGCTCATAGAGACTTATCCAATGCGACTTGTGAGCTGTGATTGCCACAAAAAGTGGCTCTACAAAGTATTGACTTTAGGGGTGTGAATAGTTATGCACATTTACTTTTTCTGTTATTTTGTCCTATTTGTTGTTTGCTTTATAATAATAATAATAATAATAATAATGATAAAAAAAAAACATCTTCAAAGTTGTGGGCATGTTCTGTAAATGAAATTATGCAAATCCTCAAACAATCCATGTTAATTCCAGGTTGTGAGGCAAAGAAACATGAAAAATGCCAAGGGGGGTGAATACTTTTGCAAGGCACTGTATACACATAAAATCAGGGACGGACACCAAGTTGCCATCCCTCAAGATGTGGCTTCAGTACTTCTCTTCCCTTTCAAGCAGTGCGACTTCTGCAACATTGCAGGCCGCAAACGCGGACCCTCGTGGAGCAAGGGGCCGCATTTGCGGAGGTGGAGCATCTACGGCGCCTCACAAGCGGTTACAAACCGCCACAGAAGCGGGACTTTTTGTTTTTTTTACAAACACGCAATGACTAAATACGGACTTAAACAAAAAAAATATATGAGCCACGGGACTTAGGGGAAAAAAAATATGAACTCGCAAAAATACTACCTTAATGGCCGACCCGCGCACAGCGAAAAACATTAAAAAAAACACTCAATACACACACAAAAATTAAATAAAAAAAGCTTTACCCACAGCAAGGGGGGGGGGGGGGGAGAAACGACACACACACACCACGGCCAATTTACGGAGTTTAGACACTCGAAAATTCTTAAGCGAGAGAAAAAAAAATGGCCGCCAAAAAACGAAAACAAGGTTACACTACCCCTAAAGCCGCAAAACACTGCCCAAAAAAACACAGTATAGCAACAAACAAAGACCTTCACCGTGCGCCTCACAAGGAGCGTCAACGGTGCTCATAGGGCACAAAGTACACCAGGGGAGAGGCGTGCAATAAGGCCAAAAAGGAGATCAGCGCGGACCTTAAAATAAGCGCCTCTGATAACAAATAAAAAAATACACCAACAGAGGCCAAAGCCACTCAGCGCGAGGCTCGCCATGAGCGCCTAACGATGTTAGACGACCAAAACACTTACTCTGTGGCAAACGGCATTACAATTTTTATATATATATATATATATATATATATATATATATATATATATATATATATATATATATAATTTATTTTTATTTTGTCAGTGTGGGGGAACGCTTACGATGTTGGTCACACTTTGCGAGGATAAGCTGCAAGGAGCGCCAAAAGGTGAGCAGTTGAGGCATGCAGGACTTACGACTCGTACGACTTAGGACCGAAACGCGTACATGCACTGCACTGCGCACCTTGCAAAATTACGACTTTTAAACGGCCGAACCACTAAATTGAAAAGCCATGAAAAAAAAAAAAAAAACATGAACAACAAATATACCTCAAATTAACGTATACATACCACAGCGGGAGAGGCAAAAAAAAAAAAAACACGAGGCCCAAGGGCGGAAAAAATAGCCCTAAGCAGTAACGCTTCCCGAAAGCCAGCAACACTTAATCCAAACCACTAACACTTAACCCAAGGCAGTAACACAACCCAAGAGACACGAGATGAGCGCCAAAGGTGCTCAGAGGGCCCATAGCCTCGCATTGTGTGGCAAACAGCATTCCTAGCCTTACAATTTTACTCCCGTCACTTTTGACGGGCAATTTCCTAGTATTTTTATATTTATCATTGCATAGTACATGATATATCCATCTACATAATTGCTCATAAGACAACCTTTTGTGAAATTCATCTGCCTGTACACAAATAAGTGATAACTATCACAAATATTCATGAGCTATAATCTATGTACAGTCCTCTTGAAGCTCAAAACATTCTTCCATATTAACTGCCAGTTACATTATTAAATATTTATGGCAAATTTTTTAAACTAACTTTTACATTTGGCATATTAGATATATTTATCACATATAATAGTTGTCAAACTGCCATTTGTCATAACGCTTGCAACGAAAAGAGTCAGCAGACACAGAGGAGAAACACACAGGGAAGGCACATGGGGAGATGCTGGAAAGAGACACATGGCATTCCCAAGCACAAAACTTGCAGGTTAATGAACCCTGCAATGAGTGGCCAGGCCAGTACAGTAGGCAGGAGAAAAGGTTCGCACACTTTTTTTCCCCACACACCCTAAAAAGCGAGCTCCTAAAACTTTACTTCAGGCTCCTGGGATTTGTCAAACCCCGATTTACAAAGTTTTATCAACTTTTGATATACGTGTATACATGCAAAGTTTTCTTCCTTTTAAGACTGATAATCTGTAAATATCAAAATTAGGTAAATACTATTTAAGAATGCAGAGAATCTCTCGGTCTCATTTTTATTAGACTTTATTCTTCTGACCTTTCATACGGTTCACTTTGAATTAAATCATTGTTTACCGATTTTACAAAGTCTGAAAATGAGCCAGGCAGCATAAATATGCAGAAAAGCATCTACTACAAGAGGATGTCAAAGAAAACTACAATAGAGACTGCAAACTTCCAGTACTAACAGAATAGTAAAAAAGTGACAAAGCGTTAATTCATTCTTTCAAAAATTGCTAAAATTTTACAAAATCCTTTAAAATGGCTAATAACATTTTTCTTCCTGGCTAAGATTAAAAAAAAAAAAAAAAAGTTCAAACTGTATTGGAAGGAAACTTATACCACATGACAATCATCCAATACCATGCACTGAGCAACCGATGAAAGTTCAACTAGTGTATTTATTAACACATGGTAAATATAAATTCATAAAAAAAAAAGTGAAATGATAAATATAAACCACTTACCACTACACTAACACACACTGCTTTTAAAGATAGTGTCAAACTATCAGACTCCAACCTTATTATTTATGCAGATTCTTGTTGGACAGCTTTAAGGGATAAACTAAAATGACAAGTCAATTTTTGATCAATTGTAAAAAAAATTACACGATTGTAAAATGGTGCAGAGTACATATGGTGTCCTTTAAGAGCTAAGAGTTAAATCATAGTGACATTTAGTTTCACTAAGTTCCAGCACTGATCTGGCTAAAAAATTTTTTAGCACTTGTTTAAAGTAAGAATTTAAGAAAACTTAATTTTGCAGTACCAGGAAAATACAACATTTCTGTTCTTGGTTAAAAGCACAACAAAAAAAGCTGCCGTTTAAAAATAAATGAAATGTGTATAGCCTCACAAAATATGGAAGGTGATGGGGTAGTAGAAACAAGACACTAGAGCTCTAAAAATTAATTTGGTATAAACATAACTATGTACAAGACACTACCAAATAAATACATCAGCCATTTATTTAGCACTAGTGACTTGCCAGTCAAAAAATGACGGCAATAAAATTGTAAGGCAGGTAATGCTGTTTGGTGGAGAGGCGGGGTGAATGGGTTTTGTGTTTATAGTGATTTTTTTGTTTGTTTTGTTTTTGTGTATATTTTTTTGTATGCTAATGAAATAATACATTAATAAATGAATATACTAATCTGTTTTGATGTTCCTGCAGCATGTGATGTAGGTTTGCACTGTTGTGGAGCGGAAGTGTAAGTGTCAGCAACGTGTGCAGTTTAAATAGCCTGCGTGCGCGAGGGGGAGCCGTCACGGTAGCTGTGTACTTCCGCATTGTGTAAGTTAGTGTTGTAAAATGGCGGCTAATGTGTATGTGCTACGCGGCTGTGTATGATGTAGCATCCTTGCTAATGATGCATCTTGCACATCTTTTTGGAAAATCCTGTGTTTAGTGGCGTTTTGCGTGTTTAGGGTCCTGTAGCCTCTTTTCTTTTTTTTTTTTTGGCAACCATTTTTTCTTTCCCTTAGGGGATTTTCGTGTGTGTAAACTCTGGAATTTGTACTTAAGTTGAGGTGTAACTTCACTTGCAGAGGTTCTGGGTGCCCCTCCCCCGATAAGCTTTTTATGTATTTGTTGTGTGTATTTATTGTGTTTTTAATGTTTTCATGTGCGTGCAGTTCGGGCGTTAAGGTGGTATTTTTGCGAGCTCGTAATGTTTTTTTTAATTTTTTTTAAGTCTTGCGGCTTGTATTTTTGGATGCCAAGTCCATAAATTTTCCGTTGCAAGTCCCGCCTGAGGCTCATTGTAGACGACGTGGGAGCCTCCACCTCCGCAAACACGGCCCCTCGCTTCGCGAGAGTCTGCATTTGCGGGCCAAAAGTCGTAGGGATGAGCGCCTATGGCGCTCCTTGCCAGCAACTGCGGCCCTCGCAATAGCGAGAGCCCGCAATCGTTAGCAACAACCCGCATGCTCACAACTATATATGTGATAAATTTAACCTCAAACATTTAATTTCAACTAGTAACACTTTATACAGAATAAAACACTACATATTCTGGCTTTGGAAGACCAAAAAAAAAAAAAAAAAGAGAGAGATATGATATTTTAAACTACACATAAGTACCAAGTAAAGTAAATATAAAAAAAAATAAAAAATACCAAGCTGCATTTTCTTACATTGAGGTCTGCAATTTTGTCAGTCTTTCTGATCCATCCACCAAGCATAGTCTTAACTTATAGGTGACATTTGCTAAGCACTCCCTGTAAGTCTGTTTGTAGTGGTTTCAAACTAGAACTATCTAATGTCGAGAAGAACAAAAGAGGTGAATAGGCTACCTAGGTCCAAATGTATTTGGGGAAAATTAAGTCAATGTCCAGAGTCCACAATTATTATTTTGCGCAGATAAAGATTTTACTACTAGCGACTTGCCCGTAAAAAAACGACAGCAATAAGATTGTAAGGCAGGTAATGTTGTTTGTTTGCGACATAAATTTTTCTTGTTCCAAGATTTAATCGGCGCTCATTGCGAGGCTGTTTTTTGTTTGCGTGCTATGAGCAGCGTTGGTGTTTTTTTTTTTGTATGCTAATGAAATAAAGGAATATACTTTACCTACAGTGGATATAAAAAGTCTACACATCCCTGTTAAAATGTCAGGTTTCTGTGCTGCAAAAAGAGGAGACAAAGATAAATAATTTCAGAACTTTTTCCACCTTTAATGTGACCTATAAACTGTACAACTCAATTGAAAAACAAACTGAAATCTTTTAGGTGGAGGGAAGAAAAAATATAAAAATAAAATAATATGGTTGCATAAGTATGCACCACCCTTAAACTAATACTTTGTTGAAGCACCTTTTGATTTTATTACAAGCACTCAGTCTTTTTGGGTATGAGTCAATCAGCATGGCACATTTTGACTTGGCAGGATTTGCCCACTCTTCTTTGCAAAAACACTCCAAATCTGTCAGATTGCAAGGGCATCTCCTGTGCACAGCCCTCTTCAGATCACCCCATAGATTTTCAATCGGATTCAGGTCTGGGCTCTGGCTGGGCCATTCCAAAACTTTAATCTTCTTCTGGTGAAGCCATTCCTTTGTTGATTTGGATGTATGCTTTGGGTCTTTGTCATGCTGAAAGATGTAGTTCCTCTTCATGTTCAGCTTTCTAGCAGAAGCCTGAAGGTTTTGTGCCAATATTGACTGGTATTTGGAACTGGTCATAATTCCCTCTATCTTCACTAAGGCCCCAGTTCCAGCTGAAGAAAAACAGTCCCAAAGCATGATGCTGCCACCACCATGCTTCACTGTGGGTATGGTGTTCTTTTGGTGATGTGCAGTGTTGTTTTTGCGCCAAACATATCTTTTGGAATTATGGCCAAAAAAGTTCAACCTTGGTTTCATCCGACCATAACACCTTTTCCCACATGCATTTGGGAGACTTCAGGTGTGATTTTGCAAAATGTAGCCTGGCTTGGATGTTTTTCTTCGTAAGAAAAGGCTTTTGTTTTGCAACTCTACCCCATAGCTCAGACATATGAAGAATACGGGAGATTGTTGTCACATGTACCACACAGCCAGTACTTGCCAGATAATTCCTGCAGCTCCTTTAATGTTGCTGTAGGCCTTTTGGTAGCCTCCCAGACCAGTTTTCTTCTCGTTTTTTCATAAATTTTGTAGGGAGCTCCAGCTCTTGGTAATGTCACTGTTGTGCCATATTTTCTCCACTTGATGATGACTGTCTTCACTGTGTTCCATGGTATATCTAATGCCTTGGAAATTCTTTTGTACCCTTCTCCTGACTGATGCCTTTTAACAATGAGATCCCTCTGATGCTTTGGAAGCTCTCTGTGTACCATGGCTTTTGCTGTGGGATGTCACTAAGAACATTTCAGGTAAGACCAACTAGAGCAGCTGAGCTTTATTTGGGGTTAATCAGAGGCAGTTTAAAATGATGGCAGTTGTATGCCGACTCATATTTAACATGATTTGGAATTTGATTGCTTAATTCTGAACACAGCCACATCCCCAGTTATAAGAGGGTGTGCAGACTTATGCAACCACATTATTTTTCTTTTTTTTCTTCCCTCCACCTAAAAGATTTCAGTTTGTTTTTCAATTGAGTTGTACAGTTTATAGGTCACATTATAGGTGGAAAAAGTTCTGAAATGATTTATCTTTGTCTCATTTAATTTACAGCACAGAAACCTGACATTTTAACAGGGTTGTGTAGACTTTTTATATCCACTGTATTTTGAAGTAATATATGCAGGAAGCATTGTTTTGAAGAGCTGGCAATCTGTTTTCATGTTGCTGCAGCATACAATGTGCGTTTTCACTGCTGTTGAGCTGCTGTGTAAGTGTCAGCAATGTGTGCAGTGTGTAGTGTAAATAGTGTGCGTGCGCGAGGAAAATCCGTTAGGGTAGCGGTGTACTTCCGCATTGTATAATTTAGTGTTGTAAAATGGCGCCTAATGTGTGTGGTACGCACTGTGGCCGATTTTGCGTCCTTGTTCTTGGACCTCGTCCGTCTTTTGCGGAAAAGCCGTATGTGCTTGGTGGCATTTTGAGTGTTTAGGGTCTGGTAGCCTCGTTTTCTTCGGCGGACATTTTTTCTCTCAATTAGGGGATTTTCGGGTGTCTAAACAAATGCATTTCGACTTAAATTGCGGTGTAACTTCAGTTTCAGAGGTCCTGGGTGACACCCCGTTGCTGTGGGTAAGCTTTTTACGTGTTTATTGTGTGTATTTATTGTGTTTTTAATGTTTTCATGTGTGCGTGTTTCGGGCGCTAAGGTCGTATTTTTGCGAGCACATAATGTTTATTTTTTAAAGCCCTGGGCTTGTATTTGTGGATGGCAAGTCCGTAAATTTTGCGGTCGACGTGGGAGCCTCCACCTCCGCAAATGCGGCCCCTTGCTGGCTTAAAGTCCCCAGTTGCTGGCAAGGAGCGCCCCTCGCTTTGCAAGCCCGCAGCGTTAGCAACGACCCGCATGCTCACAACTATCACATAGATAGTTGTGAGCGTACAAGTTGTTGCATAGCGAGCCCACCGCCCTCGCGAAGCTAAAGGCGCTTCTTGCCAGCAACTGCGACCCTCGCAAACATACGAGACACGTTAGCACACATTACGACCTCACAAAAATCGTCTGCAACCGGCGAACATGAAAAAAATTGAACACACAACAAATACACACAGCACATACATAAAAAGCTTACGTACAGCAAGAGGGAGCATCCAGGACCTCAAAAAAGCAACTTACACCTTCATTTAATACCTCAAAATAAGAGTTTAGACACTAAAAATGTCTCTAAGCGAGAGAAAAAATGGCCGCCGAACAAAACGAAAACGAGGCTACAGCACTCTAAACACGCAAAACACCACAAAAGACCTACGGATATTCCGCTAAGACGCATACCACACATTACCTGCCATTTTACGACAATGGGGAAGTACACAACTACACTAACGGTTTGCGCTCGCACACTATTACACTGCATACATTCATCACGCTTACACAGCAGCTCCACACCACTAATGCTGCAGCAACATCAAAACAGATTGCAGCTCTTCAACACAATGCTTCAAAATACGTAAAGTATATTCATTTATTAATGTATTATATATTTAATTATTATACACCAAACAGCACTGGCTACCTTACAATTTCATTGCCGTCATTTTTTGACGGGCAATTCTCTAGTATATGTGATAATGGTCATGAAAAAGCCACAGGAAGGAAGGTTACACAGGGAGTGATACAAATATAGGTTACCAGTTTACTAAAGGCTTATGTAAAGATATGGACGCATTAGAAAGGAGACAGAGAGATGTAATAATGAGGTTGAGATCCAGAACATAAAGAGTGGAGGTCCCAATTCACCCATTGACTACATCTGCACTAGGGAATAACCATTGAGGTGCAGTGTTTCAAATTACCAGTTGGTGACCTCTCTAAAGAAGCATGTTGCAAAATGTTGCCACTGATTGGTTACTATGAAACACTGCACACCAAGTACTGTCTTTATGAGCTGAAGAGGAGAGAAACAAAAAAAAAAAAGGATGCTTTTAAGTTCATCTTGCTAAAATAAAGTACACAAAAAGTAAAGAGATACCTTTTGTGTATTATATTCCAAGTGAAATCCAGAAACCAGCCATGTCCCTTTAACACGTTAAATAAAAAACAAAATGTTTTAATAATGTTCAACAGTGGCAATAGCATATTTTATACTTAAACTATATTACCATTTAATATACCGTTAGCTTTACATATCTTACACCGTAAAGGTTGGGGGGAGGGGGGAATGTAGTACATAAAAATGTAACCTTTTTAGATATCTTATGATCTTTGTAATAAATTATTAACAGATCTAGGGAAAAGCAAACAAACCGCCAAAATACTGGCAATCTGATTACTCCCTGGATCAACACTAATTATCCAAAATAACCCATCATGCCCTTTATAAGGAAATAAATATATATCCAACCACTTTTTAAAGTTATCCATTGAATCTGCTGTCACAACCTCCTTTGGTACAGTCACATAGTCAGACTGTCCCTCCATTTTCTTTCAGGTATTTTTTTTGTTCCTTCTATCCTCTTGTCAAATGAAAATTTCTTGAGATCCTTTAAAAGGGAAACTAACACCACCGAATAAAAAAATAAAAAAAGTTATTATTGATGTAGAATATTCCATGATGTTTTTCTAAATCTTCTTTTCAGAAAGTCTGTAATTTCTGTCTCAGTACCGCAGTTTGGTTAGACTATCCATACATGTTACACGTATTTGAAAATAAGTGGCGTATTCACCAACATTAAATAGGAAAAGATAGCCACAGGTAGATAAAACGATATTAAAAAAACACATAGGCCAGACAACGTCAGAGGATGAGACGTGTGAATAGATAGAGCAATTAGAAGCCCAATGTAAAATGTTATGAGCCATAGCGCCAAGCCCTGGACATTGGTAAAATATTTAATAAATAAAGCTGAACTAATAAAAATCTATAGCATCAGTTTTATAGGGCTTTTAATGCAATTTTGAAAAGAAACCCTATTTCAGTTTTCATAACCAGATATTTAAAAGTGTCAAGTTATCATGTATTTCATGGGCATTCAAATGCACATGTTCTTGCCCACAATTAGTAGCACTGCTATCCATGTATTCAACATACTTTGAGGATTTTTATTTACAAAAGTGGGACTCAGGCTGGAGTCTACAATAGGTAGTATGAAAGTTATAGTTAGAAAAACACACTTATCACCTAGTAGCCTTTTTTTTTTTTTTTAGTGGTGCCAAGAAAATCTAATTCACTACTAAATTAGAAAAGAAAAACATACAATAAAATGTAACTACTGCAGACTCTACAGTTCTTTTTTAGGGTAAGAGAACTTACAATGTTTGATATGTATGTGTGTATATTATATTTAAAAATCAAAATTACAAGCATTGTTACACAACAAATAAACTTTAAATGCCCTTACCTCCAAGATCATGATGTATAAGGTCATTAAAATTTGGGTCTTCTCCCCACCAAAATATCCATAGTTCTCTGCGACCTGGGCGCTGATCTCGCCGCCAGACACTCAGAACATCGGCCTTCAGGCATCGACTGAAGCTGCTCAGAATGGGATCCTCTTCCGTCACTGGAAAGAGGATTGGAGCAGAAGTAGGACCTTGCCATATATATCGCTTCCATTTGATCCCAGTAAGATCAGCCTAAAATAAAAACAAACAAACATTTTAATAGATAATCACTACTGACCACCAATTAAAACAGTGTTACAAAATAGTTAACTTCAAGCAGCTAAAGGAAAGCTGGCAGTGTGGAAAAAGAGTTGTAATTTCATACTAAAGACTAAGGGATCTAAAGTCTCGCTATGTCAAGGGCTTCCTCACTTGATGGATTGATCAGCTCTTCTCTTGTTTCTCTACCTTGAGTGTATATCTGCTCAAACTGTAATACACCAATGCTAGCTAACAGTATACTTGTTGCTTATTTTTGAGATTGACATATAGCTATATAGACAAACACACACACCTTTAATATGACACAGATATCCCTTGAATAGAGAAAAACAGTATTCTTCACTTTAAACTTGCATTTATATAGTAATGTTAGTGACAAAGAAAGCAAAGTTCTCTATCTTTGCATAACCACAGCAAATAAAATGAAGATCTACAAATATAATCTCCAAAGTGAAAGGCAACAGCATTTCAATAAGACTTCCACTTAACGGATTAGGTTTGAGTCTTTTGGAATTATCTAATGAGGAGAATAGCATTTTAAGTTTATATCACACAGATAAAAAGTATTTAGTAATTGTGCTACTGCATGTTAAATCACCACATCAATTACTACCAGTTTAAAGACCATTAAATAATTTTAAGATGTAGTTTCAGACACTAGATAGTTTGATTTAGACATCTGTGTTTTCACAATCAATAAAAAAAACCTAAAAGAATGATTGAAGAAAGCAAATAATTCTGATAACATATTCCTTCAGTTGCCGATGAATCTTGTCTAATTTGAAGTAAAAAATGAACAACTTTATGTGCTCAGCTTACTGGTAAGAAAGATGAGCTGCCTAGCTGGGAGAAGCACATTCCTGGTCTATAATTACTTGGAAGGCAACAATAAACAGATTTCAAGGTTTACCATTGTGATCACTTAGTAACAGCTGGAATTCCAGCCTCATTTCAACTTTCCTTCCAGGGACACATTGGGGTGGCAGTAATTAAAACTAAACAAATCAAAACTAAAAGACCATTATGGCCTAATTTTATACCTATAACATTTTATAGCGGCATTATCTCAAAAACTGTTAATATATGAAACTTTTGCAAGGCTGAAGCTTTATTTTCAAAACATAAGACAATAACGGAAAGCAAAAAAGTTAAATGCTCTGGCTCTGCAATGAATGGAATATTTGACTAGATTGAAGTCAAGAAGTTTACAATTTACCCAAATGAACTTAAAAAGGCACATGAAAAGAAAATGACCAAAACTAATCAGAGTAGTACTAATGGCATAAGTTCAACTGTGCAAGTTGCAGGGAAGCTTATCGTCAGCATTGCTGCTGTCAGGGAATGGTGTTGATGTCACACAAAGACTAGACTCCGAGTTTAAATATAACCCACCAAGTGGAGCAGTAAACATCTTCCATGTTAGCCATCACAGCCAGTCCCAAACACAGCATCTCTACAGCTAATCTCCCCCTCTCCGGAAACAGACCAAAACTGCAAGTAGACGGGGCATGAAGAGTTTTTTTTAATCCTGAAATCTGGAGGGTGTATCAGTCCGACTGAATGTGTCCTGATAATGCAGTATTTATTTTAAGGCAATACATAAAAAATAAAAATAAATCAGCTGTGCAGTTTGCATACATCATAAGGGTTAGTTGTGTCTAAATTTTCTGCATCTCTTAAAATGTATTGTTTGAAATGTAACAGCTGAGAGCACAATTAGGTTGCTCTATGTATAACTTTGCAAAGACAAGTAGCTTTCCATGTACTGCCTAGTTAATACTGTAACCGACACACATTTTTTTTTCTGGCAAAAAAAGAATATTCAAGTTCTTAAAGTCTAAAAAAAAAAAAATGTATATAAAATTTACAGGTATAGCCGACTGGCACTTATGAAAAACATGTAATAAAAATCTTTAAATGCATCTAAAAAAGTTATCAGGGTCATGAAAGTTTCAGTAAACTTAAAGGAAGCCAACAAATTAACTCTCTCATAGGTATGTCAATTTTATTGTAATCTTGCCAATAAAAACAAAACTTTATTTCAACTCCCTGATAGTTTATACTTTGGCGAAGGGACAGTATTTTCATTGAAGAAATGTACATTTGTTTGTTGGTACTCCATGATGATTCCTTTATCTACATGATCAGTAATAATATTTGCAAGCTGAAGAAATAGATATACCAGAATTTTAATGACAAAGAATGCATATCAATAGCTCACCCACATTTATTTTAAATAAACTAGGTGTGTGTATAGTTAAATTGCAATAAATAAAACAAAAGAAAATGGTGACAAACTGTATTTTATGATGCATTTAAAAATGAGGATATGATAACCTGCATCACATTAACAACCAAATATTTAATATCTGTTAACTGATAACAGACTCAAACTTATCAGATGTATAAAAAATATTGTAAAGTACAAATTAAATTAAAATGTTGCATATAAAACAGTAGTGAAACATTGAAAATAGAGAACAAAGTGGCAAAGGAAGAAAAAAAAAAGTGAGATTAGGATAAACAGTGAAAACTGCAAACAGCAGAAAGTGAATAAAACAGAAGACATGGGAGTGAGGACGGTTGGGACTCAGAAAGGGGAGGAGGAGAACACTAGAGGCATTAGTTTGTGGATCCTAAAAGACAGGGCCTAGCCCAGAAGGGCAGCCTGGAAAATGGCTGCTTCCTGCCTCCTCCTTACCAGGCTCCACTCCCACAGAGAGGACGACAAGGAGGGCTAAATACAGAGTTAGAGGAGAAGATATAGGTCTGCATACAAACAAGGGAAATTGGATAGAAGTTTCCTGGTGAGGGTATGTATGTATATATATATATATATATATATATATATATATATATATATATATATATATATATATATATATATATATATATATATATATATAAACATGACTATGTAATGTCAAATCAGTGATAGCTTTAAACAAAACTACATATGTAAAAATAAAAGTTGGAAGTTATTTAGAAATCTAGTGATACAGCTATTTATACAATGGTCTGAAACTTGACACTTAAATGAGTGCCTATTTTGCATATGTAAATACAGTACAAACAAAATGTAGGTATCTATAGAAGACCTTTAAAGCTGCAGTCAGGACTACATCATGCAAAATGAGGAAACAAAACACAGACTGATATCTTAGCAAGGCCATAAAATAATAGGAGATGAAGAACTTGCATAGATACAATAAAAAAAAGGGAGGGGGGGGGGGGTTGTACCTTAAAATATAAAATGATTTAAAAAAAACACACAACTGGTGCACAGTAACATACAAACTATAAGAACGTTCATATAAAGAGTGAAATATCTAAACTTAGCAGAAAGTAAGAGTCTTTGGAACCAGACAGAGCATGGAAGGAAGCCAATCACTGAGAAGTTTTATACTTTGGAAAAATATCTAGGAACCAGCAGTTAAAAATCTCAGGAGCCCAGGCCCCAAGGGAAGGTAAATGTAAATATATATATATATATATATATATATATAAATATAAAAAACACAATGTGGTCCTCTTCTCTGTCAGTATGTATTTAGTGCATGCAAAAGCACACTAATCACTTTGCATGAGTGTGTGTATACGAACACATATAATATACAAATATGTATATTGTGTGTTATATATAAACACACAATATACATAATTGCATGAGTGTGTGTACGCACACATATAATATACAAAGTGGTTAGTGTGCTTTTGCATGCACTAAATACATACTGACAGAGAAGAGGACCACAGTGTGTTATATATATATATATATTACACATATACACACACACACGTATGGATATATTCCTCCCTTACAGGCTCAGAAAAACAGTGTATGTCTAGCACTATAAGACACTCCTGGCCCCTAAGAGAAGCCAGACGCACTTGGTTAGCAGCTACAAACACAATTTTTGGTGCAACTGTAGAAGACAATAAATGTTGATCCAATGCAAATGAGATAAGTATTGCTATTGTATTTGCAGAGTGCCCCATGTGTCCAGGCTTTGTATACTCACCAGACAGAAGAGGTTCGAGTGGCAATCCTCCAGACTGGCCCCGTTCGGCACAAAACATGAACTCATCCTCACAGCCAGAGAACACACGCCATTATCCCACCCCGAACAAGAAAGAAGAATAACACCCAGCAGATGCTGCACAGCCTGCAAACTATAGAGCTGTAATAAAGATCCCTTCCAATGAGCAGCACCGGGCCGGAGGGTCAATACGGCAACAAATCCACAGACAAATGACCGGGAAATACCCGCAAGTTCTACAATGAGCAAGTGATTAATACGGAGGTAACTGCTGCCCACCCCTCTGCATGTGAAGGTGTCACAGAGGGGTGGCCGGGGAGGAGCACGGTCGTGTGAGGGGAGCCCGCTCTGGTTGTACAGTCCTAGCGGTGTCCTGGCCGTTACAAGCGCCGGTATCCGGGCGGTGTCTCAGTCCTCCCTCCCCCGCCGTTGGTCTCCTGACTCGGGGCACAGAGCATGGCGGGAACCGCCCGGACACCGGGACAACAACCACCGAACCCCCCCCCCCCCCCACACCCGAAACACGGCGTGCGGCCCCGGAGCTCTATTCCTTTTTTCCTCTCACAGGTTCGCCATTTTCCTCTGCCGTCCTCCTCCTCTCCTCCTCCTGCGTAGTACGGCGCGGTGCAGGCACTACTGTGGTTACCGGCCCCTCAGCTCCGGTTTCCAGTACAAAACTTAAAAGATAACAATAAAAAGCTAATAAGTAATAATAAATAATAGGATCAGGCTCGGGGCAGGTTTCCCATTTGAATTCACAGATTCCTTTCTTTAATGGCGGCCGAGGGAGCTGCTCGGCCTCTCGCCGGCGGTTGGTCGAAACGGCGTCATGTGACCAAAAGACGCCAGCGCTGATTGGCTGTTAAGAGCTGTGTACTGGGACGATGGAGATGGGGGAGGAGCGGGAAGGTTATAGCTGCAAGGTGCCGCTAGGGGGTGTCCTGCTGCCAGGAGAGTTTGTTGATAGGGCGCCACATGCTGGCGCTATCCCGACAGTTCAGTCTATTTTATAAAGTGCTGCACTTGGTGTTTGTTTAGAGAAATATCAACACACTTCATTTATCTAATGTGAACAAGTGACATAGAAGCCCTGCACTGTACTTAGTATAACACGCATATATTTCATTTGTACATGTGAATGCCTTGAAAAGTTAATAAACTTCTTTCCCACTAAGAATCCCAAGAAATACAGTGGACCCTCAGTACTCCATTACCTCAAAACACGTTGATTTCGGTATTAAACACATGTTGATGAGCAACAAATACTTTGCCGCTTGACGCTTCCTTGGTACTTATCTTGCTTGCTAAAACCAATTTACATGACTCTTTATGGGAGATTGGCACTCATCATTTTTGCCACTCTTCGCGCCCTCTGGAACCAATTAACGACAAGTACCAAGGGTCCACTGTACAATGTTTGCATGGAAACATAGATTTGATTGCAGAGAAGAAGTGAAAAGTCCATCCGATTTGCCTTTTCTTTCTACATAAAAGGTTGTCTTAAAGGTGTATGGAAGTTTCCCTGTTTTTAATATTCAAAGAAACTGCCTAAGTGTTTCTTTGCATATTGAAAGATTTTATTAACACGTGCTTAAAAGCTCTGTTTTCACTTACTCAGACCTTCCCAACAGTTCTGCCCAGGTCTGCTCCAAGAGCTCATGCATATAATGCTTCTATTGGTAAGAGATGTACTAGCCACTTACAGATTGTCTCTCAGCAGTATTTCACATACGTTTTATGCTTATCACAGTCATACTTTAATTCCTTTAGTTCCACTGGAAGGCTTTTGCACTTATCTTCTCTCTCTTTCTTTAAAGTAATACTTTCTTACATTACCACAACATTTTCCAACTTCAATACACAATCTCTTTTTCTTGTGTTCCTCTTTTTCTCAAATACACTTTAAACTTTAAATTTATTAAATAATTTGATATATTTGAGGTTTTTTGTCATATCAGAGACACGATCTGATTTGCATTCTGGGAATCTGTAACAGTACAGACTTATTATAGGGAGATAATGCAATACAAATATTTATATAAAAAAAAATGATAAACATGTTCATTTATAATAATAAAATAAACAACTACTTATATTGCACTTGCAAATGCCTATTTAAAGTTGTTTTTGTTTGCTACAGCTATTTAGAAAGTGAATGAAAATACAAGTTATATAGTGTGTAATACATGATGAAACAACCTGAACCCCTCTGACATCAAGCAGGAAAAATCTGAGATCTAAAGTGCCTGGATAGAAGTCTGAATTAGACATTTTTTGATAGAGAGACCAGTTTTATGTGGACAAGTTGTAAAGGAATTTCCTGTCTCATCTAGATAGATAGTAACACTTGTGAAATTAGATTTAGGACTCTTTGAGCCCGATTTAATTTGAAACCTGCATCTTACGGTATACAGGCCGTATGTCTGCGGGCCTGCTGCAGGCTATGCAATTTCGGTGCTATTCAATTGAACAAGACCACAAGTTAGGGGCCAAAAACATAAACCATGCACTTGTAAGTAGCATTTCAGGGCGGGAACATGATCAATTAAGCAAGGCCGTAACTACCTATTTAGAAACAGCCAATAGGTCAGGAAAACATGGAGGTTACATGTCAATCAATTAGCATTTGGTGGTCCGATAGGCGATCGGACTCACAAAACAGCAAAATACAAAATAATAAAAATGAATACCAATACTGTTCTAGTCCATGTGGGTGGATTGATATGTATTAACTCATTGATACCCAAGATCAATATAACCCCGAAATGAAACATAAAATACTTTTTTTTGCCGATTTGCAAGCCTGAGACTGTTGTGCAATTAATTCTAGTGTCTGTCATCACTTTCCCTATCATTTACAGTGCAGTATTGTTTTTTTTATTTGCATTTACAGTGCTACGGGCAGGGGTTAAACTCCCTTGCGAGTCCTATCTGATACTCGTTGGATTTTCTTCTATATTTGCCGTTTACTGGTGTGAAACATTTGCAGGCTTGAAGAAATGTAGTAATTGAATAGCGATTCGCGATTTTAGCAACTGTAACTCTTGAGGACGTGAAAGATCAAAGGCTTCGATGGGCTGTAAGTTCCAGTTTTAACAGGCTCTTTGTATCAAATGCAAAAGGCCTTGTGACCACAGTGCAGATAGCAAAGTAAGAGGAGACATGAGAGCATCTTCAAATGTCTCCCAAATCTGGAGTCACGCATCCTATCTAGCGCAGCTTTTTTAGAGGATCATCCGTAATTCACTCTTAACAGACAAATAGACACCTCTTTTTTTATTTACAAAAGCAATCACTAATTTACGGCAATTATCTCTCATTAACAAAATATTACAATCTTACAGCCTTTTTAAATTGTGATTCAACAAATTTAAAAGGGCTCTATTTAATCACAGAGCATATTTTTTCACAGTAGTTTTTAGTTAGTAAAGACCTTGCTTTTGGATAGAAGTTCATTAACTAAAAACTTCTGTAAAAAAATATGCTATTTGCTTAAATAGAGCCCTTTTAAATTTGCAGAATCGCAATTTAATAAGGCTGTTAGTTTGTTGGTAGATCATAAAAGGAGACTGACAGCTATAGATAAACTTCAGTATTGATTTACTGTGGGGAAATGTTTTTAAAATAACATTCACCTGATAAAGTACTTGTTCTTGCCTATAGATTTAAATTATACCATATTTGTGTCAATTTAACTTGTAACATTTGAGAATATCTTGCTTGATCTTTCTCATAAACTGGTGAAATTTGTCTGAGGAGTTGTGAATAGAAACCTGTGAACATCAGTCCTAGATATTTTAGAGAGTTGGCCAACTAAATAAAAGGAAAATGTGTTTGAAATTGGCTCAGAATTCCAGGAGTTGTATTGATATCAAGGACTACTATCTTATTTGCATTGATCCTCAGACCTGTTGCAAGGCCAAACAATTTCCAGACATTTATGAAAAATGGTGCACAGAAACGAAAGAGACAGCATTTATAAGAGGTGTTTCCTATTATAAACCCACTATATATGGGAACTGGTGAAATATATAATGCAGAGGCACCATTGCTAAAGCAAAAAAGGAATAGGGAGAGGGGACACCCATAACAAGACCCTCTCTATATAGAAATTAGGTTGGTGTTCAGTCTGGAAAGTTTTCTTCTGTTCTGTTGGTGAAGCATACATCTGTCACACCAATCAGATTATCATTGAGTACAGAGAAAGACATATAGCTCTTTGAGAGCAGAGATCTTTTCCTTCCTTAGGGAGAATCACAGTATTAGCATGAGTGCACTCTGCTGGAACAGGATGATCTTCAAAGATGGAAAGATAGATAGATATAAAAAAAAAAAAAGAAACTTTACGATGGGGGGCAGGATGTGCACAAACTTTTATAATAGTTATTTGAGAGGTTTTCGGAATCCAAGCCTTTGCTAGAATTTAGTGAGTGATCAGTAGCCAGAATTTCTTGCTCTTGGATGTCCTTGTTCAAAATTTTTAGTTTAGAGGGTGGTATGTCTGGTGGTTGACATTTCTCCAATAAACCACTACATATCTTCTGCACATCATCTGATTCAGGTAGGATTTGGTCCACTAATTTGGCTTATTTGCATATTTATAAAATATCTGGTCCATCCAATGAATACCTAATACTAACCCCTATACCATGGGGTTTTTGACAGACCTCCATGATATACTAAGCTATGGCCATAGGGGCCCTCATCAGCGGTGGAGCTACCAATGGTGCAGGTGGTGCAGTGCACCAGGGCCCTCCTCTGGGGGGGGGGGGCAGTGCTGTGTAATTCTTTTTTTAAACAGCAATGGCTCTCCTGGGGCTGCTCCCCCCCCCCCCCCCTTGCCTCCTTGTTCGCAATCACCCCCTCGGCCTGAAATTGGTGTGTGCCTGTTTAAAAAAGAGCATTTTTCCTGAAGTTCCAAGAGGTGACAGTGTGGAGTAGTTTAGCAAGCTGAGGATGTGTTTCAGGAAAATAGGTAAGAAAGCAAGGACTACAAAGTGGCTGTAAAGTACAGGATGATGGTTTCTGTGAGGGAGGAGCAAAGGAGATAGGGATGGGTGCTATGTTAGGTGGGTTCTGAGAGGGGTTGGGTGCTGTGCGTGTATGGCTGCTGACAAGAACTGGGTGCTATGTAGGGATAGAAGCTAAGGGATGGCTGCTGTGTGGGGTGATGTTTATATATATATATATATATATATATATATATATATATATATATATATATATATATGTGTGTGTATATACTCTCTCTATACATAGTAAGTAAAAAGTACATTTGTGTTCACCTTTGAACATCTAAAACAAGTTAAAAAAAACTTGTTTCCTGCTCAGAATTCTAGGAAATACAGTTATTGCACTGCATTCTGGGAACCTAAGCAGGGATTTGCAAATGTGCAAACAACAAAGGCTTTGCTCTTTGATCCAAATAAGATTTCAAATATGACTCCTTTCAAGCAAATGCTTGCTGTATTACACAGCTTTATGCAAAGCCCAGGATGGATTATGCACAAGCCAAGAAACCCACAGACAACTGTTTCAAGTTTATTGCCTCTCATCAGTGTGGGACCGATTCCTGGCTTATCTATATCCAGTATATACAGTGGGGAGGGGGGGGGGGAGTATTTGATTCCCTGATGATTTTGAATGTTTGTCCTCTGACAAAGAAATGATCAGTTTATAATTTTAACAGAAGGTGTATTTTAACAGTGAGAGACAGAATAACAAAACCCCCCAAGAAAAATGCCTGTCAAAAAAGTTATAAATTGATTTGCAGGTTAGTGGCTCCCAGGTGTCTTTTATACAGGTAACAAGCTGAGATAAGGAGCACTCTCTTAAGAGAGTGCTCCTAATCTCAGCTTGTTACCTGTATAAAAGACACCTGTCCACAGAAGCAATCAATCAATCAGATTACAAACTCTCCACCATAGACAAGACCAAAGAGCTGTCCAAGGATGTCAGGGATAAGATTGTAGACCTACACAAGGCTGAAATGGGCTACAAGACAATTGCCAAGCAGCTTGGTGACTAGGTGACAACAGTTGGTGCGATTATTCGCAAATGGAAGAAACACAAAATAACTGCCAGTCTCCCTCTGTCTGATGCTCCATGCAAGATCTAACCTCGTGGAGTTTCAATGATCATGAGAACAGTGAAGAATCAGCCCAGAACTACACAGGAGGATCTTGTTAATGATCTCAAGGCAGCTAGGACCATAGTCACCAAGAAAACAATTGGTAACACACTACGCCTTGAAGGACTAAAATCCTTCTGCTCCCGCAAGGTCCCCCTGCTCAAGAAAGCACATGTACAGGCCCGCCTGAAGTACGCTAATGAACATCTGAATGATTCAGAGGAGAACTGGGTGAAAGTGTTGTGGTCAGATGAGACCAAAATCGAGCTCTTTGGCATCATCTCAACTCGTCGTGTTTGGAGGAGGAAGAATGCTGCCTATAACCCCAAGAACACCATCCCCACCATCCAACATGAAGGTGGAAACATTATGCTTTGGGGGTGTTTTTCTGCTAAGGGGACAGGACAACTGCACCACATTAAAGGGACGATGGACGGGGCCATGTACTGTCAAATCTTGGGTGAGAACCTCATTCCCTCAGCCAGGGCATTGGAAATGGGTCATGGATGGGTATCCAGCATGACAATGACCCAAAACACAATGCAAAGGCAACAAAGAAGTGGCTCAATAAGAAGCACATTAAGGTCCTGGAGTTACCTATCCTGTCTCCAGACCTTAATCCCCAAGAAAATCTGTGGAGGGAGCTGAAGGTTCGAGTTGCCAAACATCAGCCTCAAAACCTTAATGACTTGGGGAGAATCTGCAAAGAGTTGTGGGACAAAATCCATCCTGAGATGTGTGCAAACTTGGTGGCCAACTACAAGAAACGTCTGACCTCTGTGATTGCCAACAAGGGTTTTGCCACCAAGTACTACGTCAAAGGGGTCAAATACTTATTTCCCTCATTGACCTCTCTCTCTGGATCTACAATCAAACACACTGTCTGAAGCTGTGCTGGAGTCTCTCCACTATCTGTGGGCCTCAGTCTCTTCTCTCACACTCTCTCTCTGGATCTACAATCAAACACACTGTCTGAAGCTGTGCTGGAGTCTCTCCACTATCTGTGGGCCTCAGTCTCTTCTCTCACACTCTCTCTCTGGATCTACAATCAAACACACTGTCTGAAGCTGTGCTGGAGGTATCTAAAGACACTTTGGAGCCATTTCAACATGTACTATATGTAATATTATCAATATTTGTATGAATGTTTCTGTGATATAATATTTGATGAGATAGAAACTTGTACTAAGCAAATCCATACCTTTGCATTTGTCTGAAATTCCCCTTACCTTGCCTGCTCTCCCACCCCCAAAGCCTGGTTTTATTGCTTCTTATCTCTGAAATAACATTTGTCCATCCTTCTCATATTCTGTTGCAGTCTCTCCCACTATCTGTGGGCCTCAGTCTCTTCTCTCACACTCTCTCTCTGGATCTACAATCACTTGCCACCCACCCCTTGTTTCTCTTGATTTATTGAGTCACTCAAATTTCCTACAGCTGATCAATTAGCAACATCTGCTAACTATACCTAATTAATCTTTTACACAATGTTTCCTCATGCCTTTTCCTTCCTCATTACATCCTGTTTTTTCCTCAAGCTTCTCTTCTCAACTTTGCCACATCATGTCTCCAACCTAACCATCTCACCTTACATGCTTTCCTCTACTCTTTTATGCTCCCATGAGCTACTCTTATTCCTCCATCCACCATCTCCTCCCCCTTCTAAAGCAAATAAGCAGAAACACTTCTGCAAGTCCAAATCCCACTTCCTCTCCCTCTCTCTCTTTCTTCTGCTGGCTTCTTGGGACATACCTCTTAACACAGGCCCCTCACCTCCCACTCGCAGATTATACTATCTGACCACTAGGGGCAGATAACATATTACATACTAGGATCACTTACCAAATTACTTTCTCAGTTGCTTTCCTTTTCCTTCTAACTTTGCATACCCTCCTACCTAATGAAACTTCACTTTCTTCCTGACCCTTGCTATTTGTTATCTGCCTCTTCCATCCCCTTCAGATTGTAAGTAGAGAGTTTTCAATCTTGTAGAGTGCTTTGGGAAAAAGCACTTTCTACAAAGATTCTAAGCTCAAAACAGGGCCCTCCACTTTTTGCAGTTTTTTAAAATGTATATTTTCCTTGTTCATTTCCTCTGTATAGCGCTACGGAATATGTTGGCGCGTTACAAATAAAAGTAATAATAATAATAATAATAATAATTGACCTGCAAATCAATTTCTAACCTTTTTGACATGCGTTTTTATTGGGGATTTTTCTTGTTAACTCTGTCTCTCACTGTTAAAATACACCTACCATTAAAATTATAGACTGACCATTTCTTTGTCAGTGGACAAACATTCAAAATCAGCACGGGATCAAATACTTTTCCCCCTACTGTGTACTAGTAACTTGCTGGCAATGGTTTTGATCCTCTGAGCACCTTTGGTGCTCATTGCGAGCCTCTCGCCCGTGTACTTCAAGTTTCCTCTTTTGCAATGATCATGCTCGATGCACATTGTGAGCCCCAAGATGAGCCCCTTTGGCGCTCATCGCAAGTCTCGCAACGAGCACCTTCGACGCAAGGCAAGGCTCTCCCGCTCATCGCATGGCTCTCACTGCAAGCCTTTTCTCTCGCCTACTGTACTGGCCGCTCATTGTAGGGTTCGTTAACCTGTACGTTTAATGCTTGGGAATGCCATTTGTCTCTTTCCATCCTCTCCTCCCTGTTCCTTCCCTGCGACTTTTTCCACTGTGTGTGATGAATGTTTGCGTGGCGCACAGTGCCTGCCTTTGTTTGTATTTTCAAAGTCCTGCTTGCCTGGCTTTGTTCGTTGTGTTACAGTCTGCGTCGTGCAATTTGTAAGTTCTGCGAGCCTGGTGTTCCTGAGCCTTGTTTTCATGCTGTTCGAGAAATTTTAAGTTTTTCGTCCACCATTTTTCTCCTTGCTTAGCTGATTTTCAAGTGACGAAAAAAGCCAAATATGGGTCTAACTTGTTTGCAACCTCACTCCCAGGCTTCCTGTCTCTCCCTATGTGCTGTGTGTAGTATAATGTTTTGTACATGATTTCCTTATTTTTGGGGTGTTTTCTAGTTACGCACTTGATCATCTGCAGCACCGCTGGCGAGCCTTGCTTTGCGTTGCTCGCCTAAGTACTGCTCCGCTGGCTGAAATAAGTGCTCATTGCAGCCTAAGTACTGCTTCAGGAGGCTTGCAGTTCAACTGAGCCACTGGCTCACCTCGCTTTGCGAGGGACGCAACTGAGTGACCAACATCGCAAATGTTACATAAACTGACAACTATATATGTGATATAAGTACCGTATATACTCGAGTATAAGCTGACCCGAGTATAAGCCGAGGCACCCATTTTACCACAAAATACTTGGTAAAATGAGTGACTCGTGTATAAGCCGAGGGTGGGAAATGTGCTGCCCCCTGTGTCCCTCTTGTGCCCTCTGTGTCCCCCTCTCTCTCTGTGTCTCTTCTCCCCTCTCCCTTCCCTGTGTCTCTTCTCCCCTCTCCCTTCCATGTGTCTCTTCTAACCTCTCCCTTCCCTGTGTCTCTTCCCCCCTCCCTTATCACCCTCCTCAACCCCACTCCTCAACCTCCCTCTTCATCCTCCCTCCTCATCCTCAACCTCCCTCCTCATCCTCAACCTCCCTCCTCATCCTCAACCCCCCTCCTCAACTTCAACCTCCCTCCTCAACCTCCCTCCTCATCCTCAACCTCCCTCCTCATCCTCAACCTCCCTCCTCAACCTCCCTCCTCATCCTCAACCTCCCTCCTCATCCTCAACCTCCCTCCTCATCTTTAACACCCTCCTCAACCTCCCTCCTCATCCTCAACCCCCTCCTTAACCTCCCTCCTCATCCTCCCTCCTCAACCCCCCCATCCTCAACCCCCCTCCTCAACCCCCATCCTCATCCTCTCTCCTCAACCCCCCATACTCAACCCCCCTCCTCAACCTTAACCCCCCTCCTCAACCCCTCCTCCTCAACCTTTCTCCTCATCCTCAACCTCCCTCCTCAACCCCCCCATCCTCAACCACTTCCTCAACCTCCCTCCTCAACCCCCCCATCCTCAACCCCCTCCTCAAGCCCCCCATCCTCATCCTCCCTCCTCAACCCCCCATCCTCCCTCCTCAACCCCCCATCCTCATCCTCAACCCCCTCCTCAACCTCAACCCTCCTCAACCCCAAACCCCCTCCTCAACCCCCTCCTCAACCTCCCTCCTCAACCCCCCATCCTCATCCTCTCTCCTCAACCCCCCCTCCTCAACCCCCCTCCTCATCCTCCCTCCTCAACCTCCCTCCTCATCTTCAACCTCCCTCCTCATCCTCCCTCCTCATCCTCAACCCCCTCCTCAACCTCCCTCCTCAACCCCCCCATCCTCAACCCCCTCCTCAACCTTCCTCCTCAAACCCCCCATCCTCATCCTCAACCCCCCATCCTCAACCTCCCTCCTCATCCTCAACCCTCCTCAACCCCCTCCTCAACCTCAACACCCCTCAACCTCCCCCCCTCAATCCCCCTCAACCCCAATCCCCCTCCTCAAACCCTCTCCTCAACCTAAACCTCCCCCCTCTCCCCTCACTTACCTGCTTGTGCTCCGGCCTCCGCTCCTTGACCCGGGGCGCATGTGACGTCACATGCGCGCCGCGTCATTAGCATATACAGGGTGCCGGCACCCGGAAAATGCTAATGATGCGGCGCGCATGTGGCGTCACATGCGCGCCGGCACCCGGTATATGCTCATGACGCGGCGCGCATGTGACGTCAGGGGAGAGGGGGGAGGTATTTTGGGGGGTTAGGTGGAGGAGGGGGGTTGAGGGGGGTTTAGGTTGAGGAGGGGGAGGGAAAGAAATACCGGGGGGTAGAGAGACACACGGGGGGTTAGAGACATACTGGGGTGGGGTTAGAGACACACGGGGGGGTTAGAGACACACGGGGGGGTTAGAGAGACACGGGGGAAGAGTGACTCGAGTATAAGCCGAGGGGACCCTTTTTTGCCTTAAAAAAGGGCTGAAAAACTCGGCTTATACTCGAGTATATACGGTATGTATATATATATATATATATATATATATATATATATTGTAACAGAGTCATTGATGGAGTATCCGTGGGAGACAGACTGAGCAGAGCCCTGTGTCCACTAGGAGATGACAGGGTTAACACAGCAGGCTAATCAAGCCCAGTTGGGTTCCACCTTTAAAGGTCTGATTAGCACCCAGCTGAGGGAGAGAGCTCAGTCTGAGCTGTACAGAGGGCTGCAGAGCATGTTGTGTGCATCCCTGGGCTCTCCAAAGAAGGCTTTTTAGGACCTTAGTCCCTCAAAATACTATTTTCTTTTTTCACCTTTTTGTTTAAAAGCACTTGGTGCACGGTGTTATCAGTTTTTTTGAGAGTTTTTGTTGTGGTTTTCTTAGTTTAATTTCATTTTCATTTTTCCCGGGAGGCAGGCTCAGCTCTCTATCCCAGGAGGGTGAGCTGTCTCCTGGATACTTTGCCACACCCCTCCCCTAGCACTGCACCTTCACTCCTGGAGCTTTTAGTTTAAATAATTTTTAAAGTTTTCAGGTTTTGTTTAGTTTCTTTGTTTGGTGTTGGGTTTTGTGTTTTGGGGAGAGAAGAAAAGAACATCTTTGTTGGGAGTGGAAGGGTATTTTCGCGTCCGGAATTTCTATAAAATGTGCGTGGCCTATCAGCAGTCTCAAGAGACTGAGGAACGCACAATTCCGGACACGCAGTAATGGCTTTGCACATCAGCACGCTTAATACCAACGTCTGTCAAGCCAGTTTCCTCAAGTTCCAGGTACTCTCCTATTTGCGTCAGGGAGGGTACTCTGTGAGTTTCCTGCAGGAAACTCATACCACTCCAGAGGCTGAGGCAACTGGAGTGGAGAGGCATGGTCTTCTTCAGCCACTTCACATGGACGTCGTGTGGAATGGTGACCCTGTTCTCAGAGTCTTTTCAGCCAGAGCTGCTGCTTGTGAAAGCTGTTATCCCAGGCCGTCTAATCCACCTCCGGGTCTGAGAGCAGGGTAGCGTAATTAACCTAGTTAATGTATATGCCTCTGCTAGAGGGCCAAAGAGAGGGAGGTTCTTAGCCAGATTGTCATCCTTCTTTGAGACGGTTGACGCAGATGAGTGTTTGATTCTCGCAGGGGATTTTAACTGTACCCTCGACGCTCTGGACCGAAATGGTCCAGAGCCTTACCCGCCTTCTGCGTCAGCCATGCAGGAGCTCATCACCCGCTTCTCCTTAGAGGATGTCTGACGAGAACAGAACCCAGGGGCATCAGACGGCTTCACCTACGTCAGGGTGAGAGCCGGTCTGGTGACCCACTCCTGGATCAATAGACTATATATATCTAGTCACTATATGTCACAAGCCTGTTCTTGTGCCATTAGGCTGGCTCCTTTCACAAACCACAACTGTTTGTCTGTGACAGTGGCGCTATCGCCAACAGCGCTACAATCCGCCTATTGGCACTTCAACAATGCCTTGTTGAAGGACCAAGGGCTCGTGACATTGATACGGGAGTTTTGGACGGACTAGAGGGGTTGCAAGGGGGACTTTGCCACGTTAAAACAGTGGTGGGACGTGGGCAAGGTTCATTTGCGACTTCTGTGTCAGGATTATACCAAGGGTGAGTGGGCAGCGCAAAGCTGAGCTGGAGTCACTCCGGGGGGTGGTGCTCCATCTAGAGCGGAGGTTGTTCACTTGTAGGGACCAATCCCTGCAGAGCGAGTATGTAGCGAGGAAAGGTGTCCTCTGTGACCTGGAACGAAACCAGGCCAGGGGGGCATACTGTATGTGCGTATCGGCTTAGGTTTTCTTAAAGATCTAGACCGCGGCTCGCACCTTTTCTACTCACTGGAGAAAAAGGGAAGCAATAGTAGACACATCACCTGTCTTCTAGATGAAGACGGTGCCCCCCTTACAGATCCAGATAGTATCCGGGACAGAGCCCGGATTTTTTATAAAGATCTTTATTCTCTGGATCCTATTTCTCCAGACGCCTGCAGGGCTCCCCACAGTCAGTGAGGGTGTAAGGGAGCAGCTTGATATGCCAAAATCTTTTCAAGAGCTCTCTGAAGCCCTCCGTTCCATGTCCTGTGAGAAATCTCCAGGACTGGACAGTCTGATTGTAGAGTTTTTCCAATTTTTCTGGGAGACTCTGGGACCTGATTTCCATCTGGTCTTTGGGGAAGCCCTGGACACCGGGGAGATGCCCCAGTCTTGTCGCAGGGCAGTACTTGCCCTGCTGCCCAAAAAGGGGTATCTCCGCTTTATTAAGAACTGGTGACCAGCACAGATTATAAGATAGTAGCAAAAGCCATCTAGCGTAGGCTTGGATCTGTGCTGGCAGAATTGGTTCACCCTGACCAGTCCTATGCGATCCCAGGCCGGACTATCTTTGACAGTATCTTTCTGGTCCGGGATCTCCTGCAATACTCTTGCAAGACTGGTCTGTCACTCGCCTTTCTCTCCCTAGATCAAGAAAAGGCATTTGACGAGGGGTACATAAAGGATGTCCCTTGTCTGGACAGTTATATGCGCTGGCCATCGAGCCTTTCCTCTGCCTGTTGAGGAGAAGGCTCACAGGGCTGTTGCTTAGGGAGCCAGACATGCGGATCGTCCTTTCAGCCTATGCTGATGATGTGCTCTTCGTGGTCCAGGACCCAGTTGATCTTGAGCTGGCAAAAGAGTGCCAGGAGGTATATTCAGCTGCCACCTCTGCTCAGATCAACTGGTCCAAATGCACATGCCTTATAGAGGGTTTTATACAGGTGGACTCTTTGCCTCCCACATTCCGTAACATCTTGTGGGAGGCAGATGTCATGAAATATCGGGGGGTCTACCTGTCCGCTGCGGCCGCTTCCGTCCCAGACAACTGGAGGGAGCTAGAGGACAGTGTCCTCTCTCATCTGGGACGATGGAGGGGTCTAGCAAAAATGCTTTCCCTTAGGGGCGGACTCGAGTGATAAATCAGCTGGTGGCTTATCAGATCTGTCACCGGCTGATCTGTCTGAGTCCGACCCCCGAGTTTGTCAGCAACATCCAGAGGAGTTTGTCAGATTACATAGTTACATAGTTACATACAACCTTATTAAATTGCGATTTGGTAAATTTAAAAGGGCTCTATTTAAGCACACAGCATAATTTTTTTACAGAAGTTTTTAGTTAGTGAACTTCTATCCAAAAGCAAGGTCTTCCCTAACTAAAAACTTCTGTAAATAAAATAAGCTGTGTGCTTAAATAAAGCCCTTTTAAATTTACAGAATCGCAATTTAATAAGGCTGATAGTATTTAAGGTTGAAAAAAGACTTTCAGTCCATCAAGTTCAACCTTTTCAGATCTCCTCTGATCTGCAATATGCTGATTAACTATTAATTAATTAGTTGTATATAAACAAAAAAATCAATTCCTTCCTGATCCCAGACACCGGCGACCGGACTTCTCCCTGGATCAATACTGCCTCTCTAATTATCCATGATAAACCTGAATTCCCTTTTTAATTAGAAATAAATCCAGTCCCCTTTTAAAGTTATCTATCGAATCCGCTGTCACCACCTCCTCTGGTAGAGAATTCCACAGATTAACCACCCTTACTGTGAAGAACCCTTTTCTTTCTTTAAGGTGGAATCTTTTTACTTCTAACCTCAAGGGATGTCCTCTTGTCAGTTGAAAACCTCTTGGCACAAAAAGCTCCCTTGACAAATCTTTATACTGACCCTGGATGTATTTATATAAAGTAATCATATCTCCTCTTAGACGCCTTTTTTCTAGAGAAAAAAAGTTTAATTTGGTTAGTCTTTCTTCATAACTTAGCCCCTCCATTCCCCTTACTAGTTTTGTTGCCCTCCTCTGTACATTTTCCAGCTCTAAAATGTCCTTTTTATGAAGTGGTGCCCAAAATTGTACTCCATATTCCAAAAGAGGGCGTACTAGAGATTTGTATAGTGGCAGAATTATATTTGCTTCCCTGGCTTCTATACCCTTCTTAATACATGCTAATATTTTATTTGCCTTTGCAGCTGCTGCTTGGCTTTGAGCACTGTTACCTAGGTGGTTGTCCACAAGCACTCCCAAATCCCTTTCAATATCCGATACACCTAGATTTGCTCAATTAAGATTATAAATTGCATGGCTATTTTTCCTTCCCAGATGCATAACCTTACATTTATTCGTATTAAATCTTATCTGCCATTTAGATGCCCATTCCTCAATTTTATGTAAATCACTTTGTAGGGAAAGCACATCACTATCTGATTTAATTACCTTGCACAACTTTGTGTCATCAGCGAAAATGGAGACACCACACTCCAATCCTACCTCTAAGTCATTAATAAATATGTTTAAAAGGAGAGGACCTAATACTGAACCCTGAGGAACCCCACTTACCACATTAGTCCAATCGGAGTATGTTCCATTTACAACAACCCTTTGCTTCCTGTCTTTTAGCCAGCTCTCAATCCATGAGCAGATATTTACTGCAACTCCTGTATCTCTTAGTGTGCACAATAGTCTCCCATGTGGCACTGTATCAAAAGCCTTAGCAAAAATCCAAAAAGACTACATCCACTGAGTTGCCTTGATCCAGGTTCCTACTAACCTCCTCATAGAAACTAATTAGATTTGTTTGACATGACCTATCCCTCATAAATCCATGTTGACTCCTACTTATAATCCTGTTCAAATAGACATATTCTTGTATATTATCCCTTATTAACCCTTCTAAAAGCTTCCCCACTGCAGTAGTGAGGCTCACTGGTCTATAATTCCCCGGATTTTCTCTTGCTCCCTTTTTAAATATAGGTATCACATCAGCTTTTCTCCAGCCATCTGGTAGAGACCCTGTGTTGAGTGAATCTTAAAAAATTAAATATAATGGTTTGGCTATTACAGAACCCAGTTCCCTTAGTACCCTTGGATGTATTCCATCAGGACCCGGGGCTTTATTAACATTTATTTTTTCCAACCTCTTTTGGATTACTTCCTGTGTTAACCAATTATTTGGCAAAGGTAGTGTAGCCCCATTATGTTGCCGTGTCCCAACCACTGGTACCTCCCTTGTGTATACAGACGAAAAGAACCTATTTAGCTCATCTGCCTTTTCTTGGTCACTAATTATCAGACGGCCTGTGTCACATTGTAATGTTCCTATAGCTTCCTTCCTCGCCTTCTTCCCATTAATATACTTAAAAAATATATTTTTCATTTTTTATTTTAGCCAGTCTAATCGCCCTTTTGCAAGCCTTGTTGATTTCCTTGTATTCCTGTAAAGCAGTCTCTGTCCCCTCTTGTTTGTATAATTTAAATGCCTGTTTTTTACTCCGTATCTTGATCTTTAAATCATTGTTAAGCCACATTGGATGGGATTTACTCCTTTTACTTTTATTCCCACACGGTATATGCCGATGTGTATGTATATTTAGTAAGGATTTAAATGTTGTCCACTTGTGGTCAATGTTTTTACCTGCCAGTTCTCTGTCCCAGTCTATACTTTGTATTGCTGCCCTTAGACCGTGAAAATCTGCCCTTTAAAATTTTGAGTTTTTGTTGGCCCCTTAAAATGTTGTTTTTTTAATTCAATCTCAATCTCACTGTTTCCCAAAGGTTGCCCTATTCCAACATTAGATACTATATCAATATTATTTGTGATGAGTAAATCTAAGATAGCTTCATTTCTAGTAGGCTCTTGTACAACCTGGGCCAGATAATGATCCCTGAGTGTACTCAAGAACCTGCTCCCCTTAGATGAACTGCTGGTCTCATTTATCCAGTTTATTTCAGGGTAATTAAAATCTCCCATTATTAGAACTTGACCATGCCTAGCTGCATTTTCAATCTGTAACAATAATTGTATTTCCTCACTTTCAGCTATGTTTGGGGGTTTATAGCATACTCCTACTAATATTCTTTTGGAATTTGCTGCTCCGCTATTTAACTCTACCCACAAACATTCAACTTTATCACTAGTTCCACCATAAATATCTTCTCTGACTATAGGCTTAAATTTAGGCTTTACATACAGACAAATCCCTCCTCCTCATTTACCATTGCCTCTATCTTTCCTAAATAGGTTATAACCATCCAGATTAACAGTCCAGTCATGAGATTCATCCCACCACGTTTCAGTAATGCCTATTAAATCCCATTTTTCATTAATTGCTAATAATTTCAACTCTCCCATTTTTCCTGGCAAGCTTCTGGCATTAGCAAGCATACGCCTTATGTTATGAGTCTGTAGTTCTGAAGTGCCTGCCACTGTACTTGAATTACTTAGTACTACCTCCCTATTGACTATACTACCCCTCCCCCCATCTCCTCCCCTATGATTTGTTAATTCATCCCTTATACCCTCTACACTTTCTACCCCATTACTTATATCTAGTCCCTCCCCCCCAACTACTAGTTTAAAAACTCCTACAGCCTTTCTACCATCCTATCCCCTAGTACAAAAGCTCCCTCATCATTAAGGTGCAATCCATCCCTACTGTAGAGATTGTACCGAAGTGAGAAGTCAGCCCAGTGCTCTAAAAACCCAAACCCCTCCTTAGTGCACCACATCTTTAGCCACGCATTAACCTCCCTAGGCTCCTTCTGCCTCCCTGGGCTAGCACGTGGCACTGGTAGTATCTCAGAAAATACTACCTTGGAGGTCCTTGCCTTCAGCTTATTGCCTAGTTCTCTAAAATCATTCTTTAGGACACTCCATCTTCCACTAACTTTTTCATTGGTGCCAATATGTACCAAGACCCGATTAACTCTGGATTGGAAAGCAGTGGGTCTCTGCGGGTGTGGCAAGTCTGCCTTCGGTGGAGGGTGGGCAGGGAGAGGTATGTGTGCGCTCCCAGTGTTCAAGCTTCCGCCTTCAGTACCTGCAGAGATACCTAAATGCAGATCCCTCTCAGCAGTGGTGCACACTGGCATCCAGCTTTTATCGCCACTTGCGCAACCTGGTGTATGACCGGCAATTATTTCTTATCAAGCCCAAGGGGTTTGGGAGAGACCTCTCGGTGTTGCCGGCATACTACCAGGAAACCCTCAAGGCCTGGAGCATGGTCTCCATGACCAGTCAAGGCGTGCTTTTGGGGGATAAAATATATACGGAGCCCCGATTATATAATCCAGCAGTAGGGGCTCCGTTGTTACAGTCCCCCAGTATCCTCCACCACCTTAGTCAGGCACGGTTGACACAAGTCAGGGATCTTCTGGACTACGAGCGCTCCGATTGGGTGTCACCTCAGGAGCTTGCGCTCTGTTTGGGATATATGGCGCCCAAAGTCCCGAGGCGATTGCTCCAGGAGATTAAGAATGCCATCTCCCCCTACTTTTGTACCTTACTTCACGGGGCTTTGCAAGCCGGAGTGCCACATGCACCTTCTAACACCCCTGCTCCAGCTGTTTGCATTGAACACAAGCCCTGTGTTTCCCCTCAGGCTCCTCCTGTCCCCAACCTCTCGAGGTCGAGGGACATACCCTCGGCATGCTTTCATGGCATGCTGAGGAAGAGCTTGTATTCTCTCCTGCTCAATGCAGTGCACATCCTTGCCCTTGTGACCCGTCCTGATACCATCTGGAAGCGGGTCCTCCCAGCTGACGAGGGCAAGAGGCCTCAGTGGAGGCAGCTTTATTCTACTTTAGTTCCACAACCCACCGGGGACTTGAGTTGGAAAGTGCTCCATGGTGCACTGTGCACCAGAGAGTACTTGGCTAATTTCACAAACTCTCCCTCTACTTGTCCATTCTGTGGCAAGGGAGAGTCTGTGTATCATATTTATTTTAGTTGTGCCAGACTGCAGCCCCTCTTGTCACTCTTGAGGGCCCTCCTCCTACAGTTCTGACTGCATTTCACCCCACACATATTTATTTTTGGGCGCCCAGTGTCTGGGGGCAATAGGGCCAGGGACCTCCTTGTCAACCTGCTCCTGGCACTAGCCAAGCTGGCTATATATAAGTCCAGGAAGCAATGTTTGATAGAGCAGGTACCATTGTCACCTGAGGCCATGTTCCGGGCACTGGTACGCTCCCGTATTCGGGCAGAGTACCACCTGGCTTTGTCCACTGGGGGAATAGATGCGTTTGTCTCCCAGTGGGCTGTAGATGGTGTACTCTGCTCGGTATCCCCCCAACCGGTTTCTTTTTGTCTCAATCTCCTAATCTGATTATTATTTAATTTACAGAACATGTCCTTTTATTGATTTGACATGCAGATTGGCTTTATAAAAGGCCAGTCTCTGTCAAACTTTAGCGTTTACAATACACCAGAGTCAGCGTAGGAAATCCCCTGCAACAAGAGAGACTTGAAATCCAGCAAGTGGCAACGTCTTTGTTTTGGACTTTATCTTGGACAGTGCGGGAACTGCAGCCAAGAGTAAGTCAGTGCTTCAACTTGAAGCTAGGCTTTTGTTTTGCACCATTTATATTATTTTTTTACCAAAATAAATACAATTGCTAATATTTTAAAAATGGCTCCTGAGCACTCCATTGTGGTGCCAGATACAAGGACACTAACCCTGAGAGTGACAGCAGAGATATCACAATATATATATATATATATATATATATATATATATATATATATATATATAGCCACAGAGCATGTCGCAGGAAAGTGAAGTGTTTTTTTGCTCCATGGTCCTCTATGTGGATTTGGGGATGCTGGGTGAATGTTGGTTATGAAGGAAGAAGCAAGGCATTTCTTAAAAGAAGCATTATATATGTCTTATAACAACACAAACAATCTGATGCAGACTAGTTGAAGTACTTGCTCTGGAGGTAACACTCTATAGAGATTGTGTGACAATTTATAGAGCTGGTAAGTTCACTATGTGTAAGGTTTGCAAAAAAAATAGGAATGAGAAATTGACGATCCTGTTCCAAAGAACTTACAGTGTAAAGGAGATGGGGTAGTGACACAAGAAAGTGAGAGTGTGGTGGACAATGGCCCAGTCAGCAGGAGTGGCTGTATATTTAACAGTGACTTCCAATATTCAAAATTGTTTTGCATTTGCCACATGTTACGGGTGAATTTGAGTCCGTAAAGAAGGACACAGATCTGATCTAATGAATCAGGGGGTATATTTATTTATTTGAATTGCCACAATTCACACGCTTTGAAACTGATGACAAAGGGAATAACCACAATGGCAGACAGAGTGAGTAAGTAGAAAGTCTAACAAGTGAAGAGTCCATTTTCTTGGTGGGGGTGGCTGGTATCTGCTACACGGTTGAATTGCCACTGTTCCCACACTTCAAAACTTATGATCAAGGGGGATAAGCATGGTGTCAGACTGAGCAAGTATGCAGAGAGTTTCACAAGAGATCTGTGAAGAGTCCTTTTTCATGGTGACGGACTTAAAATCTTACCACAAGAGCTTCCATTCTTATTCTGATCTTCCCTTCAACGTTGACAGTAGTTCAATTGGTGAGGAGCACAAGGTGAGGTCCAGTCCACCTGGGAGATAAAGAAACCATATTAAGAGACTTCACAAGGACATAATCTCCCATTTCAATATCATGCATTGGTTTATAAGACATTTAAGGCAGTCTCTCTACTACCTGCATATTATGTTAAAGCAGATGGGGAGGCCGGTTAAGTTGGTGTAGGCTACACAGGTGAATGGACACTGTTCCCACACTTCCAAACTGATGACCAACGGGGATAGCCATGATGGCAGACAGAGTGAGTAGGCAGATAGTCACATGAGAGGGCTGAAACATTGCTACATGAGCTTCCATGAAACCATTCTGAACTTTCTTTCAACTTTGACAGCAGTTCAATTGGTGATGGTGAGGTGAAGTTAGTCCACCTAGGAGATAATGGAACCATATTAAGGAGACATCACAAGGACATAATCTCACAGTTCAAGATCATGCATTGGTTTATCAGACATTTGAGGCAGTCTCTCTGTTACCTGATTATATTGCTTAACCATTTTGACCTTTTCTTTAATCTTGACAGCAGATCAATTGGTGAGGAGTACAAGGTGAGTTCCAGTCCACCTAGGAGATACAGAAACCATATTAAGATATTTCACAAGGACATAATCTCCCAGTTTAAAATCATGCATTGGTTTATCAGACATTTGAGGCAGTCTTCTCTGCTACCTGCTTATGATGCTTAGCAAGTGTTTTTGTGAGTGCTATAATATAATCTGCCATGATTTCCTCAGCTAAAATATTAGCAGCTTCTCCTGTGGTTAAGACAGGCTTGGACCTTGGACCCATAGGCCCTCATTCAATTTCGATTTCGCCAATTGAATAGTGCTCTAAATAAGCACATAACATATTTTTTTCAAATAAGTTTTTAGTTAGTAAAAACCTTGCTTTTGGATAGATCTTTACTAACTAAAGACTTCTTTCAAAAAATATGTTATGTGCTTATTTAGACCACTATTCAATTGGGCAAATTGCAATTGAATGAGGGCCATAGGGTATATAAACAGTACATTGTTAGTGAGAGCAGTTAAAACATCATTATAATCACCTGTCTGCCATTTGAGATTTAAAAAGGAGTTGTCTGTTTTTTCAAATATAATGTTTTTTTTTCATCAACACATGCAAATTCTGACACCCTTTCAGCTAGTGTCTTAAGGACTAACAAAGAATTTACATTGTGAGTTTCATCTCATTTCAGTAGGTTACACAACTGGTTTCTGATACTTTTAGCAAAGAAACCTCATTCACATTCCCTGCAGTAACCTTAGCCTTACTATTAAAATGACCCATATTTATTAATTGTTACAATGTGTAATTTATCTGAAAAAAAAGCACACCTCACGTGGGTCCCCTGTGGCCCCAGCAGCCCTTTATGGCCCACTGTGGCCACCCAAAGGCCCAAGGGTCTCCTATGCAGGCCCTGTGGCCCCTGATGATCTCTGCAGCCTACCTCAGCCCCCTGTGTTCCCTCTCAGCCTCCTGTGGACCCTTGCAGACCTCTGTGGCCTCCCTCAGTTTTTTGTGGCCGCCTGTGTCCTCCCTCAGTCATTCCGGGCACCTATAACCCCCCACGGACCTCTGTGGCCTTCCTCTGCCTTTTGTGGCCCCCTCGGTCCTTGCAGGCCCCTGTGGCACCCTGCAGACCTCTGCGGCCTTTTAGACATGCAAATGGGCTTATTAATGTATTATTCATTTTCTGTACTCTATACAGTGGAGAGCTTTTCTCACTCTAGTGCTCACCATACACTAAATGAATGTTGTGGAATACCCAATCCTACAAAATCTATTGCACAAACCAGAATCTGCCTTATACTGATGATTGCAAAAAGCTTTAAACAGGTCTGTATGATTCTTGGTTTGTGTAAAATCCAACCCGGTGCTTTGCTTAAAAGCTGTTTAATACGGTGGACATTTGCTTTAAGGGAGCAACGTATAAAGTTGCTATTTTTGGATTAAAAGAGTGAGGTACATTGTATTCTCATTTGCATGTCCCCGCCTTTTTGACATGCAAATGGTCTTATTAATGTATTATTCGTTATATATATATATATATATATATATATATATATATATACGTATGTGTATATATGTATATGTGAATATATATATATATATATATATATATGTGTATATATATATATATATATATATATATATACATATATATATGTGTGTATATATATATATATATATATATATATATATATATGTTTATATATACCGGCGTATAACAAGCACCTCATTTTAAGAAGAAAATTTCAGGAAAAAAAATACATTTCAAATAAAGAACTTTGAAGCAAAATCCTCAACCTCAACCTCCCTCCTCATCCTCAACCTCCCTCCTCATCCTCCCTCCTCCTTTTCCCTGAAATTTCCTTCTTAAAATGAGGTGCGTGTTATACGCCAGTGCGTGTTATACGCCGATAAATACGGTATATATAAACCTATATATATATATATATATATATTCACACACATATATATATATGTATATATATGTATATATATATATATATATATACATATATATATATATATATATATATGCACATATATATATATATACACACATATATATATATATATGCACATATATATATATATATATGCACATATATATATATATATATATATATATACACACACACACATATATATATATATATATATATATATATATATATACACACACATACAGTGGATATAAAAAGTCTACACACCCCTGTTAAAATGTCAGGTTTCTGTACTGTAAAAAAAATTAGACAAAGATAAATAATTTCAGAACTTTTTCCACCTTTAATGTGACCTATAAACTGTAACCCCTTCCTCATCCTCCCTCAACCCCCCTCCTCATCCTCAACCTCCCTCCTCATCCTCAACCCCCTCCTCAACCTCTCTCCTCATCCTCCCTCCTCAACCCCCCAGTTAGAATGCGGAAGGGGGTTAGAATGCGGAGGGGGGTTTAGAATGAGGAGGGAGGTTGAGGAGGAGGAGGGAGAAGGGAATATCGGCGTATAACATGCACCTATCATTTGCCCCGTATTTTCAGGGAGAAAAAGTGCATGTTATACGCCGATAAATACGGTATATATAGGTTTATTTATATATATATATATATATGTATATATATATATAATATATTTCTTGCGGACGCGGCCTATATATAGGGCACACTTGCCCCAGAGCTGACATTTTCTCCTCAGGTGATGACAGAGTGGACATTTTCTGCTGCCGGAAAATCTAAAGAGATTGTTAGTGCTTGAGGATACTGGTTGCTGAATATACAAATAGGTAAAGTATATTAATTTCTATTAATAATCATTAATAAATAATAAATAAATAAATAAATTATTCTTAAAAAATAAGGTATATATTATTAATTTAAAAAAAATGAGCAACAAATTTACATTTGCTTTAGTTTATCAATACTTTTATGCTTAGCTGTTTGTAATATATTAATTAATTGAATAATTAATTAGTAATATACATTATTTATTAATTAGTAATTAGTAAACATTATCAAAACAAATTATAACATTTTAAACTGCCTTTAGATTATTATTACATTAATGCTTACCTCTTTCTAATATATTTAGACATTGATTATTTAATTATTAATGTACCTTATTTTATTAACTAGCGACTTGCCTGTCAAAAATGACGGTTCAATAAAATTTGAAGCCATGGGAATGCTGTTTGACACACAATGTAAACCTTTTTGTACTCAGAGGACCTTCGGCGCTCATTGCGAGCCTCGCACTGAGCGCCTTCGGTGCTCATCGCGTGGCTCGCAATAAGTGCCTTCCACGCTCATGGCAAGCCTCTCCTCTCATCTAGTTTTGCTCCTCTGAGCACCTTCGTCACTCATTATAAAGAGAGATATATATTTATCTATATTTAGTTAATCAATAATAAATTAATTTGTTCTTGAATAAATTATACTTTACCTATTTGTAATTAATATATCCAGCAATCAAAAGCCTGAAGAGCTAACAATCTGTTTATATTTTCAGTCACTATGTAGGAAAAATAGGTGGCTCAAGGTATGAATAAACACTGGGAATAAAGCAAGGGGTGCTACTCAAGGATAATATAAGCTAAGTAACAAAATAAAGGGAGGACAGAACAGATATCCTTTGGAGATGGAGTGCACACCCTCTGCCCAAATAGCAATATAGAGCAGCAAAAAGTTCTAAAACTTAACGTTTATTAATTTGGGTAAAACTGTATATTAAAATATAAGTAAAATATAGAAAATCTGACAAGATGAGGTAAGTAGGGATAGTTGAGAATTATTCTGGACTCTGAAAATTGTCACTGTGATTTTAGGACTTGTAAGGATACCAGAAATCCTTGATTGACTTATTAAATCCCCCAAAAGTGAATTTTTGGTGTAATATTTGTAAGCAGCAGAAACAAAGGTCCAAAGGTTTAGACTTCTGTGTTTGCACTTATATATTAATTGCACCTATAAAAGTGTCTAGTGCTTTTGATGGGAACTGAAATAGTGTATCCCAAAAGTGAATTGTTGGTGTAATATTGTAAGCTGCAGAAACAAAGGTCCAAAAGATTTAGACTTCTGTGTTTGCACTTTATAAAAGTGTCTAGTGCTTTTGATGGGAGCTGAGGTAGTGTACCATTAGTATAATTGTATAGCCTCTAGAGGATAGATATTGCACTGTGATAAAGTGTCTAGTGCCAATGTGCAAAAAAAATTATTTATTTGTTCCTGATAATAATAAATAAGAACAGTGATAATCAATACAGTGAAAAATAAAGTGCAAGTGCTACATGAGGTACAGGGATACTGGTCAGTCTTATATTTGAACAGAAAGAGTCCAGTGCTTAGAGTATTATGATAGTATTATTCCTGTACTTAAACTTAGGAGCTCGGGGTTATACTATCTCATACCTAGTATTTTATTGTCATCATTAGCGATTTGCAATTTATAGGGAGGTATCGATAGTTTAAGTATAATTAAATAGTCCGGACGGACTCAGTTATAGTGAAACGCCAGAGCTCCTAAACTACCCGCGTGTCGTCCATGCGTCTACGTGATGACGTCATAGAACGGCGACGCGGCGTAGTGCGTGCAACCCGACGCACGTTTCTGAAAATTTCATCAGGAGTTACCGACAGGATGTCAGACAGGCTATTTAAACTCACTGGTTGGCATAGCAACCTTAAAAGCTCGTGGAATAGCTTATAGTAAAAAATATAAACACATTAAATTGAAATAAATTAAAATATAGCTGTATACTGGTGGTGATTGAATACAGGATGGAGTATCAAATATGCTTGTAATAGCCTATATAAACCTTAGGTCAAGTTATTGCTGATATGAAGCAAGAGAACATGATTGTCATAAAGTGCAGCATGCACTATTAGAAATATTTGTAGAATACAGAGTAATATGATTTATTGTTGTATCCCTAAGGGCATAAACAGCATTACTAAAAATGAAGTATAAGAAGGGGAAAAATGAAGGAGAATATATATATATATTGGTGGGGATGTATTATAATTGATTGTGTGGCTAGATCTATTTTGGTTGAGTACAATTGGCACTTCATTCTTTGCATTAAGATAATGTGAAATAGTTCCAGACCACAAATTCAATAAAAGTAGATCATAGATATTGAGCTGGATAAGTTGTGTATCTATTGCCCTTTCCTCTTAAAGTATTAACACAGGAAACAAAAGGGCGATAAAACAAGGAAAATTAATTTTCCCCATGTCCCCCAATCAATCCACATCCCAGCATAATGTAATATTGCAATGGGATATATATAACCTTTTTAGTTAAATGAATGGTGTAAAGGTAAATCCATCATTGAGGCCCCACGGTTTTTTGGTCTTTAATGTAAAAATCCAGTAGGCCTCCTTTTTTAATAATTCTCTATCAATATTACCCCTTCTAATATTGTGTTTGATACCATCAATGGCTATAAAAGTTATATTATTAAGGTCTCCATTATGTTGAGAATTAACATGGTTGGCCACTGGTGTGTCATATTCTTTAGTAATGCTGTATACATGTTCTAATATTCTCCGTCTGAATTCTCTACAAGTTTTTCCTACGTATTTCATACCACATTTGCAGAGCATCAAATAAATAACTCCTACAGTTTTACATGTTATTAGCTGTTGGATCCTAAAATGTCCCACCCCTTCCTTGTAGGGAAATGTTTTAGTGGTAGTTACAAATTTGCATGCTTTGCATGATAGGCATTTGAAGCAGCCCTTTGTTCTATTGAGCCAAGTGTTATTTTTAGTTCCTTCTAGGTGAATTTTAGATAGCATATCTCTCAAGTTAGTTGATCTTCGGCTAGTGATTTGGGCCCGGTTGCTTAAGAATGGCCTCAGATCTTCATCATCTAGAAGAATCTTCCAGTTGTCATTGAGTATTCTTCTAATTTCATGCCATTTGCCATTATACGTGCCTATGCACCTAACCATTTCATCTTGTTCTTTATTTTTGTTTGATAGTAGTAGATCTCTATCTACTGTCCTTGCTCTTTGATATGCTCTTTTCAGGGGTTTGTTTTTATATCCCCTCTCCTTAAACCGGTTCTGTAATTCTCTGGCCTCAATCTCAAAGTTGGTTTGACTGGAGCAGTTTCTTTTGATTCTTAAATACTGCCCAACTGGTATCCCATCAATTAATGATTTGGGATGGCTACTATCCACCTGCAACAAGCTATTCGTGGCTGTCGGTTTCCTATATGTGGTTGTTTGTAATTTACCATCATCAAGTTTAGTGATTTTCAAATCCAAAAAAGTAATTATGTTCTCACTCACCTCTGAGGTTAAGTAAAGTCCCATATTGTTTTCATTGAGTATTTCAATGAAAGTTTTTAAATCTTTTTGATTCCCATTCCACACTAACAAGATATCATCAATGAATCTTATCCACAGTTCAATATACTTAGTGTAGTAGTCCAATTGGTCAGTGAAAACAACTTGTTCTTCCCACCAGCCTAAATATAAGTTGGCATATGTCGGGGCACATGCTGTGCCCATAGCTGTGCCACATATTTGCTGGTAAAACTTATTAAGGAAGACAAAGTAGTTGTGCGTTAATATGAATTCCAATAATTCAAGTATGAATTGGTTATGATTAAGGTATTGTGTACCTCTTTTAGATAAAAAATAGTTCACTGCTTCTATACCTCTTGAATGTTGTATATTAGTGTATAAAGACTCAACATCTAATGAGACCAAAAGTGCTTTATTGCTGACTGTGATGTCATTTAATTTCAGTAGCACATCTTTTGTGTCTTTTACATGAGATGCCAGTGTAAATACAAATTCTTGTAACATGGAATCCACATATTTGCTGGGATTTTCTGTGACACTCTCTATGCCTGACACAATTGGTCTACCTGGAGGTTTTGTAGGGTTCTTGCGTATTTTTGGAATGGTATAAAAGGTGGCTATTTTTGGGTTCGGATTCAGAAGGAAATCAAACTCTGATTTACAAATAGCCTTGATATTTAAACCACTCGTTAGAATGTTTTTAAGCTCCTCAATGAAATCATCAGTAGGATCTTTTTCTAGTTTTTTATAACTTTTTTTGGCTTTCAGGAGTCTTTCACATTCAAGAACGTAGTCAGTTTTATCAAGTATAACTATATTGCCTCCCTTATCTGAGTTTCTGATAATGATATTATTATCTTGTTGTAAATGTTTTAATGCCAATCTTTCAGATTTAGTCAAATTATGGTTGACATTACTTTTGTTGGACATATTTGTCATATCACGAACCACATTGTTTACAAATAGCTCTATACTGGGACTTATGCTAAAAGGTGGTGTATATTTACTTTTTGGTTTGAAAGCAGAGTAGGGACCTGTAGATTGAAATTCTTCATTTTCTGCTAATAAACTTTCTAGACTTCTCAAAGTCTTGGAATGCATTGGTTCTATTGGACTTCTGTTTTTCTTTTTAGAATTTTTTTTCTTTAAAGCCAATTTTCTGGCGAATAAATTAATGTCCTTTACCCATTCAAAGAGGTTAAAGTCCCCTGTAGGTGAAAAGTTTAGGCCTTTTTTGAGGACTGCTAGATGTTCATTTGATAGACTTGTGGTTGATAGGTTGAATATTTGCAAAGAATCTAGTTCTTCCGTATTCTCTTTTGTTGAGGTTTGTAAGTGTCTTGTTTTTTTCTTACCCCTCCTGATCTTATTCTTTGATCTAAAAAAGTTTTGGTTGATCTTTTTGCCATTAAGGGGTTGGTTGAACCTGACGTGTCATTTGTTTCTAAATCAGACCATTCTGATTCAGATGTAGTATTATCTGCATGTATTTTTGAAATGAATTGTTTTCTAGATCTTCTAAAGATATTACCACTTTGGAAATCATTTAAGTCCCTATGAAATTTCTTTTGTTTCCTATCAACCAACACTTTTTTTAAATTTTCTAACATAGAAAATGTAAAAAAAGTGTTGGTTGATAGGAAACAAAAGAAATTTCATAGGGACTTAAATGATTTCCAAAGTGGTAATATCTTTAGAAGATCTAGAAAACAATTCATTTCAAAAATACATGCAGATAATACTACATCTGAATCAGAATGGTCTGATTTAGAAACAAATGACACGTCAGGTTCAACCAACCCCTTAATGGCAAAAAGATCAACCAAAACTTTTTTAGATCAAAGAATAAGATCAGGAGGGGTAAGAAAAAAACAAGACACTTACAAACCTCAACAAAAGAGAATACGGAAGAACTAGATTCTTTGCAAATATTCAACCTATCAACCACAAGTCTATCAAATGAACATCTAGCAGTCCTCAAAAAAGGCCTAAACTTTTCACCTACAGGGGACTTTAACCTCTTTGAATGGGTAAAGGACATTAATTTATTCGCCAGAAAATTGGCTTTAAAGAAAAAAAATTCTAAAAAGAAAAACAGAAGTCCAATAGAACCAATGCATTCCAAGACTTTGAGAAGTCTAGAAAGTTTATTAGCAGAAAATGAAGAATTTCAATCTACAGGTCCCTACTCTGCTTTCAAACCAAAAAGTAAATATACACCACCTTTTAGCATAAGTCCCAGTATAGAGCTATTTGTAAACAATGTGGTTCGTGATATGACAAATATGTCCAACAAAAGTAATGTCAACCATAATTTGACTAAATCTGAAAGATTGGCATTAAAACATTTACAACAAGATAATAATATCATTATCAGAAACTCAGATAAGGGAGGCAATATAGTTATACTTGATAAAACTGACTACGTTCTTGAATGTGAAAGACTCCTGAAAGCCAAAAAAAGTTATAAAAAACTAGAAAAAGATCCTACTGATGATTTCATTGAGGAGCTTAAAAACATTCTAACGAGTGGTTTAAATATCAAGGCTATTTGTAAATCAGAGTTTGATTTCCTTCTGAATCCGAACCCAAAAATAGCCACCTTTTATACCATTCCAAAAATACGCAAGAACCCTACAAAACCTCCAGGTAGACCAATTGTGTCAGGCATAGAGAGTGTCACAGAAAATCCCAGCAAATATGTGGATTCCATGTTACAAGAATTTGTATTTACACTGGCATCTCATGTAAAAGACACAAAAGATGTGCTACTGAAATTAAATGACATCACAGTCAGCAATAAAGCACTTTTGGTCTCATTAGATGTTGAGTCTTTATACACTAATATACAACATTCAAGAGGTATAGAAGCAGTGAACTATTTTTTATCTAAAAGAGGTACACAATACCTTAATCATAACCAATTCATACTTGAATTATTGGAATTCATATTAATGCACAACTACTTTGTCTTCCTTAATAAGTTTTACCAGCAAATATGTGGCACAGCTATGGGCACAGCATGTGCCCCGACATATGCCAACTTATATTTAGGCTGGTGGGAAGAACAAGTTGTTTTCACTGACCAATTGGACTACTACACTAAGTATATTGAACTGTGGATAAGATTCATTGATGATATCTTGTTAGTGTGGAATGGGAATCAAAAAGATTTAAAAACTTTCATTGAAATACTCAATGAAAACAATATGGGACTTTACTTAACCTCAGAGGTGAGTGAGAACATAATTACTTTTTTGGATTTGAAAATCACTAAACTTGATGATGGTAAATTACAAACAACCACATATAGGAAACCGACAGCCACGAATAGCTTGTTGCAGGCGGATAGTAGCCATCCCAAATCATTAATTGATGGGATACCAGTTGGGCAGTATTTAAGAATCAAAAGAAACTGCTCCAGTCAAACCAACTTTGAGATTGAGGCCAGAGAATTACAGAACCGGTTTAAGGAGAGGGGATATAAAAACAAACCCCTGAAAAGAGCATATCAAAGAGCAAGGACAGTAGATAGAGATCTACTACTATCAAACAAAAATAAAGAACAAGATGAAATGGTTAGGTGCATAGGCACGTATAATGGCAAATGGCATGAAATTAGAAGAATACTCAATGACAACTGGAAGATTCTTCTAGATGATGAAGATCTGAGGCCATTCTTAAGCAACCGGGCCCAAATCACTAGCCGAAGATCAACTAACTTGAGAGATATGCTATCTAAAAGTCACCTAGAAGGAACTAAAAATAACACTTGGCTCAATAGAACAAAGGGCTGCTTCAAATGCCTATCATGCAAAGCATGCAAATTTGTAACTACCACTAAAACATTTCCCTACAAGGAAGGGGTGGGACATTTTAGGATCCAACAGCTAATAACATGTAAAACTGTAGGAGTTAATTATTTGATGCTCTGCAAATGTGGTATGAAATACGTAGGAAAAACTTGTAGAGAATTCAGACGGAGAATATTAGAACATGTATACAGCATTACTAAAGAATATGACACACCAGTGGCCAACCATGTTAATTCTCAACATAATGGAGACCTTAATAATATAACTTTTATAGCCATTGATGGTATCAAACACAATATTAGAAGGGGTAATATTGATAGAGAATTATTAAAAAAGGAGGCCTACTGGATTTTTACATTAAAGACCAAAAAACCGTGGGGCCTCAATGATGGATTTACCTTTACACCATTCATTTAACTAAAAAGGTTATATATATCCCATTGCAATATTACATTATGCTGGGATGTGGATTGATTGGGGGACATGGGGAAAATTAATTTTCCTTGTTTTATCGCCCTTTTGTTTCCTGTGTTAATACTTAAAGAGGAAAGGGCAATAGATACACAACTTATCCAGCTCAATATCTATGATCTACTTTTATTGAATTTGTGGTCTGGAACTATTTCACATTATCTTAATGCAAAGAATGAAGTGCCAATTGTACTCAACCAAAATAGATCTAGCCACACAATCAATTATAATACATCCCCACCAATATATATATATTCTCCTTCATTTTTCCCCTTCTTATACTTCATTTTTAGTAATGCTGTTTATGCCCTTAGGGATACAACAATAAATCATATTACTCTGTATTCTACAAATATTTCTAATAGTGCATGCTGCACTTTATGACAATCATGTTCTCTTGCTTCATATCAGCAATAACTTGACCTAAGGTTTATATAGGCTATTACAAGCATATTTGATACTCCATCCTGTATTCAATCACCACCAGTATACAGCTATATTTTAATTTATTTCAATTTAATGTGTTTATATTTTTTACTATAAGCTATTCCACGAGCTTTTAAGGTTGCTATGCCAACCAGTGAGTTTAAATAGCCTGTCTGACATCCTGTCGGTAACTCCTGATGAAATTTTCAGAAACGTGCGTCGGGTTGCACGCACTACGCCGCGTCGCCGTTCTATGACGTCATCACGTAGACGCATGGACGACACGCGGGTAGTTTAGGAGCTCTGGCGTTTTACTATAACTGAGTCCGTCCGGACTATTTAATTATACTTAAACTATCGATACCTCCCTATAAATTGCAAATCGCTAATGATGACAATAAAATACTATGGGCCTCATTCTATTACCGGCCGTAAATCGGCCGTAAGGCTGCGATTCCTTGCGGGGGTTCAGTTAACTTGCGATTCTATTATACGGCCCCGCAAGGATCTCATCTTACGGCCGGCCGCATATCTTGGAACCGGCCATAAGCTGTGAAATATAAAAACGCAAAAATAAATTCAAGCCTGCACTGTACAGCTCTGTAAATGCTAGGGATCATATTGGGGGACATGAGGATTAAAAGAAACCCACTCTCAAGCTTGCACATCTGCCCAAACCCGAGTTCAAATTAACTGTTTATTTTCCGGCTGCGGCGTGGGTGTGTCTGAGGTGCTCCAAGCACTCTGGACTTTTTACATGGATATTTTACGGATATTAAAAATAAAATATTTTACGGATTTGAGTACAGGATAATTATGTGCTATTTTTTCTAACACCTAAAATCCCTTTATAGTCTTCTCAAAGTGCAGGATGGCTTTATTTGAGCTATTTTATGTGCTTAATTGGTGCTAGCGAGACCTCTTTCCTGCAAGTAAGCTGCGGCTCGTTTTTAGCCTTGCAGAGAGGTTTCCCGGAGCAATTGAATTGCAAAACTCTTGCGGCCGTTTTAGATCAAAGGCTTTCCTCTGGCGCGAGCGGCCGCAAGAGATAGCAAGGGACCGGCCGCAAGCCTGCCGGAGCCTCCGGCCGTAAGGGAATAGAATAGCAGAATAGCTTGCGGCCGGTCCTTGCGGCCCCGCAACGGCTGCGGCCGCTAATAGAATGAGGCCCTATGTATGAGATAGTATAACCCCGAGCTCCTAAGTTTAAGTAGAGGAATAATACTATCATAATACTCTAAGCACTGGACTCTTTCCGTTCAAATATAAGACTGACCAGTATCCCTGTACCTCATGTAGCACTTGCACTTTATTTTTCACTGTATTGATTATCACTGTTCTTATTTATTATTATCAGTAACAAATAAATAATTTTTTTTGCACATTGGCACTAGACACTTTATCACAGTGCAATATCTATCCTCTAGAGGCTATACAATTATACTAATGGTACACTACCTCAGCTCCCATCAAAAGCACTAGACACTTTTATAGGTGCAATCAATTTATAAGTGCAAACACAGAAGTCTAAATCTTTTGGACCTTTGTTTCTGCAGCTTACAATATTACACCAACAATTCACTTTTGGGATACACTATTTCAGTTCCCATCAAAAGCACTAGACACTTTTATAGGTGCAATTAATATATAAGTGCAAACACAGAAGTCTAAACCTTTGGACCTTTGTTTCTGCTGCTTACAAATATTACACCAACAATTCACTTTTGGGGGATTTAATAAGTCAATCAAGGATTTCTGGTATCCTTACAAGTCCTAAAATCACAGTGACAATTTTCAGAGTCCAGAATAATTCTCAACTATCCCTACTTACCTCATCTTGTCAGATTTTCTATATTTTACTTATATTTTAATATACAGTTTTACCCAAATTAATAAACGTTAAGTTTTAGAACTTTTTGCTGCTCTATATTGCTATTTGGGCAGAGGGTGTGCACTCCATCTCCAAAGGATATCCGTTCTGTCCTCCCTTTATTTTATATTTTCAGTCAGCATACAATGTACAGTTTGAGTGTTGGTGCTGTGATGATAAAGTGTAATGTCCCAACTGTGCATTAGAAATTGGTTGTGTGCGCGAGGGAAATACGTTGGTGTAGTCGTGTAAAGCGCCATTGTAGATTTGTAATGTTATTAATGTGTTCTGAGGCTCGCAAGCATTTTCCGTCATTTGTAATAGTGTATTTTGTAGGTTGTTCGTTCCTGTGGGAAAGTGCTACACATTTGGCAGTGTTTTGCGCGGTCCGGGGTCGTGTAGCCTTGTTTTCATTTTTTTCAGCGGTTATTTTTTTCTCGCTAGGGTGATTTTCATGTGGCGAAAGTCGTCGAAATTGCCTTAAATTCGCATTCCACCTCATTCCCAGACGTCCTGGCTGTTCCACCGTGCTGTGGGTGATGTTTTTTTTGTATTTATTTTTAGTTTCTTTGGGTTTTTTGTTTTTTGGGGATTTTTGCGGTTCAGCCATTAATCTCGTTTTTGTTTTCAAAATCCAGCTTCTCGTAATTTTTTTTTCTAAGTCCCATGTTTGTCAAGTGCTTGGAGGCTAATGCGATCGGGTGTTTACTAAGGGCCTCATTCTATTATCGGCCGTAGGAGATGCGGGGCCGCAAGGACCGGCCGCAGGCTATTTGCTTATTCTATTCTCTTCCGGCCGGGGACTCCGGCAGGCTTGCGGCCGGCGCCTTGTTATCCCTTGTTATCCCTTGCGGCCATTTTTGATCTTAAAAGGCCGCAAGAGTTTCGGCCGCAAGAAAATCCCTGTTGCTATTCAATTGCTCCGGGAACCCTTTCTGCAAGGCTAAAACCGAGCCGCAGCTTACTTGCAGCAAAATGGTCCCGCAAGCACACAATTAAGCACATAATAAAGCCATAATAAAGCCATCCTGCACTCTGATGAGACGATAAAGTGATTGTAGGTGTTAGCATTCATAGCACAACATTCCCCTACACTCAAATCTGTAAATTATTTTTATTTTAATTCATGTCAAATATCCGTGGACAAAGTCCCGAGGGCTTGGAGCACCTCAGACCGCCCACGCTAAACAGTTAATGAGATATTGGATTTGGGCTGATGTGCAAGCTTGAGAGGGGTTTGCTATTAATCCTCATGTCCCCCATTATGATCCCTAGCATTTACAGAGCTTTACAGTGTCTACTTGAATTTATATTTGCTTTTAAAGTTTTCAGACCTTTCGGCCGGTTGCAAGATATGCGGCCGGCCGAAGGGGGATATCCTTGTGGCGCCGTCTATTTGAATTGCAAGGTAACGGGAGCCTCGCAAGGAATCGCAGCTTTGCGGTCGTTTTACGGCCAATAATAGAATGAGTGTTTGGTGGCTAAGTCCTGCGTGTTTCATTGTCTTCGCGAGGCAAGCAGGCAATGAGCGCCAAAGGCCTGCGGCACTCATTGCCTAACTCGTACACACCATGCAAAGCTATTATATGTGATTAATTATTACTAATCATTATGATCAACAAATATTCTATATTTTACAATGCCTTTAGTTTTTTAATATATATAAGCTTAGCTCTTTACAATACATTTATTCATTGATTCATTGTTTATTAATGTACATTAATTTATTAATTAGTAATCATTACCAAAAACAAAAATGTATTTTACAATGCAAAAAAAAATATATAGATTTCAGATTGCACTTATATATCTGCATTACTGATCATTAACCTACAGTAATTTATTAAATATGAATTAGTAATAAAAAAAAAAGGGCCACAATCAATATGTATATTTTACTATGCACATACATATCTGTGATGCAGCTGATTGCCTGATAGGGATGAATCCAAATATTACAAATGCTTTCCATCTTATTTGACAGTTTCATCATCTCTGCAGCTGATTGAACACAGAGAGTGACATTTGCAGCCTTTGACCAGCAAAAAGATCACCTTTATATATTATAGGTATATAATTTATTATGTTCTTATGGAACTAAGAAGGATTAAGTCTTTTTATTTTGGATTGATGACAGTTATTGATTAATTAACGTATATTAATATATTCATTCATTAATAATTAGTAATCATTACAAAAAAAGGTTACATTTTATACTGCAATAATAATAATAATAACAATTTTTAACCTGCACTTATATATCCGACCTACTAATCATTCATGTACATTGCTTTTGGAACTATTAATTATTAATATATATAAAAAAAAAAATGTTTTTTTATAATTGATTAAAAATATGTACATTTTACAAAGCACTTGCATATCTTGAGTGCTTATAATTGCCTGACGTGCTACATTTAATATTTTATACTGCTTTTATTTATGAATATAGTGATGATTATGCGTTTATGTTTTGCATGTATGCCAATAAAACATCCTAGTTTTAATGAGTCACAAATTAATTGAATTCAAATATATCATTAAAAATGATTTTCATCTCATTTCACAGATTACTCATCTCCGCACCTGACTGAGGACAGAGAGAGAGCTCTGAAGGATTTTTTCTGCAATAAGATCAATTTCGCAGGTATATGATTTCATGATGCCCTTTTTGTTTTGCATTGAGGACAGTTAATGATTAATTAATTAACCTATATTCATTTACGGCCTTATTCAACTGCCATTTGCCCAATTGAATAGGGTTCTATATACTGACATAGTATATTATTTTTACATAACTTTTTATTAAATGAACATCTATTCAAAACCAAGGTCTTCTCCAACTAAAAAGTTTTGTAAAAAAATATGCTATGTGCTTATATAGAGCCCTATTCCATTGCACAAATTGCAAATGAATGAGGCCCTTAGTATTTAATTATTCTTTAATAATAAAAAAAAATATGCATACATATATGCTTACCTAATTAACTTTTAAAGAACGTAAATTACACCTCATAAGTTGATTGATTTCTTCATTAATAAAATAATAAAATTGCACATTATTTTAAGCCCGATCTATACTTTGCTCATAGCTCTTTGTGTTGCCCCTTCTTTAGGAAAACATAATTACCTCTTTAGGTTTACCATTGATGTCTGTTATTGATTAATTAATTCATATACATTCATTTATTAGTAACTTAATAATTAATTATTAAAAAAAACATTATTTATCAATATATATATGTGCAATGCTTTGCTTTTTAATGTATCCCAATAAAAAAAAAAAACCTTAATGGATTAATTTATTTCATGGAAAAATGACAAATGCTTTTCAAATCATTGCATTCTTCCATTAATGCTATTTAGGTTTTGCACTGAGAGCAGGTAAAAACATTATGTACAATACAAAAAAATATTAGAGCTTACACCTGTATTTACAATTACAGATTACAATGGCAGACATCGGAGAAAACAGCATTGAAAGCAAAAGAAGATTGGCAAGGGAAAGGAATCAAAGGTGGAGAGATGCACAGTCCCGAGACTTCCTAACACTTAAGAGAAGAAGACCGAGAAGAAGAAAAAGGAGTAAGAAAGCACAAAGTGAGTGGGCTGGAGCTTCAAAGAAAAGAAAAAGTAAACAAAAACATGTCTGTGAAACATTGCCTAATGATCCAATATTGTCTAAAGACACCAATGTTCATACACATGACACCAATGTAGATATAGAAAGTTGTAGTGATATCTATGTTGAGGAAGTAGACACTCATTATTGTGGATTACTCAATGTTGTTTGTCAGTTTTGTGGGGCCTATCATTTTCTCCAGGAAAGACCAACTGATGGAGACTTCATTAGTTGCTGTCAGAAAGGAAAGGTAAGACTTCCACAAAGAAACACATTTCCAGATTACGTACAAACTATAATGAGCGATCAAACATTTCCAAATTATACCAATTAAAAAAAAAAACATCAGGTCTTATAACAGTGCAATTTCATTTGCTTCTTTGGGTGATACATTAGCAGAAAATGTCCATATTGTTTTAGAGTTCAAGGACAAAGTTACTACCACACTTCACATTTACACCCACAAGAAGGACAGCAAAGGAAATTTGCACAGTTATAAGTCTTAGATACAATGGAAGCTGTTGAACAACGGATGACGCTTCCAGAAATTAAACAGTGTTTGCGCATAGTCTTTGAACAGGTGGATACAATTATGGCCAACAACCCATACGGTCAAGCATACAAACAATTAGCACAGGTTGAAAAAGAACAGCAACATGCTCAAATACATCAATTGCCAATGCCAAGAGTAAATATGGTTTTGAAAAGAGATTGCAATACTGATCAAAGATGGTATAATTTACCAACAGTAAATTAGGTTGCCATGGTATTTAAAAATGAGGTGAACCACCTTTTCAGCGGGATATTAGAATATATCAACACAATGAAGACATATATATAAACATATATATAAACATAAATATATGAAGTTGTAATTTGGATCCAAAGACATATCCCATTTTCTTTCCAAATGTGAGCCAGGATGGGAACCAAAATTACAATTGCAAAGTTATACCAATAGTAAAGTTCGTGCTAGATACAATATTTCTGTGCACTATCCACTTTCCAAGGATTTCCTCGCAATATGCGAGAAAGATATAATGATGCCATGGCTATTGTCACAAAATTTGGAAAACCAGATTTATTCATTACATTCATATGTAGTCCACAATGGCCAGAGATCAAGGAAAATTTGAATCTTGGACAAAATACTTCTCACTGACCAGATTTAGTGGCAAGAGTATTCAAAATAAAACTAAATTCATTAATACATGATATAACTAAAGCACAGTTATTTGGAAAATGTGTGGCTTTTGTTTATACCATTGAATTTTGAAAAAAGAGGCCTGCCACATGCACAAATACTTTTAATCCTGCAAGAAAAAGATAAATTGAATACTGCAGAGAGGGTGGATTCAGTAATTACTGCTGAATTGCTACATCCAGAAAAAAATATATATAAAACTTTATGAGATTGTAACACACAGAATGAATTATGGGCCATGTGGAGATATCAATCCAAATTTACCATGTATGGAAAATAAAAAATGTACAAAAGAGTTCCCAAAACAATTTCAAATGCAAACCTATGCTAATTGTGATGGATACCCTTTGTATAAAAGTACAGAAGGACAAACAGCTATTATCCATGGCCAAAAGGTCAATAATAGATATGTAATTCCACACAATCCACAATTGCAGATTAAGTACAATGCACACATAAATGTGGAAGCTTGCACTTCTATTAAATCCATCAAATATATATATAAATATATATATATACAAAGGATATGATGCAGCAACTGTTGTTGTGCAAGGTGCACAAAACAAAAAGGAAAATCCAATTTTGCATGACGATGTGAGGAATTGACTCTGCTGGGTTTTGAACCCTGGTCCCCAGGCTGCTGGGCCTCTTCCCTACCACTGCGCCAGCCTGCCTTTGTGAAATTCCTGGAGATCTGATAACCTTGACTCTGCTAGCAATAGAAACAGTGACTAGTCTCTTCAGCTGTGTCTGGTCAGGTATCTGGTCCTTGGCCTATATAAGGCACTTCCTGTTTATGTACCTTGCCAGATTATTGTGTGGTTCCTGATCACTTCAATTAAAGCTTGTTCCTGTTTCACCTACAAGTTGCTGAACTGGATTATTGCTGACCTTGGCTGCTGGTCTCCACAACCTTGTGATTCCTACATCATTACAGACGAACTTTCAAATTATTTAGATGCTCGCTATGTAAGTGCTCCAGAAACAATGTGGCGTCTTCTAAATTTGAGATGCATGATCGGTCACATGCTGTGTATCGATTAGCTGTACATTTGCCACAAAGTCAGCTTGTTTGCTTTTCTGCAGGCAATGAAACAACTGCCTTAGCGCAAAGTGAACATCGGAAAACAACAGTTACTGCTTGGTTTCAATTAAACTGCCAGGACACTCAGGCCAGCCAATTTTTATACATTGAGATTTCATATCACTACGTATTTGTAAATGGCCAATTGTGACAACAAAAAAGAGATACTCATAAAATTATACCACAAATTTATACCGTCAGCCCAAGAGACATTGAACGTTTCAGTTTAAGATTACTTCTTTTACATGTTCCCGGTGCACAAAGCTATGAACATTTACACACAGTGAATGACATAGTTTATGATACTTTCCTATTAGCTGCAAGACGTTAAAACTTCATAGCAGATGATACAGAATGGGAGAGGTGTCTGGAAGACGCAGTACTATGTCAAATGCCAAAGCAAATGAGAGAACAATTTGCATTTATTTGCATCTTTTGCAATGTACCTGATGCATTTGCTTTGTGTGAAACATTGAAAATTAAATTTGTTTGAAGACTTCTTGAAATGTTACAATGAGCCCATTGCACTATTAAAAGCATTAATAAAAAATCAAGAAATATTTCTTGCTCATAGATTAAATTGTGCAAGTTTTAATTTGCCTGATCCAGGACTTATAGATGAAATCAACTTTGATGACTATGACACCGAGCTTCAAAAACAAAAAACACAAGAAAAACTGGCAACTTTAAATACTTTACAATTGCAAGCATTTAATGCCATCACAAATTCTACAGATGATGAAATGGTCAAAGACCGTTATTTCTATCTAGAGGCCCTGGTGGATCAGAAAAAACATATCTGTACAATTGTTTGATGAGTTACATTCGAGCACAATGTCAAATAACAATGTCATTTGCAACAACTGGATGTCATGTCATGCCTTGAAATGCATTGGTAGATTCTTAAAAGTGATGGATAATAATCTGCCATTTGGTGGAAAGGTGATGTTGTTAGGAGGAGATTTTAGGCAAACATTACCTTTTGTGCCACATGGAAATAGGACTGACATCATTGAAACATGTATCAAGACAAGTAAACTGTGTAAACTATTTATACACCTGAAATTAAAATTAAATATGAGATCTGAAGGCGAAAGTGAATTCAATGATTGGATCATTCAAATTGGAGAGGGGAAACATCCACAAAAAAATAATCTACCAGATGATACCATCAAAATTTTATCACAAATAGTTTTCAAGGAATCACTCATCTCGGCAATCTTTCTAAACACTCAATGACGATTACTCAGACATTGCAAACAAAGTGACTGTTATGAACAAAAGGGCCCACTGGACTGTTTGGGGTTCATCACTTATTATATGTCTGGTTAGAAGGTACTAACAATTTGCTTAACAGTCATATCTGTGGTATACAAATGGTTAAATAATTCTAAAGAATTTATATGGCCCTGTGATCGGCCACGTGTTAAGGCTCTGGCTTTAGTCATGAAGGGGGGAGCTAGTTTTATGGCTTTGTATGAGGAGAACAAATTTGTAATGACAACAAGAAAGCCATGTGGGTGAGGGAGGTAGCAAGCTATTTGCCTAGGAGGATAGGCTAGAACTGGGGGAAAGTCTTTTTAGTTTTGTGTCATCTTTCTTTGATATATCTCTGTAACAATAAAGAAGTGGCCAGTCTGATTTTGGACACACTAAAGAAAGGTGGTGTCAGAGTCTGCTTGTACTAATCAAAGGTACATGGTGTGTGATTCTTAGATCCTAAGAAAATGGGTCTGATGGTGCCTTTCTCTTCAGAAATGATGCTGTCATCTGAAGTGTCTGCTGGTGAAGAGATCTGAACAAAGAGTTGCGACCCATAGAGAGAGAGAGACTTTGGGTGAGTGTGATCCCCCAAATCAGGCGGGCGTGACAGCTGGTGGCAGTGGTGAGACATCTCAAGCATTTTTACCAGCAGCCAGGATGGCTACTTACAAAGACAGAGAGAAAGAGAGCCAGGTGACAGAGGCAAAGGACTGCAGAGGAATGGCCCTTCTAAAGCAATGGATGGCATTCATGGGATTGTGGCAGGGTCATGAGCTGTCAGGAGGAACTGGTATAGAAAGAGATTGCCTTGGAGAAACAGTATCATGACAGGATAGGGTCTGTTGGTGCCCTTGAAGAGGATCTCTATGTTTAATTGAAGCTCATAGATGAGCTCTGGGAGATTGTGTATGGTGATCCTGAATGTGGCAAGGGGACTGTAAGGAGGCAGAATAACTTGTTTCTTAAATGCTGTCAAGGTCTGGGACTGGAAAACAGTCTGGATGGGAGCATCTATGCTCACTGGCCCTTGGGAAAGGCTGTAATGGACTGTGGACCTTTGAGGGAGCTTCAGCTGATACAAACTGTCAGAGGGCAGCTATGGCACCTTGGAAACTGTCACCTGGATTGGGTACCACCCTGGGACCCTTTGGAATAGATGAAATAATAGGCCCAAGAACTGTTTTAGATGCAGCTTTCCAAGGAAATTGTTTTCCCCAATGGATGGGGAGGAAGGGGGCATGTGCCATGGCCTGGGGAAGGCGGTTGGAAATAGAGCCATGGAGGCTATGCCCAAAATTGTGTGCCCATTGGAATTGGAAGAAATGTGGACTGTGGGGCAATTACATCTCTAACACTTGCACAAGTGAGATCAGTGTGGCTAGAAATTTGTCCGGCAGGACGAATTCCTAGGCCACACTAGGATGGGGTAAACTAGCTGTTATGAACAGAAGGGCCCACTGGACTGTTGGGGTTCATCACTTATTATATATGTGGTTAGAAGGTACAAACAACTTGCTTAACAGTCGTATCTGGGGTATACAGATAGTTAAATAATCCTAAAGAATTTATATGACCCTGCGATCGGCCACGTGTGAAGGCTCTGGCTAGGTGCACAAATCCAGATGACATTAAAGTTTCAATTCAAGACAACTCAAGTCAGGGTGATCTATTACACGATGGATGCATTTTTACCAAATTTTTTACCAAAAACTATGAGGTTTTGTAAACATAGAGAACAGTGATTTTATTTTGAGGCTGAAATTTGATGTCACTCGGGCTCTTTTTACAGGACCACTATTTCACATAGAAAACTCTATATACAATTTTACAAAACTACAAATATAACAACAAAAACTGGAAAAGAAATCAACAAGAATAAACTGTGGCTATATCCCATAGACAACATTAAAAGTCTGCTGGGCTCTTTTTAAGGGAACCACTTTGACATGCAAAAACAAAAAGTATTGAAATGTCTTAGAAGTGGCCTTTTGCCAGGATTGGCCTCACAAAACAGTTATGTTGCATTTTATGACATTTACTGTTTAAATTTTAATACATTAACTTCATGTTGTTAATGTTAAAATTGTTTTTCAAAGGTCACAAAAGTTGTTTCATTGTATGTAATTAAGGGTTCATGTTAGTAGGAGGATGATCATTTGTTGTAAAAAATTAAATGTATAATTAAATACAGAGTATTGAACCAGGAAATAATCTGATCGCCAGTTAATGTGGTCAGGAAGGAATTCATTTTTTCCCTTCTTTCATACAATTGGCTACATTTTAATAGGGTTTGCCTTCTTCTGGCTTCAATACCTATGTGGTTTAACAGTACTTTAAATAAAAGTTGCATGTTACAAACCATTATGTAATGGATTCATTTACTCATTAATATAAAGTTGACCTAATGTTATGTTACTCATCCATACCTCAGATTTACAAATGTTAGTATTCTTAAAAAAAATGCTTTACTAATGTTTCAAATATAAGTTGCATGTTGCAAACCATTATGTAATTGTTTACAACAATTTATTCATACAAACTTCATCCATTGTTACATTATTCCTGCATACATGACAATTAAAAAGGTTAATATGGTTAAAAAATGATCGTTTACCAGTTGTTGAAATACAAGTTAACTGTTAAAAAAAAGTTATTCTAATTTTTGTACTTCTTTAAACATAACAAAAAGGTTAAGAGTGTCAGAGAATGGGGGGCGTGGCTACCGGGCATAGGGAGCAGTTGTGCCACGAAGGAGCTCTGCCATTAAGAGCTCTATAAAGTTTAATTTTGGGTGGAATATTACCCCAACCTACCCCTACAAGACCTCCACCCCATCTGCTCTTATAGAGGAGCAGTTTGGTGCGTGGCAAGTGGGGGTTTGGGCACGAACCCGGGAGCTACGAGGCTTCAGGCCTACAAGGGCCTGGGAAGCCGCCGCACCATCGTCAGCAGCACTCGAGCGACCCCACGATCCAGAGTGCTCGGGCACAGGAAAAGTAGGAAGGCCCTGGCAGACCGGGTGTTTCGATCCTACTCCGACCGCAGCAACACGAAGGCTGCCGGAGGAGGTGGAGTGACGGGGCGAGGCGGCGGGAGCTCCCCCCCGTGATCCGGAGGGGACCGGGACACTATACAGACCCCTGCGCTCCTGAAGTGGCCTGGAGGCCCAGTGCCCGGCTGGGGAGACCCTGGGCAAGGTAGGAGCTGGGAGACAGGAGGGGAGGCAGGCATAGCTGTGACAGAAACCCGGCGGAGCCGCCATCTTGGGGCGCTGGCCCAGTCAATACCTGTGGAAGCCCTCTCACCAACATAGGGAGGGTAATTTAGCCTAATAGCCCGGCAACAGACACCCCTGCAATCAACATATTGCGGTGCCCCTTCTTGCCTAGGAAGGGAGAGAAAAGGCTTAATAGACCCAGCATAAGGGCATTAAGGCAAGTGTGCCCTCCCTACCCTGCTACTCTGTCCCCCTTAAGTGAACTGCACAAGTGGACTGTACAAGAAGTTAACTGTAGTGGGAGTCTCACTGGGACCAACTCTTTTACCCGTGCTCCTCTATAAAAGAACCTGCTTCTACCTCTGAAGCCCCAAATTATATGAGAATCAGGGACTTGAACTGGGGTTCTCCAAGCCCATATTGCTAGTGCTTTCCCTATATACAAGGGGCCTTTTGTCTTCATATTGCAGCTGTGATAGCGTCCACATGCATTGTTGAATACTATCTTTATATATATCCAAGTGAATACACAGGATTGTTGACTTCATAAGTGCCTGTGAGATCATTGTGTAAGTGCATTCTGTCAATATAGCAGATTCATGGACTGTGTTGAACTGTTTGCATATGTATATCTGCACTGCCGCCTGGTGGCCACTTGGAATACTGCAGCAAGACTTTGGCTATTTGTGAATAACAAGCAGCTGAATACAGTACTCTCATCGAGAGTAGAGCTGGTATACAAGCTGACGCATGCTGTCTGCGGAGCTTTGCATTATCTTGCCTTACCCCAATCAGCACCTGAGAAGCTACGATCATCAAGTTGGCTCCTATAAGCTGCTACAGTACCCCTGGAATTTCTTGGCTACCCTGACTCTCTTTGCCATATAGAGATCGCTCAAGGAGTTCCTGACAACTGCTGGACTTGACCTAGGGGCACCCCCCCTACCATGGGCTGAGAGCTAAATGGGGACATAATTCAGCAATACTATTAGTAGACATCTTAACTACATCTATGGAGCTGGCATACCTACCCTAATGGAGGCAGTAGACGGTCGAGCCCAGCATTCACCGCATTAGTCCTTCGTATCCTCCCTACTGATTTAATATTGGGAATCTTGCCGACACTTTCAACCTTATTGCCAAGATGCCGAAACCCAAGCGGGCTACCCAAGGGTATACAGGACCACTTTCCGCCAAGAGCGACTCAGCGCCCACCCTTGGCAGACTCTCTTTCTGAACGCTCCGAAGACTCAGACCAAGAAGGGCGGGCCAAGGGGCCCCACCAGCAACTAGACCTATCAGCCAAGTCTGTGGCTACGATTGAAATACTCTTGGCAAAGGCGATAGACCCCCTACGACAGGATCTGAGGGAACTGGGTCAGCGTACCCAGCTCCTGGAAGAGATGACGGACCAACTGGCGGAGGCTCAGGAAAAGGACAGGACATCGCTAGCTCAAAACATATCCCAGGTTTCAGAACTTGCAGACAAGAAAGAGGACCTAGAAAACCGCTCTCGCCGCAACAACATACGCATCCGCGGCATCCCGAGAGCCAGACAAGATGTAACTCAATACCTGAGAGACACTATTGCTGCAATTCTTCCTGATCAGGCTGAAAGCTTGTGGGAAATTGAGCGAGCTCATAGAGCTCTAGGAGGCACGAGGAGCCCGGATACTCTGAAAGACGTCATTGTCAGATTTCTGAGGCAGCAAGCTAGAGACACTCTACTCTCGGCTACAAGGAAGCTACATACTGTCAAGGGCCTGGACAACTCCCCTTTGCAGATCTATGCAGCCAAGGTGCTGGACACAACCTGGCCGACCTGAGGGCGAGCTCACGCCCGGATTAGATCCTCTTCAGAGCGGACTTTCATAACATATTTTTCATTGCCAAATAGAATGTTAGATGTAAACCTGTTTTTGCCTTAAGCTCTGATTCAAGAGGTTGTGTAGCTTAAGATATAAGTTTATCATTGATCATGCAGCCTGCTGGATTGTATCCCCACCTTATGTGGACGATTTCTTCTCCTTGCTTAGAGTCTTGGAGGAGGAACACGAGTAAAAATTGATTGTTACTTCATGTTTTTAGTTCAACAACTTCGTAGTTGTAGCTTTAGAGAACTGCTTGATACTGTTTATCTGCTTATTTAACTGTTTTTACCTCATTGGCCTAGAGCTAGAGCTAACGTCAGGATGACAACCCAGTCGATTGCAGACGACTCCCTTGTCAGAGGTTGGCTTGCGGGCTCCCTTCAGCCTTGCTCCCCAAGGTGCCAGCTATCAGGTAATGACACACACAGCTAGAGTCTTACTCCTATCTTTCAATGGCTACCTCTAAGTACACTTTGATAACCCATAAAAGGAGGAAAGCCTTCACATTTTATAAAAAACACAAACCCGCAGTCATCTTCATGCAGGAAACCCACTTCTCCCAGGACAATAAGCCTACATTCTTGCACAAGGAATATCCCACCTATTTCCTGGCCACTCTCCCCACTAAGAGAGCGGGGTGTGCAATCCTGTTACATAAAAACTTTCCTTTCCAGGTAGAGAATACAAAGATAGATGGGGAGGGTAACTATGTTATGGTGACTGGCACTATTGGGGGGTTAGAATCACATTGGTCTCCCTGTACTCTCCTACAACTACTCCTTACGCAGTTCTGATCTCCTTATTGAAGAGAATTGAACCTCAAGACCTGGGAAAACTGATAATTGGGGGGGACCTAAATCTTACTTTAGATCTGACTCTGGACAGGTCAGGGAACCCCGCTAGTTATAGATTCTCCAACAAAATAAAATGGATTAAGCTTTTGCTCAACAGATTGGGGTTGGTTGATGCCTGGAGGGGGCTTCACCCAGGGGGTAGAGAATATAATTTTTTTTCTCCAACCCATTTGACTTATTCTCGGATCGATACTTTCCTTACTAGTTCATCTTTATACGACTCGATCTTAAAATCTGAGATTGTCCCCTGCCCCTGGTTGGATCACGCCCTGGTACTTATTGAGTTGGAGTTGGGCCCTAATTTACGACCCCCCTACACTTGGAGGATGAGTCCCTGCTATCCAACCCACATAGCATGGATTCAATAGCCAAAGACATAAATATCTTTTTTGAGACCAATGTCTCTCCTGAGACTGGAGCCGGCTGGCTCTGGGTCGCCCATAAGGCCTATATCAGGGGAACCTGTATTAAGCTGGCCTCCACCCAAAGAAAAATTCTTAGGCAAAAGGAGGCGGACCTGACGGCGACATTAAAGAGACTAGAGGGATCAAACCAACAAAATCCCTCTCCTGCGGGACGTAAGCTAATAGATAAAACCAGGTTAGAATTAGACGGCATACTGTCAACAGGCGATGAGAAGGACAAAACATCTTTATTACTGGAAGGCAAATAAGCCAGACTCTCTTTTAGCTAGAAGGCTTAATAATAAATTTTCACAACATAGAACCACTCAAATTAGGATGACTGATGGTCAAATCTCATATAGCCCTAGTGACATTCAAAAGGCATTTCAAATTTTTTATCAACAAATATACTCCTCCCAATCTCATTGCAGCGAGGCAGACATACACTCTTTTCTTAGCACTCAGGATCTCCCCGTGATATCAGATCGTCATTTGGCTGACTTGAATGCAGAGGTTTCTCAAGAGGAGGTTAGATCTACTATCCAAGGTCTTAAATTAGGCAAATCCCCAGGGCCGAAAGGCCTCACAAATCTGTATTACAAAAAATGTGAACCCCTGCTTACCCCCTATTTGACGATCCTCTTCAATGCAATATTAAACGGGGAATCCATGCCCCCTGAACTAAATCATGCTGACCTACTCGTTTTTCCTAAAGAGGGTAGGGATAATTTAGAGATTAAAAACTATCGTCCTATCTCGCTGATCAATGGAGATGTCAAGATCTTGGCCAAAATCATGGCTAATCGCATATCTAAATTTTTGCCAGACCTAATTCATAAGGACCAGGCAGGGTTTATTCCTTTCAGAGAAGCGGGGGACAATGTTAGGAGGGTCTTAAATTCTCAGTATATAGCACATAAATCTCACACTCCAATGTGTCTTCTAGCTCTGGATATTGAAAAGGCTTTTGATACGGTTGAATGGCCGTATCTGTACAAAATACTTGACAAGTTTGGATTTAGGGGACGCTTCATTAACTTGCTATGGAGTTACTATAACTCCCCAACAGCAAACTTAAAGTTGCCAGGAGAGTACAGGGCAACTGTTCAAATTCAAAGAGGGACTATGCAAGGGTGCCCACTCTCACCTCTGCTATTTGCACTTGCCATGGAACCTCTTGCACAGGCGATTAGAGCTCATTCAGGCATATTCGGGATCCCAGTGGGCCACCAGCATTTTAAATGCTCTCTTTTTGCTGACGATATATTATGCACCTTGACCAAGCCCCTTCAGTCTTTCCCAACACTTATGTCAACTATAACCGAATTTAGTAATATCTCAGGCCTCAAACTGAACGTAGAGAAAACGGAGGCGCTGGGGTTGGGTATGGTACAATCTGACTATAATTTTGTCTGGCCCGCACGACATGTAAAATATCTAGGAGTCAAACTTACATCTAATATAGCAGACTTATATAAGGCTAATTTCCCACCTATATACAAATCTTTGACCGAAGATATGCAGAGGTGGACGAACTATAACATATCTTGGACGGGCCGCATAGCCACTATTAAAATGAGGATTCTACCCAAAGTCCTGTATCTCTTTCGAACCATTCCCATCCCAATTTCACCTACAGACCTAGATAGGTTCCAGAGTATCATATTTAGGTTTATATGGGGAAATAAACGCCCTCGTATTTCCAGGCAGGTGATGTTCAGGCAGAAAAATAGAGGTGGACTTGCTTGCCCAAATTTAAAGCTTTATCTTAAAGCCGCTCAACTGGCCCACCTTCCCAGAGCACATTCTACAACACATCAACCAGCCTGGGTTTTCATGCAAAACTAGCAAATGTTCCCACATAGTTGGGATAGGTTGATATGGATCCCCAAAGAACTAGCTCCATTCACAACTCATAAAAATCCCATGATTTCACAAACCCTTCGTGCGTGGGGGTGGGCCAATTCCAACTCTAGGCGGTTACTTGCTCCAGGATTGTCCCCAATGATGTCAGTCATGTCCTTTCCACAAATTTTGGCGGACTCGAATGATGTCTCTAAATTTTGGTGGACTTCTAGAAACTTGGACCGTATAGGGAGCTGGTTTTTGAACGATAGCTTGCTGACCTATGACCAATTCTGTACAACCCATGACCTACCTGTCACAGAATTCTATAATTACTTGAAAATTAGGAGCTGGGTCAGTAAGAGTTCAAGAGAACTGGGGCACCCTAGGGCCTCCTGGATGTCTGTTATATGCAAAAACTTACCCCTTACTAAAGGGGTTCTGGGCTCACTCTACGACACCTTTCTTAATTCCACAAGTAACCAGAAACCCAGATACTTTGCACAGTGGGAGAGGGATCTTGGGGTGGAGTGGGATTGGGTTAAATGGACAGAATCCTGTTCCAGTCTCTCTAGAGACTCTCTTAATTCGGCTTTATTAGAGACGTCCATCAAAGTTTTGCATAGAGTTTATTGTACACCAGACAAACTACAGAAATTTAAGCCGCTAGAAAGCAATAAATGCTTTAGGGGTTCCAAAACATAGGGGATCATATACATACACGGTGGTCATGTCCATCCACTCAGAAAATATGGGGGCAATTAGCCCAATTAGCCTCCACACTTTTTCACAAGGCAGTTACGCCCTCGATGGAGTCTAGCCTGCTGGGGATTCGTGTTGCGGATTTATCTCAAACTCGGAATAAACTATACCAATTAATGGCGTTGGCTACTAAGACACACATAGCCAGGAGCTGGATGAAAGAGACTCTTAACTTTACGGAGGTGATTAAAAAGATTAATCACTTACTTATAAATGAGCGATTAACTTATATTATTCTGGACAAAATTCCCCAATTTCAGGCAATCTGGGAACCCTGGTTGACATCTTCATTTAGCATCCCTTTAGTATAACAACATATAATATTATACAATATCTACACTTTGGCAAAGGAGATCTGATGGAGGAGCTGGAAGCGGGAGGGGGAGTCCGGAGGTCTCTCATCTGAGCAGTAGAGGTGAATGTAAGTTGTACTGGGATGTCTTTAACGAGGTATGTGTTAAGCACTTAGGGGCGGATATTCCAGATTAGCTCTATACCTTATGCGAAGATAGCAGTATAATGGTTTAGCTAACTGATTTGATATTTGTGGTATTCTCTCTCTAATTTGTGCTCATTAGACGTTTTACCTTGAGCTGTTGTTCTCTCTCTTTATTTCTTTATTTTTTTTATGTTTGTTATTTCTTTTCTTTCAGTTATGTTGTTTAAATTGAAATGTTAACTGTGATTCACGTAATCTTAATAACAAAAAAAGGAAAAATGGAAGGCCTAGTCAGTCTATGATTGGAAAATGTTATAATGTAAATATTTGCATATCTTAACTGACTAAATACAGTTGTGTTAAATGTTTTATTGTTCATTGCCTTCTAATAAAAGATTATTAAATTAAAAAGAGTGTCAGAGAATCACAGCACTCCCAGTATGAACATTTTATTGATTGTCATTTTTTGTTCCAATCTTTTTTATTAAAGACCAAAGGTAAAACACAGCATGTACTGATAGATCAGATAGACAGATTCTCCATTGCCAAGCATTATATGTTAAACATAAACACAGTGTCAGATTTGAAAACTTAAATACAAGGTGCAATCTATCCAAGGATATTCTGCAGTCTTCAAACATTTTTGAATAATTTTCTGTGATTTACTTACTGAGGAGTTCCCTCCTCAAATCTAAACTTAGCCTACTCGATATATATAAAATACAGAGGAACTCTGAAATTAGCCAATATTACTCGGTGATTGCAACTAATTAACTTAACATAGCATCTAGTATAAACAGAAACTGTAATTAAAGAGAAGACAAAAAAAAAAAAAATACACAGAGAAAAAAGGAAAGAAAGAGAAAGATAGAAAAAGGGACAAAAGACATCTCCTGGTTAGTTACCTCACTCATGATCCCTTCCGGTCCACGCTCCAGCCGGCCTCCGCCCCCCCACGAGGCCAGGGACACAAAGGAGAGAATAGTGTGCCTTACCTAATCGATATACTATGTTGGGAGTCTAGCCAAGGGGTCCATATCTTTAAAAACTGGGGGTACTGATCTTCTAAAGTACTGGTTAATCTTTCATTAATCATAATGAAGTTAACCTTGGTGATTATCTCAGCTAAGCTAAGCCTTGGGGATTTCCACTTTCTAGCTATATGCTGTTTAACTGCTAAATTAATAAATTGCAATAACTTATTTTGTATTTTAGTTAAGGCTTCAATATGCATTCCTAAAAGGCAATTTTCAATTGAGGGTCGAATTGGGCTACCAAATAATTTGGATCCGAGACTCATAGCTTGTTCCCAAATGTCCCTAGCCACTGGGCATGACCACCAAATATGCAAAAACTCCCCTTTCTGATGAAAGCCCATATAGCATTTATCGTTGTTCTGTGCGTTCATAGAATGCATTCTAGCGGGGTGAGGTATGTCCTGTGTAGGACTTTAAGTGACACCTCCAGAATATTATATGTAATAGAGCCCCTAGACAGATTGGTAAAGGCCTCCTTCCACTCCGCCGGCCCCAGTCCCCTTCCCAGGTCCTGTTCCCATTTGTACATAAAAGGGGGTTTAGGAGTTTTAGCAGCCCTATTAAAAAAGGAGTACAGGGCAGGACAGTGTACCCCTAGTCAGAGGCAGGTTCTTACACACCACCGAAAACCAGGTTGATCTTGGGGGTCCTAGACTCTGTACCAACGACGTTAACCAGTGCCTAATACTCAGGTAGCGCCAATTTTCTCTTGGCGGGATATCGTACTTATCCAGCATTTGAGCATGTGGGTAAATTATATCGTTGGAGAACCAGGTGTTTATCCTATCTAGTTGTCCAAGAGCCCACCACTGACTGGACTCTGCGTGAAAAACGTCTTTAAAATTTGGAAAGGATCTAATGGAGGTTAGAGGGGACAGCGGGGTTGACAACTGATGCTTCTTGACTGCCCAGTCCCATACCGAGAGAGTTATTTTAATCATTGGGTTGGAAAATTTAGGAAGAGGCTGGTTAGACCCTGGATGCCATATAATAGTGTCCCACGTCCAGGGCTTGATATCTTGATTCTCCATAAACACCCAGGTAGGCTGGTGTTTGACTGAGTGGGCTCTAGGTAAGAAAGCTAGCTGGGCGGCTCTTAGATACAGCTTAAGATTGGGGCAGGAGAGACCCCCTTGGGTTCTATGCCTGTACATTAACTGCTTAGCTATCCACGGTGGTTTGTTTGCCCAAATAAATTAAAAAATATGTTGTTGCATTCTTTCGAGATCTCGGGTTTCTACTGGGATGGCCAGCGTCCTAAATAGGTAAAGAATTTTAGGTAACACATTCATTTTAATAGTAGCGATACGCCCTGTCCATGATATATTATATATAGACCATTTTTGCAAGTCGTCTAACAGTTTCCGAAACAGTGGGGGGTAGTTTGCTTTATACATCCCTGAGACTCTCTCCGTGATCCTGACCCCCAGGTATTGTATGCCGTCTGACGGCCAGACAAATTTGTACCTAAGTTGCAGAACCTGGATGTCCGTCTGCCGCATCCCCACGCCCATCGCCTCAGTCTTATCCCAGTTAATTTTCAGACCCGAGTGTAAACTCATCGATAGTCAGCATAAGATTGGCAATCGATGCTACCGGATTTGTCAGAGTGCAGAGAAGATCGTCCGCGAATAGTGAACATTTAATGTGTTGAAATCCCACCTCCGGGCCCTGGATGTCCGATCTGGTCCTAATGGCCTGGGCAAGGGGCTCAATCACCAAAGCAAATAATAGTGGAGAGAGTGGTCATCCCTGCCTAGTCCCTCTCTGAATTTTAATATCCACTTTCTTTGTTCCTGGTAATCTAATATTGGCTGCTGGGTAATGATAAAGTGTTTTAATTAGGTTAATGAAGCGTCCCCCGAAGCCAAACTTCCCCAGGACTGAATAGAGATAAGGCCACTCAACCGTGTTGAAGGCCTTCTCGATATCCAGCGCGAGAACGCACAAAGGTGTGCTAGCTACTTGCGCAGAGTGCAAGACATTCAGCGTCCTCCTGATATTATCTGCTGTCTGTCGATAGGGAATGAAGCCTGTTTGGTCCTTATGCACCAAATCTGGTAGGAAGTCCGAGACCCTGCCCGTCATTATCTTAGCCAGGAGCTTAATGTCTCCATTCATAAGGGAGATCGGTCGATAATTCTTGGCCTCGAGAGGGTCCCTGCCCTCTTTGGGAAAGAGGACCAGAACTACCCTGTTAAGCTCTGGGGGCATCGAGTCACCATCAAGAACTGAATTGAATAGTTTACAGAGAAAGGGGGATAATTGGGCCGCAAACTTTTTGTAATATGAGTTAGTGAACCCGTCCGGCCCAGGGGCTTTGCCCGTCTTAAGGTTCTTAATGGCCGTTTGAACTTCCTCCTCTGTGATATTCGAGTTAAGTTTGCTTAAATTTTGGTCTGACACCGATGGGAAGTCGTATTTATCCAAATATGATTGTATGGCTTCTGCACTGCTTTTGGGCTTTGAGGTGTAAATATCCTGGTAGAATTCAGCAAAAGTTTTCTGAATTTCATTTTGGCTCACCGTAATGCCACCAGTAGGTGTTTTGACTCTAGAGATAGTGTTTTTGACAGATTTTGTTTTAAGCCTCCTTGCTAACATGGAGCCTGGTTTATTGGCTTTAGCATAAAATAGATGTTTAGTGCGCCGGAGGGCCTTTTCTGTTCTATCGCTCAGGAGGTTATCTAATTCAAGTCTACAAGTTTCAATTTTTTGGCGCAGCTGGGCCTTAGAATTAAGTTGGTTCTGACATTCCAGTAACCCCAACTCCTCCATAAGATCCGATTCTCGCAGCCTACATTGCTTCTTATAGCCCGATGCTAGCTTTATACAAGTTCCTCTCATAAATGCCTTATGGGCGACCCAGGTCCAACCAATTCCCACGTCTGTGAGCCAATTCTGGTCGAAGAATAATTGCAAGTCACCGGCCATTTGTTCATGCAGGGAGGGAATTGTGAGAAGTAGCTAGTTCAACTTCCATGTATAAGGGGGTTTAAGCTGGGATCCCAAATTCAAGGTAATAAGAACAGCCGAGTGGTTCGACCAAGTGCAGGGGAGAATTTTAGCCTCCTTGGAGGAGTCAAAAAGTGACGAGTCTATTAGTAGGGAATCTATGCGCGAATAAGACCCATGAGTGTGTGAGTAGTATGTATACTCTCTCGACCTGGGATAATGTCCCCTCCAAGCGTCCACCAGTCCCAACCCGTCCAGACATTTATTAATTTGTTTTATTTTGTTAGAGAAGCGCCCATTCGTTAAACTATTAGATCTGTCCAATGTGTGATCAAGAATTAGGTTGAAGTCACCCCCCACTATCACCCTCCCATTGGCCTGTGTTTCTAGAATACTCAAGATCCTTAACAAAATTTTATGAGGGGATGTGGTGGGAGCGTATATGGAGACTAGAGTTATGGGCTGGCCATTTACAGAGCTGTTTAGGATAATATAGTGTCCCTCCTTATCTACCTTTTTTGATTCCAAAATGAAGGGGAACTCTCGGTGGATGAGTATTGAGGTGCCTGCTTTCCTAGTAGGTTGTGTCGCTGAGAAAAATACCGGGTAGTCTTTGTGTAAGTAGCTAGGGACATAGTTACGGGAGAAATGGGTCTCTTGCAAGAAGAGCACAGATGGCTTAATCTCTTTATAGTAAAGGAAAGCCTTCCTCCTCTTGAATTGGGAATTGAAGCCTTGTACATTATGCGTCACAAATGTATACTCTACACTAGCCATGACCGTGTTGAAGTAAGGAGTGCTCATCAGCTGCTGACTCACCCATCCCTGGATCCAGGCCCCGCGGGGCGGGGAGACCAGACGGAGCCCATAACCTCAGCTTGTGAGCCCCAGCATGTTGAGGTAGAGCGGAGTGGAGATATTTCCCGCCAGGAGAAGGTGAAACAAGAACAAAGGAAGGAGAGAAGAGTAATAATAACGTTAAACTTTCAGTTTTCACATAAGATGCCATAAACAAGAAACAAACAAGTAAACAACTTAATGGACATAATAAACATAACCTCCCTAGCCACCTAACTGCAGTGGCGGATTCAGGGGTGGAGGTTTGGCTGACCATACCTCCAAACTACCCTCAAAGGGAGGGGTACTAGAAACAGTTAGAGTATGAGTCGGGGAAGGGGGGAGAATAAGACCCATAGGGCCTCGCTATGAGGACTGGTGCTGACCTGGCTAATGACCACTTGTAGTGCCGGGGTAGAGAAGCCTACTAATTTAGGTTAGCGTGTACAACTAAGGGCCCTAGTACTTTTCTCGTAAGGTCCCTTCAGTACCTGGCACATTCTTTATTCTAGACCTAGTCCTAGTGCACCGATTAGGGCTATGGAAAATAGGCCGTTCAGCTTCCTTAAACCTCAACATTCTAAAACAAACAGAGTAAACAGTTAACTGACAGCAGCCGTCCAGAGGAAGATACTAGTGCAAAAAACGGTCCAGGACTCCCAAGAAACAGTCTCAAGTAGGGTCTGCCGAAGCGGAGGGGCTCTGACAGGATGGTCCGCCCTATGAGGGGCGCAGAGAGAGAATGTCTCCCCTTGAAGAGGGCTCCTTTGCCTGTTTAACGCGGATTACTTCCCGCCATTGCTTGGTAGGAAGTGGCATCGGCCTATTAGCTTGAGCCTCGCTCGATTCCTCTGCGGGCAACAATTGGAAGCGTTTGTGAAGCTCTTGGCACTCCCCCCTTGAGCTGGCTGAATAAGAGGAACCATTATGTTGGAACAACAAGGCAAATGGGAAGCTCCATCTATATTGTATTTTATGTCTGATCAGAACCTCCAGTGCTGGCTTCATCTCTCTCCGTCTGGCCAAAGTGATGGGAGACAGATCCGAGTAGATTTGGAGCTCCGAGTTGTCCGGGCCCATAATGACTGCCATCTTCCTGGAGGCCGATAAGATGTTAAACTAGGGAAAAAGGTTTATGAGCTGGTTTGGGGCCTGTTTACAAGTGGATTTACCTTACAAGTAAAGGCTGATAAACTGCAGAGTGAACTAATTGTGCCCAGGTGAGAGGGGTGTGGTTTGACTGTTAAACTTGTATAAAAGGTTTGTGAGCTGTTTTGGGGCCTGTTTACAAGTGGATTTACCTTACAAGTAAAGGCTGATAAACTGCAGAGTGCACTAATTGTGCCCAGATGAGAAGGCAGAAGTTAATATAAACAGGAGAAGGGGAACTTGTGAGCTTGCAAACATTTTCAGTATCAACTGCAATTCTAGTAAAAGCCTAGGGGCATCATTCTATTATCGGCCGTAAAACGGCCGCAAGGCTGCGATTCCTTGCGGGGGTTCCGTTATCTTGCAATTCAATTATACGGCCCCGCAAGGATCTCCCCTTACGGCCGGCCGTATATCTTGCAACCGGCCGTAAGCTCAGAAATCTTTAAAAGCAAAAATAAATTCAAGACGGCACTGTACAGCTCTGTAAATGCTAGGGATCATATTGGGGGGCATGAGAATTAATAGCAACCCCCTCTCAAGCTTGCACATCAGCCCAAATCCGAGTTTACATTAACTGTTTATTTTCCGGCCGCAGCGTGGGCGGGTCTGAGGTGCTCCAAGCCCTCGGGACTTTTTACATGGATATGTGACATAAATTAAAAAAATAATTTATTTACGGATTTGAGTGTAGGGGAATGTTGTGCTATTTTTGCTAACACCTACAATCACTTTATAGTCTCCTCAGAGTGCAGGATGGCTTTATTTCGGCTTTAAAATGTGCTTAATTGGTGCTAGCGGGACCTTTTTTCTGCAAGTAAGCTGCGGCTCGGTTTTAGCCTTGCAGAGAGGGTTCCCGGAGCAATTGAATAGCAACCAGGATTTTCTTGCGGCCGAAACTCTTGCGGCCGTTTAAGATCAAAGGCTTTCCTCCGGCGCGAGCGGCCGCAAGGGATAGCAAGGCTCCGCATCTCCTACGGCCGATAATAGAATGAGGCCCCAGGAGTTTAAATAAAAGGAGGGACTTCAAAGAAAAGGGAGGGCAGATTTATAGTGCAAAGGAGGAAAACTTTATATACATATATTATTTTATATTCTTTATTTTTCCCACTGAAATGTTGTAGACAATAATAATAATTATGAGTCAGTCCAGTGGCAACCTTATTCAGTGTACATCCTGTCATATGTATGCAATACTGGAACAGATGATCCAGGGTCCATACCTCTGTGAGAGGTGTGAGCATGTTGCCTCTCTGGAAGCTCAAATTGGAGATCTAGAGAGGAGAAATGCAGCACTTAGTGACATTGCTCCACTGGAAAGGGGGTTGGGGCTCACTGAACACAGTTTTGCTGGGCCTAGCATGGAGGGTGGAGCTGGGGCTAGTGAGGATGTCCAGGGAGGCAGCTGGGTAACAGTTAGAAGGGGAAGCAGGGGGAACAGGAGGAGGCAGGCCAGTTCTGAGTTGGCAAACACCAACAGATTTGCCGGATTGAGTGAAAACGTTGGGGATGTCCATTCAGGAATGGCAATGCCAGATAGAGCTGTTCCCTCTAACAGCCGGGCGAACAGCTCTACTGGAGGAGAGGGAGGGCAGAATAGGCAGAACAACAGACAGGTTTTGGTTGTAGGGGACTCTATTATTAGGAAGGTAGACAGGTTGATTTGTCACCCAGATATCAGCAATCGAACAGTTTGCTGTCTCCCGGGTGCTCGGGTTCGTCATGTTGTGGATCGGGTAGACAAATTATTGGGAGGGGCTGGAAACGAACCGGCAGTCTTGGCACATATTGGTACAAATGACAAAGTTAGTGGAAGATGGAGTGTCCTAAAGAATGATTTTAGAGAACTAGGTAATAAGCTGAAGGCAAGGACCTCCAAGGTAGTATTTTCTGAGATACTAACAGTGCCACGTGCTAGCCCAGGGAGGCAGAAGGAGATTAGGGAGGTTAATGCGTGGCTAAAGATGTTGTGCACTAAGGATGGGTTTGGCTTTTTAGAGCACTGGGCTGACTTCTCACTTTGGTACAATCTCTACAGTAGGGATGGATTGCACCTTAATGAGGAGGGAGCTTTTGTACTAGGGGATAGGATGGTAGAAAGGCTGGAGGAGTTTTTAAACTAGTAGGTGGGGGGAGGGACTAGATATAAGTAATGGGGTAGAAAGTGTAGAGGGTATAAGGGATGAATTAACAACTCATAGGGGAGGAGATGGGGAGGGGTAGTATAGTCAATAGGGAGGTAGTACTAAGTAATTCAAGTACAGTGGCAGGCACTTCAGAACTACAGACTCATAACATAAGGTGTATGCTTGCTAATGCCAGAAGCTTGCCAGAAAAAATGGGAGAGCTAGAATTATTAGCAATTAATGAAAAATGGAATTTAATAGGCATTACCGAAACGTGGTGGGATGAATCTCATGACTGGACTGTTAATCTGGATGGTTATAACCTATTTAGGAAAGATAGAGGCAATGGTAAATGAGGAGGAGGGATTTGTCTGTATGTAAAGCCTGAATTTAAGGCTATAGTCAGAAAATATATTTATGGTGGACCTAGTGATAAAGTTGAATGTTTGTGGGTAGAGTTAAATAGCGGAGCAGCAAATTCCAAAAGAATATTAGTAGGAGTATGCTATAAACCCCCAAATATAGCTGAAAGTGAGGAAATACACTTATTGTTACAGAATGCAAATGCAGCTAAGCACGGGCAAGTTCTAATAATGGGAGATTTTAATTACCCTGAAATAAACTGGATAAATGAGACCAGCAGTTCAGCTAAGGGGAGCAGGTTCTTGAGTACACTCAGGGATCATTATCTGGCCCAGGTTATACAGGAGCCTACTAGAAATGAAGCTATCTTAGATTTACTCATCACAAATAATATTGATATAGTATCAAATGTTGAAATAGGGCAACCTTTGGGAAACAGTGATCACAACACAGTCTCATTTGAGAATGAATTAAAAAAACAACATTTTAAGGGGCCAACAAAATCTCTTGATTTTAAAAGGGCAGATTTTAATGGTCTAAGGGCAGCGATACAAAGTATAGACTGGGACAGAGAACTGATAGGCAAAAACACTGAACATAAATGGACAACATTTAAATCCTTACTAAATATACATACACACCGGCATATACCGTGTGGGAATAAAAGTAAAAGGAGTAAATCACAACCCATGTGGCTTAACAATGATTTAAAGATCAAGATACAGAGTAAAAAACAGGCATTTAAATTATACATACAAGAGGGGACAGAGACTGCTTTACGGGAATACAAGGAAATCAACAAGGCTTGCAAAAGCGCGATTAGACTGGCTAAAATAGAAAATGAAAAATTAATTGCAAAAGAGAGTAAGACTAACCCTAAAATATTTTTTAAGTATATTAATGGGAAGAAGGCGAGGAAGGAAGCTATAGGAACATTAGAATGTGAAACAGGCTGTCTGAAAATTAGTGACCAGCAAAAGGCAGATGAGCTAAATAGGTTCTTTTCTTCGGTATACACAAGGGAGGTACAAGTGGTTGGGACACTGCAACATAATGGGGCTACACTATGTCAAAAACAGTTGAGAAAGAAAAATAAATAAATAGTTTTTTTTTTTTAAAGAAAGACATGTCAAAAACAGTTGAGAAAGAAAAATAAATAAATAGCTTTTTTTTTTTTAAAGAAAGAAATGAATGGCACAAACTCCATCATAAAAGTCTTCCACTTTAAAAGAGGAATTTTCAGTGCTTGTAGTTAAAAATTGTATAGATTTTATGCTGGCTTCTTATTAGAACTCTGGTTTTACCTATTAAAATTTACACAAATTGGCAAATGTCTGAAATAATTGGTTAACACAGGAAGTAATCCAAAAGAGGTTGGAAAAAATAAATGTTAATAAAGCCCCTGGTCCTGATGGAATACATCCAAGGGTACTAAGGGAACTGGGTTCTGTAATAGCCAAACCATTATATTTAATTTTTCAAGATTCACTCAACACAGGGTCTCTACCAGATGACTGGAGAAAAGCAGATGTGATACCTATATTTAAAAAGGGAGCAAGAGCAAATCCGGGGAATTATAGACCAGTGAGCCTCACATCTGTAGTGGGGAAGCTTTTAGAAGGGTTAATAAGGCATAATATACAAGAATATGTCTATTTGAACAGGATTATAAGTAGGAGTCGACATGTCAAACAAATCTAATTAGTTTCTATGAGGAGGTTAGTAGGAACCTGGATCAAGGCAACTCAGTGGATGTAGTCTTTTTGGATTTTGCAGCAGCTTTTGATACAGTGCCACATGGGAGACTATTGGGCAAACTAAGGGATACAGGAATTACAGTAAATATCTGCTCATGGATTGAGAGCTGGCTAAAAGACAGGAAGCAAAGGGTTGTTGTAAATTGAACATACTCAGATTGGACTAATGTGGTAAGTGGGGTTCCTCAGGGTTCAGTATTAGGTCCTCTCCTTTTTAACATATTTATTAATGACTTAGAGGTAGGATTGGAGTGTGGGGTCTCCATTTTCGCTGATGACACAAAGTTGTGCAAGGTAATTAAATCAGATAATGATGTGCTTTCCCTCCAAGGGGATTTACATAAAATTGAGGAATGGACATCTAAATGGCAGATGAGATTTAATACGAATAAATGTAAGGTTATGCATCTGGGAAGGAAAAATAGCCATGCAATTTATAATCTTAATTGAGCAAATCTAGGTGTATCGGATATTGAAAGGGATTTGGGAGTGCTTGTGGACAACCACCTAGGTAACAGTGCTCAAAACCAAGCAGCAGCTGCAAAGGCAAATAAAATATTAGCATGTATTAAGAAGGGTATAGAAGCCAGGGAAGCAAATATAATTCTGCCACTATACAAATCTCTAGTACGCCCTCTTTTGGAATATGGAGTACAATTTTGGGCACCACTTCATAAAAAGGACATTTTAGAGCTGGAAAAGGTACAGAAAAGGTCAACAAAACTAATAAGGGGAATAGAGGGGCTATGTTATGAATAAAGACTAACCACACTAAACTTATTTTCTCTAGAAAAAAGGCGTCTAAGAGGAGATATGATTACCTTATATAAATACATCCAGGGTCAGTATAAAAATTTGTCAGGGGAGCTTTTTGTGCCAAGAGGTTTTAAACTGACAAGAGGACATCCCTTGAGATTAGAAGTAAAAAGATTCCACCTTAAAGAAAGAAAAGGGTTCTTCACAGTAAGGGTGGTTAATCTGTGGAATTCTCTACCAGAGGAGGTGGTGACAGCGGATTCGATAGATAACTTTAAAAGGGGACTTGATTTATTTCTAATTAAAAAGGGAATTCAGGGTTATCATGGATAATTAGAGAGGCAGTATTGATCCAGGGAGAAGTCCGGTCCCCGGTGTCTGGGATCAGGAGGGAATTGGTTTTTATTTATTTATATACAACTAATTAATAGTTAATCCGCATATTGCAGATCAGAGGAGATCTTAAAAGGTTGAACTTGATGGACTGAAAGTCTTTTTTCAACCCTAAATACTATGGGCCTCATTCAATTGCGATTTGGCCAATTGAATAGGGGTCTAAATAAGCACATAGGATATTTTTTTTGAAGAAGTTTTTAGTTAGTGAAAACCTTGCTTTTGGATAGATGCTAACTAACTAAACACTTCTTAAAAAAATATATGTTATGTGCTTATTTAGAGGCCTATTCAATTGGCCAAATTGCAATTGAATGAGGGCCTATGTAACTATGTAACTATGTAACTATGTAAGACTTCCAGAAAGACACACATTTCCAGAATATTTAAAAAGTATCATGAGTGATCCTACATTTCCAAATTACACCAATTTTAAGAAAAACATTCGGTCTTATAACAGTGCAATTTAATTTGCTTAAATGGGTGCAACATTAGCCGAAAATGTTCAAGGACATGGTTCTTACTGTTTTAAAGTACAAGGACAAATATCCCACCGGACTTCACATTTACACCCAGAATCAGCAGAACAAAGGATTTGCACAGTTATATGTCCTTGATACAATGGAAGCTGTTGAACAACGAATAATGCTTCCTGAAAATAAACAATGCTTACCCATAGTCTTTGAACAGCTTGATAACATTATGGCCAGCAACCCATATAGTACAAACAATTAGCTGAGGTTGAAAAAGAACGTCTGGCACATGCGCAAAGACATCAATTGCCAATGCCAAGAGTAAATATGGTTCTCAAAATAGATTGCCATACTGATCACAGACGGTATAATTTACCAACATCACATGAAGTTGCCATGGTATTTAAAAATGATGATGGGGATCCACCATTTGAGCTGGATATTAGAATATATCCACGCAATGAAGAAAAACCTTTTATAAACATAAATATTTTAAGCAGTAATTTGGATCCTATGACATATACCATTTTCTTCCCAAATGGGGAGCCAGGATGGGAACCAAAATTACAGTTGCAAAGTTATCCCAATAGTAAAGTTGGTGTTAGAAACAATATTTCCATGCTGGAATATAAAGTGGCACAAACTGCTGTCCGGGATCATTATAATCCTATTTTATGGGGGGGTAAACTCACACAACAATGGATTATTGATTCCTATCTACAAGTCGAAGCAAAGAATCAAACTTTTGTCAAATTTCAAGTAGAACAATACTGTGGATTGATGGATTATGTCGCTGACTTGGCTGCAAACAGAGACAATCCTGCTGGACGAATAATGATTTTGCCATCCTCTTTCCAAGGATCTCCTCGCAATATGTGAGAAAGATACAATGATGCCATGGCTATTGTCACTAAATTTGGCAAACCAGATTTATTCATTACATTTACATGTAATCCACAATGGCCAGAGAGCAAAGAAAATGTACTGCTTGGACAAACTACTTCTGACCGACCAGATTTGGTGGCAAGAGTATTTAAAATAAAACTCAATTCATTAATTCATGATATAGCTAAAGCAGACTTATTTGGAAAATGTGTGGCTTTTGTTTATACCATTGAATTTCAAAAAAGAGGCTTGCCACATGCACATAGACTTTTAATCTTGCTAGAAAAAGATAAATTGAATACAGCAGACAGAGTGGATTCAGTAATTACTGCTGAACTGCCACATCCATAGAAACATTCCAAACTTTATGAGATTGTAAATCATAGAATGATGCATGGTCCATGTGGAGAGATCAATCCAAATTCACCATGTATGGAAAATAAAACATGCATAAAAGAGTTTCCAAAACAATTTCATTTGCAGACTTATGTTAATTGTGATGGATACCCTTTGTATAAAAGAAGAGAAGGACAAACAGCTATTATCCGTGGCCACAAGGTCGATAATAGATATGTGGTTCCATACAATCCACATTTGCTGATGAAGTACAATGCACATATCATTGTGGAAGCTTGCACTTCTATCAAATCCATCAAATATGTGTATAAATATATATATAAAGGATATGATGCAGCAACTGTTGTAGTGCAAGGTGCACAAAATTAAAAAGACAATCCCATTTTACATGATGAACTTTCCTCTTATTTAGATGCTCGCTATGTAAGTGCTCCAGAAGCAATGTGGCATCTTCTCAAATTTGAGATGCATGATCGGTCACATGCTATGTATCGAATAGCTGTCCATTTGCCACAAAGTCAATTTGTTTGCTTCACTGAAGGCAATGAAAGAAATGCTTTAGCACAAAGTGAACATAGAGCAACAACGCTTACAGCTTGGTTTCAATTAAATTGTCAGGACACTCAGGCCAGACAATTTTTATACATTGACATTCCAAATCACTATGTATTCGTAAATGGTGAATGGAGACAACGAAAGAAACTTCATTATAAAATTATCCCAAGAATATATACTGTCAGTCTACGAGACATTGAATGTTTCAGTTTAATATTACTTCTTTTACATGTTCCCGGTGCCCAAAGTTATGAACATTTACGCACAGTCAATGACATCGTTTATGAAACTTTCCAGTTAGCTGCAAGACATCAAAAACTTTCTGTCAGATGATAGAGAATGGGAGAGATGTCTCGAAGAAAGTAGCACTATGTCAAATGCCAAAGCAAATGAGAGAAAAATTTGCTTTAATTTGTATCTTTTGCAATGTACCAGATGCATTAACTTTGAGGGAAACATTTAAATTACATATGTGTGAAGATTTCTTGAAATGTTACAATGAGACCATTGCACAATTGAAAGCATTAATGGAAATACAGGAAAGCTTTCTTTGTCATGGATTAAATTGTGCCAATTTTAATCTGCCTGATCCAGGAAATATAGATGAAATTAACTTTGATGAGTTGACACTGACATTGAATACCAAAAAACACAAGAAAAAATTGGAACTTTAAATGCATTGCAATTGGAAGCATTTAACGCCATCACAAATGCAATGCAAGATGACATGCTCAAAGAGCGTTATTTCTATCTGGATGGCCCTGGTGGATCAGGAAAATGAATCTATATAATTTGTTGATGAGTTACATTAGAGCACAGGGTCAATAGCACTGCCATTTGCAACTACTGGAATTGACGCACTTTTGTTAGATGGTGATAGAACTGTGCATAGTAGATTTAAACTGTCAGTTCCCATTCTGGAAACATCAGTTTCGGATATTCGGATGAATTCATTACAAGTCAAAAAATTGCACAAGAGTAAATTAATTTTAATAGATGAGGCAACTATGATGTCATGTCATGCCCTGCAATGTATTGATCGATTATTAAAAGAAGTTATGGCTATTGATTTGCCATTTGGTGGAAAGGTGTTGTTGTTAGGAGGAGATTTCAGGCAAACATTACCTGTGGTGCCACATGGCAATCGGACTGACATTGTCGAAATGTGTATAAAAAGAAGTAAGCTTTGGAAAATATTTACACACCTTAAATTAGAAGTAAATAGGAGATCTGGAGGCCAAAATCAATTCAATGATTGACTCATTCAGATTGGAGAAGGAAAACAGCCAAAAATAAATAATTTACCTGATGATTCTGTACAAATTCCAGCAGAAATGATTTCAAAAGAACCACTAATTTCGACAATCTTCCTCAATACGATCAATAACGAGGATTACTCAGACATTGCAAGCAAAGTCATATTGACATCAAAAAATATAGATGCCTTGAATACAAAATATTAAAATTAATCAATGCACACAAAAAAGACTATTACAGTGCAGATTCTGCTCTGGCTAGTGAAGCAAACTTTACTATGGAATTTATTAATTCTTTAACTCCCTCTGGAATGCCACCACATGTTTTGCAACTTAAAAAATGGGCAATTGTCATGGTATTGAGAAATATGAATCCCAAAAAAGGACTTTGTAATGGGACCAGATTAATTGTGCAGGATTTAAAGGATCATTTTATACATGCAGAAATTATGAGTGGTACCCATAAAGGTGAACCAGTTCTTATACCGAGAATTGATTTGGCTCCAAGTGAGAGTGGTTTGCCTTTTGTCCTTCAAAGGAGACAATTTCCCATTATCTTGGCATTTGCCATGACCATCAAGAAATCCCAAGGACAAACTTTTAAGTCTGTGGGTATTATTTTGAAGGAACATGTGTTTGTACATGGTCAACTATATGTTGCATTTTCATGATGCAGTAATCCAGAGGAAATTAAAGTACACGTTGAAGAAAACCCAGGTCAGGGTTTATTGGAAGATGGATGCGTTTTTACAAAAAACATTGTGTACTATGAGGTGCTGTAAATATAGAGGACAGTGGTTTCATTTCGACAACAACATTTTATGTTACTCAGACTGATTTGAGAGGACAACTATTTCAATAAGAAACTCTATACAATGGCAAAAAAACGTAGAGAACAGTGGTTTTACTTCCAGGACAAATTTTTAGCTCTCTGGGACTCTTTAAATAGGGGAACACTATTTCACTTAGGAAACTCTATGTGCCAATTGCACAAAGTACAAGAACAAAAAAAAAAAAATAGAAAAACAACAGTAAATAGTGGTTATACAGATTGGAATGTGTTATAAGTTACCCTTTTACATGATTGGCCCCACAAAACAATTAGGTGGCATTTTCTTTAACTTGAAGGTTAACTGTTATTGTTTTATGTTACTATTTCACATGTTAACATTGTATTTTAAAAGTTGTGGAAAGTTGCTTCATTGTATATAGTCAAGGATTTATGTTACTACAAGTTTCATAATTTCTTAATACATTGAACTGTATAATTTAAATAGAGAGTATTGATTCAGGGAGTAATCCGATCGCCAGTTAATGGGGTAAGGAAGGAATTATTTTTTTTCCTCTTTGATACAATTGGCCAAGTTTCAATTGGGGTTTTTATTGTTTGCCTTCCTCTGGATTCAATGCCAATTTAGTTTAACAAGTGTTTAAAAAAAAAGAATGTTACAAAGCATCTCATTGTTCAAAATAGTTATTTACAGAAAGTTTACATAGTTGTCTGTTATTAATGGATAACTATCAATTCAAAATGTAACTATTGTTAAAAAAAAAGATCCAAGATTGCATGTTAAAAACTTTTATGTTATGGTTTACAATATGTATTCATGAAAACTTTACACATTGTTATATTGTTATTCCATATATGACAATTAAAAGAGTTAATATTGGAAAATATTATAAAGTTTTTATTAAGGATATTCAATAATTACTTATACAAAAATAAGCATAGTATATAAAACATAACTTCACATTTCAGCAATGAAAAATTACTTTCCTAAACATCGGCTCATCTCTGCTAAATTGCTCCTTAATATAATTTTTAACAATTTCAGTGAACATATTGGTATAATTAAAAAAAATAGTATTCCAACCAGAATATTGTACAAAGAAGTATGAAAAGAAATATGGAGAAATAGAAAAAGGAAGAAAGAAAATAAGAGAAGAAGAAATAAATGAATAAAGAAGTGAAGGAGTATGAGGGAGAGAGCACAAAATAGACAATTGCCCCCAATCCGCTCTTCTAGTTCACAGGGACAGGCTTGATTCTAAGATGGCTTTTCCAATTCCCGTACAATCAAATCTTTGTATTACTATCGTTACCTTCCGTCTAATGAAGCCTCCAGTATCCTCTCCCGCTCCGCCTGTTCCAGTCCGCCCCTCGCTCCACTCCTCTTATAGATGCAGAGAGCCCAGTTAGCTATTGTTCCAACTTAGTCCCCCACCACCTAAGAAATGCAGTCAGGGGAAGAGATCCAAGGTCCCAATATTTCCAAAAATATTTGATGCGTATCCAATAATGTATGAGTCATTCTCTCATTTATAAATAGAAAGTTTATTTTGTTTTTAATTTCCTGGAAATTAATGGAGTTGTCCTTCCACCTTCTAGCTATGATGTTTTTTACTGCTAAATAAATCAGTTGTGTCAATTTATTGCCCTCTCCTCCTAATTCAGTATATTTCATGCCTAAGAGGCATGTCGCTATGGATGGTTTAAGTGGGGTTCTAAATAGTCCTGAGATTAAATTAGTCGCTTTAGCCCAGGTTTCAGAGACTAAGGGACATTTCCACCATGTGTGAATGAAATCCCCTCGTTCCTGGCATCCTCTAAAGCACTTGTCCGAGTTTGTAGGTAATATTCTGTTTAGTCTAGCAGGGGTCATGTATGCCCGATGTAGGATTTTTAGTGAGGTTTCCAGCAGGCTATAGTTAAGGGAGCCTTTTGAAAGGCTAGAGAAAGCCTTAGACCAGGAAGTCTCATCCCAGTTCTGTTGCAGGTCCAACTCCCACTTCAGCATAAAGGAAGGCTTTGGTGAACCATGGGAGGGAGTATTAAATATGCATTATATTGCCCCCAACGTACCCCTAGTAAGAGCTGAGTTTTTACATACTATAGTGAGCCAGGAGTTTTTAGGCGGGCCATAGTCCCTGCATATTTCTTCCACCCAATGCCTGATTTTGATATAGTTAAACATTTCCGTATCAGGAAATTCCATCCCTCTGCTTACTGTATCTAAAGAGATAACTTTCCCCCCCTCTATCCATGAACCTAGTTTATCCAATTTTTGCGAGGTCCAAAAATGCTTTGAGTTAGAGGAGAGGGTAGCTGAGAGAGTGGGAGATGTGAATATTGAGGTGAGAGGTGTTACAGGGTATGCAAATTTATGGGTTTTCTTCCCCCAGTTCCAAATTTTTAAGGTAAATTTAGTGATGGGGTTGCTTATGTAGGAATTAAAAGTATTTGAATTTGGTGCCCATAAGATAATTCCCCACGTGAGGGGAGCCATTTGTTCCTCCTCTATGAACACCCAATTAGGCTGGAGGAGGGTGGAGTGTACCAGGGGTATGAAGGCCAATTGTGCAGCTCTAAAATAACTAGAAAAATTCGGGCAAGAGAGGCCTCCCTTGGATTTATGTTTATAAATAACCTTCCTCGCTATTTTCGGGGGTTCTATTCCTCCAAATGAACCTGAACACCAGGGACTGAAAGCGAGATAATTCTGGGTTATTTATTTGGACAGGAAGGGTTCTGGCTAGATACAGGAGCCTCGGCAGAATATTCATCTTGACCGAGGCTATCCGACCCGTCCAAGAGATATGCTTCTTCATCCAGATGTTTACGTCCCTTTGAAGATCCCTGAAGAGGGGGGGGGGGGGGATTTGCCTTATAAATCCCCGCTAAGGAATTAGTTATATTTATCTCCAAATAATGAATATGAGTGGCTGGCCAAATAAAATTGTGGCTTGTTTTCAGTTGGGACAGAATATCTGAGGGTATGCCTATGCTGAGAGCTTCCGCCTTGTCCTGATTTAACCTACGTCCAGAAAGAGTGCTAAATATGTCAATTGTGTCCAAAAGAGCTTCAATGGAGGGGCCAGGGTTTGTTAGAGTGCCCAGTAAGTCGTCAGCAAACAAGGAACACTTCAGATACTGGTTTCCCACTCTCAGCCCCTCTATGGAGGAATTTGCACTGATCGCTTGAGCGAGCGGCTCTATTGCTAGGGCAAAAAGGAGAGGGGATAAAGGACATCGTTGTCTCGTTCCACGCCCTATCTCTATTACAGCCTTCTGCGAGCCCGGGAGTTTTAAGTTAGCTTTGGGGAGAGTGTAATAGGTGCGGAGCAGGTTTAAGAATTGGCCTTTGAACCCAAATCTATCCAGAGTGGCATACAAGAAAGGCCATTCCAGGGTATCAAATGCCTTCTCTATGTCCAATGCAAGCAGGCAAACCGGGGTATTCCTATGTCTAGCCAAGTGAATGATGTTTAGGGTCCTTCTTATATTGTCGCTTGTCTGCCTATAAGGGATAAAGCCAGACTGGTCCTTGTGAATTAGGGAGGGTAGAAAGACAGAAATCCGTTGTGAGAATATTTTTGCTAGGAGTTTGATGTCCCCATTTAGAAGCGAGATAGGCCTATAATTTTTTGCCTCTTTTGGGTCTCTACCCTCCTTGGGGAAAAGGGTCAGATCAGCAAAGTTAAGTTCAGGGGGAGTTGGTTCCCCTTTCAAGATCATGTTAAAAAGGCTGCATAAGTGTGGGGTAAAAAATATCCGAAAACTTTTTATAGTAGATGTTAGTGAAGCCATCAGGGCCAGGAGATTTCCCCATTTTTAAGTCTCTAATTGTCTTCCTGATCTCCTTCACCAAAACCTCTTTGTTTAGGTTTTGCAGGTCCGACGCAGATATTTTAGGCAAGTCTAAGGAATTCAAGCAGGAACTAATAGAGTTCCCTGGAGGAGAGTTGTGGGAGGAGTAAATATGCTGATAAAATTCCCTAAAAGTTTTTTGTATCTCGTTTTGGCTAAACGTAAGTACTCCCTCTTTGGTTCTAATTTGGGAGATTTTGGACTGTGAATATCTCGCCCTCAGGCTTTTTGCCAATAATTTGTCTGGTTTATTTGCCTTAGCATAGAAGAGGTGTTGTGTTCTTCTCAGAGCTTTGTCCGTTCTTATGGGTCAAATACCATCTAGCTCCAGTCTGGTTTTGTCAATTTGGTCCCTCAATGGGAGAGATGGGGAAGTTTGATTCTGTTTCTCTAATTGTGCTAATTTTGAATGAGGTTTTCCTCAGTTTGTCGAATTGATTTCTTATGTTGTAAAGCCAATTTAATGCATGTACCCCTGATATAGGCCTTGTGAGCCATCCAGACCCATCCTGGCGAAGTTTTCCCGCCTGCATTGGACTCAAAGTAGGCTGCCAATTAAGAAGCAATTTGTTCCTGGTATGTGAGTATTGAAAGCAAGTATTCATTTAGTTAACAAGAAAAGGGTAATCGGGCTTGAGATCCCAGATCCACCTCTAAAGAGACTGCAGTGTGATCCGACCACGTGCAGGGAACTATACCTGCCTTACCCGAGCTGTCAAAAAGCGAGGCACTGATGAGAAGGGCGTCAATACGAGAGTAAGACTTATGGGTGGGGGAGAAGAAAGTGTACTCTCTTCCTTTCGGGTGGTGGCCCCTCCAAGCATCTACAAGGTCCAACGAATGGAGCAATCTGTGGATTTGTTTGATCCTCTTAGAGAAGCGGTCTTGCTTTGAGACGTTGGATTTATCCATGCTCTGGTCTAAGACCAAATTTAGGTCTCCCCCTATTATCAATTTCCCTCCCCCCCCCCTCCAGTGTCCTCAAAAGTCTAATCAACGTTTTATGTGGGGCTGCGGTAGGGGCGTAAAAAGAGACAAGCGAAGTAGGGGTACCTAGAACCTTCCCTTTCAAGATAATATAATATCCTTCTCGGCCTATTATTTTGGAATCCAGTTGAAACTGGAAATCCTTGTGCAACAAGATCGCTACTTCTTCTTTTTTTGAAGCCTGGGTGGTGCAAAAGAATTGGGGATAGTCCTTGTTTAGGTAGGCAGGAGTCTTATTCCTAGCAAAGTGGGTTTCCTGGAGGAAGATAATGTTAGGTTTGTGGGTTTTGTAGTACAGAAAAGCCTTCCTTCGCTTGAAGGGAGAGTTAAACCCTTTTACATTATGGGTGAGTATCCTCGTGGAAGATGTCATGGGTGTACTGTTGGCGTGAGCGTGTGAATAGCTAATAACCACTTACCTTCAGTAGCGACTGCCCAGGAGGAAGCGAGGAGCGGCTTTCCCAAACCAGAGCGAGGAGGAAGTGGAGGTTCGTGTCGAATTTTCTTGGTCAGATTTGGTCTGCTGGTAGCAAAAGTGGGAACAAGGAAGCAAATATTAGTTGGGTTTAGCAGTGGTAACCACCAAATTCTAAAGCCATTACTCAAGGAAAATTCCGCCCTTACAGGTCTGTTATGGACATGAAGCTGACTTAAACATAGATTGGAAAAGAAAATACCTCTCCAAGCCTGCTTTCACAGGGTGAATGGAGAAACAGGAGAGAGGGTTTAGAGAGAAAAGTAGCCCTTGGGTCAAAGGTTTTGCGGAGACCAGAAAGTGAAGATAATTAGAAATTAGCCGACCCAAGTACATCAGCGAGAGGAAGAAGAAAAGAAGAGCAGTACAACAAAGAGAAAAAATACATTTTACCATTGTGAAATTCCTAACTTAACGGACCAGTCTAGCCCAGCCTAGTTCTATCCGTTCTCCTCAAATCTAAACTTTATCAGTCTAAGTTCTAGCAGGTAGGGGTGTTATAAGAGGCTAGAAGATAGTGTAGGATGAAGCTTGGAGGATACAAAAACTCTTTAAATACAACTTGAGGCAACAAAGACCTTAACCTAAAAAGAGCAGGCACTACAGACCGGGGGACCTCTTCTCTTCTCTTTTTTTTTTTTTCTTTCTTATATCTTCTGTTCTCTTCAAAGCCCTGAAACTATAACCGTAGCCTAGAGTAGCTATACCTTCTCAAAGGGAAGAAAATCATGGAAAAAGCACAGAAGAGACATTCAACATAGTTATAAAACATGAAAACCAACAAGAGAATACAGGTAGCTGTGGGTCAACAGGGTATGCAGAAATTTAGAGAGTCCGGCAGGCCACCAGGGCCCTGGATCCAGTTCCGGGCAAAAAACAAAGGGAAACAAGAATCTGCTTTCGTTGTGGTGGGAATCACCAGGGTTCTCCTTGGAAAGTCTCACATCTGTGAACGCGGGTGCTTGGAGCATCCGGCCCCTGGAGATACTTGTGAGATAGTCTCAGGATAGTCAGGAAAGAGAGCATGTGCATCGATAAGCCGGCTGGTCCTCCCGGCTCCCTGCCCGGCTCTTCGAGTCATGTAGGCACAGCCTCCAATTCCTGCCTCGGTCTCCGAGAAGCAGTTTGGGGAATTGAATCTACTGTTCTCTTCTGTTTGGAGGAAGAAGTCCATTGTCTCTGGGGAAAAGAGGAAGGCGAAGGGGTCGCCTGTTTCGGGACTATTTCTCCATCAGCTAGGTTCAATCTCTGTAGAATATCCAGGCACTCCTTCAAGGAACGCACGGTGTGGGATGCGCCCTTATATGAGAACGAAAGGGCAAAAGGAAAGCCCCATCTGTACCTGATGCCGTGCTGAATAAGGATCTCCAAAGCAGGCTTCATCAGTCTCTGTTTTTGTAATGTTGGAGGAGAGAGGTCTGCAAAGAACAGTAGAGAGGATCCATCTGGTCCTTGAATGGTTTACATTTTACGGGTGGTGGCAAGATCAAATCTCTGAATTGCTGGCGGAGTAGCCTTACTATTATGTCCTTTGGCAGATCAGGGTTTTTATTTCCACCTAGGGCTCTGTGGGCTCACTCCACTTCCCATATATGGTCCGGGAAGCCTGCCAGGATCTGGTCTATAGTAGCTTTGAGATATCGGGGTAGATCAATTATTGCTGTTGGCACCCCCTTATCCGGATATTGAATCTCTGCGAGCGATTCTCCAAGTCTTCCAGCTTGTCTTCAAGGGAAGTGATGCGAGAGGTATTCTCCCCAATGGCACTTCTATCCTCTTCTTGGGCCTCCACCACTTGATCCATTGTCTCCTCTAGAATATTGGTCCTCTGCCCGATTTCATGTAGCTCTTTTTGAAGGGCTGTGACTGCCCTATTGATATGGGACTCCAAAAGGGCCTCAAACTTCGCCATAGAGTTGTCAGCTATGTTAACCTCCGGGTGTAAGGCCTCTGATATTGATTCAGAGTCAGACTGGTCTGATTGTTCCGGAAAGGAAACTTGTGTTGATGTCTGAAAAGCCCCGGCTATCCTGAAGTGCTCCTCAATTTTTTTGGAAGGCAGGGCTTTCTTGTTTTTACCCATCTTGCCTGTGCACTTGTCTCGCCGTATAATGGCTGTGCAGGCGTTGCAAAGTCCTGGTTATGTAATAAGGGGAAGGGAAAATTTGGAGAAATGCAGCTTGCAATGTAGCAGAGGCACCACTAGATGGCAGTGTCGCTCTCTAGACTGAAAATAAGGTTGTTGTTTTGCTGAAATCACCCCCAGGGTGCGGCAGGAAATAGAAAAAATGTAGTACAGTTTGTCAAATGAGAAAAGTTCTGCACAAAATTCACACAGCACTCACGAGCCTCACAAATATTCAGTCTCTTTTTGTTTTTCCTCTCCCCCTTATTGTGGGTTCCTGTAGAGTGAGACAAGGTAGAATATAGGGAAGTAAGTCCTCTGCCTTAAAGCTACAGGGAATTAAGGCTCCAGTATGGAGGTTGTGCCAGTCCTCTGCCCTGTACTCAGCGTGCTGTAGCCTGCTTACTCTTCTCCCCTCCTGCTGTCGCTGGGGATCTTGTCCCAGCTATTATTAGGGGCTCTCAAAGCTGCTGCCCAGGGTCAATGTCAGTCAGTGTACCCCTTAAGGTCTTGGAGTGCAGTGTCTCTATTCCTCCTCCTCCTCCCCTCTCACCTTCTCCCAGACCTTTACAGGGGCCCCAGGCGCAGGGCCAGGTTCCCCTCTTACCCCCTGACGGCCCTCGGGGTTCCCGGCTCCTGCCCCGGTCCTCTGAGGTGGCTGGGGGGAAGAAACAGCCTCCTGCCGCTCTCCTGAGACCTGGCGAGCTTCCAAGCGCCGGCTCCTGGCTTCTGATGGCGGCCTGTGTCGCCGCCACCGCGTCTTGATGCTGCTGCCTCTCTGGGCGCCCCCGGATCCGCCGTTGCTCCACTGCCAGATCTCCTGGGCATCCGACAGCCTCCCCTACGCAGGGAGACAGGGGGGAGCTGAAAAGGGTCCGGGGGGGTCTGTGCTGCTAGGCCCCGATAGGCCTCGATCACGGGTCCTCGAATTGGGGTCCCCGGAGGCAGGGAAAAATGCGCCCAGCACTTCTCTGGAGGTGGGGGAGCCTCCTCTGGGCAAAAATACAGCTCTCGCCGGCAAAGAAAGGCCTATATTAGAGCCTTGCCCTTCTGCAGACACGGAGCTCCAGCTCCACGCGTCCTCTTGCTTCGGCCACTTAGCCACGCCCCCCCCGTGGCAAACAGTTTTCACTGCATTCAAATTTTAATGACCTTCATTTTTTTTACGGGCAAATCGCTAGTTTATGTATATAAATATAACTGTTCCTTGCTGCAGTTACAGCACTCATTATAATAATCATGACATTCTCATTTTTTATTGGTTCCTAGAGCTGTTTCTCATTCTTAAAGCTTGCTTTGGGCACTCCCTGCATTGAAATCTCTTGTGGATAAGGCAGGATTTACGGATGTGGGCTGAGTGTCGTAACATTGCGAGTGAAAAGATTAACATAAATGTGCAACATAAGGGAAAAAAGCTCCCACAGCCGATTTACAGGTATAATTACACCAATGGATTAGCATGGGGGCCATGATTTCTAACTTCTAAATAATTTACTTTATCGGTGAACATCTTATTGGCCCTATTTCATTGATCGTAAAACTTGCAATTTGCTTTACTTTTTTTCACAATTAACTTTACTTTTTTTCACAATTAACTTTGAACTTTTATTGATATTTTTTACATATTTTGAAAAATATAAGCATGCCACAATTCAGGTAACATTATACAACAATCAGTTTTTTTTTGTATATTCCCCTACCTCCTTCTATTTTTAAATATTGCTACATAATACCAGCCAAGTTTACATAAGCTTACTCCATAAGATAACAACAATATTTTATAGGAACAAAACCATAATTTTATATTTGAATGATTATTCTTATCCAGATTGTCATATGTCATACATATCTCTGTCACATTACAATGACGGTCAGATGCATATATTGCTGAATTACTTTTTAATTAATGCCTGAAGCTCAATAATGAGCTCAACTTGACTTGTTCATTAGAAGGTATAATTTTATTAACACATTCTGCTTTTTTAACTGAACACAAAGCTCACTAATTGACTTTCTTCTCTTCTTTTTATCATATACATGAACTAGGAAATTGCCCGTCAAAAATGACGGGAATGAAATTGTAAGGCTAGCAATGCTGGTTGGCATACATTGTGAGGCATTTTGTCCTCATTGGTTTTATTTTCAAAGTCCTACTTGCCTGGCGTTGTTAGTGTAAGTGCTCGCAGGCATCCCACACTGTGCGAAGGACGCAAAAGCATGACCAATTTAGCAAAATTTACCCACACTGACAACTATATATGTGATAGAAATTAACAGTCATCTTATAACACATTTATATTGTTTCTCTAGTATTATTAAATGCAAAATAAATACCTAATTCTATTTTTATTTTCTCTACATAGTACAATCATTTGGTAAATGATCCTACATCCTGTAAGTAGTATACACATCTCTTACTGAATCAGTTTTTAAACAAATAATCAAAGAAGCATGATCTGAATAATTGATTGATCCTATCTACCTGTTCGAGTAGATAAGTCTTTCAAAAAACAACCTAGATTATGATAAAACTAATTTAGAAAAATGTATAAACCCTCTCAACAGGGTATTTAGCCCTTCAGACATCATATAGTTTATTAAATGTAATAATGCATTTTTAGTGCACGCCTAGTGAATTAGACATGTCAGAGTTTTCAATTTCAGCATCGGTTCCCATATTTACCTAATAATCCCTATCTTACAGCCTTATTAAATTGCGATTCTGCAAATACTAAAGGGCTCTATATAAGCACAAAGCATATTTTTTTTACAGAAGTTTTTAGTTTGTGAACTTCTATCCAAAAGCAAGGTCTTCACGAACTAAAAACTTCTGGAAAACAAATATGCTATGTCCTTATATGGAGCCCTTTTGAACTTGCCGAATTGCAATTTAATAAGGCTGTTAATTCCATTCCATGCTTTCCAGAATCTAAAATATGAGCGAATTTACTTGGAAAACACTACCAAGCAATCACAGTCTAAAATATAACCTCAGAGAAATACCATCTGAATGCTCGTAATTAAAATTATGTCCATAATTTTAGTAATTTCTGAGTGGCTGTTTCACAGATATTTCAATATTGCCATTATGTGTCTCCTGCATGATATTCAAGCTCTCAGAAATTAACTCCGAAGTCTCTCTGACTACTTGGAATTTGCAATAAGCCTCAGTCATAAAAATGTCTCCAAGAAGAGAAAAGGAAGGAAGTAAAACATGACTACCATATAGAAGTTCATCATAGCCACAAATGAGGCATTATTAAATATATATATGTTAGTCTAATGTGTGAAGTCTACATACATGTTTGAACATCATCTATTGTGAATAAAACGTGTCATCATCACATATATGAACTGTTTTGGTATCCCCGACTCCATTACAACCCACAAGAGGTTAACAGAAATCATTAAAGCAAAGTCCACTGCTGCAAAGTATTCAGCATAGGAACCGGGAATTAATTATGAACCAAGGCAAACTGGAGCAAACTGTGGTCAAACATGAGGTAACAAGGTTAAACATTGATATCCTGGGAATTAGTCAACTTAATTGGACTGGAATGGGACACCACCAGATATTATACTGTGGTCAAGAATCCTGTACAAGAAATGGTGTAGCCCTCGTAGTCAATCAAATGGTGGCCAAAGCAGTGCTTGGTTACAACCCAATATATAACAGAATGATGTCAATTCAAATTAAAGGCAAGCCATTTAACATCACAGTGATCCAAGTCTATGTTCCAAGCATGGATACTGAAGAGGCTGATGTTGTCCATTTCTATGAAAATATTCAACACTTCATAGATATAACACCAAGAAAAGATATTACTATCATCATGGGAGATTGGAATGCTAAAGTAAACAAAAGACACCTGAAATAACTTCAATAAAAGTTCAAAATGGAACAGATCAGAGATTAGTAGAATTATGTCAAGACAATTTTCTGGTCATAGCAAACACCCTCTTCCAATAGCCTCAGAGACGACTCTACGCACGGACATCCCCAGATGGACAATATAGAAATTAGATTGACTATATACAGTACTTTGCAGCTAAAGATGGAGGAGCACTATACAATCAGCAAAAACAAGACCTGGAGCTGACTGTGGCTCAGACCATGAGCTTCTTATTGCAAAGTTCAGAATTAAACTGAAGAAAAAAAAAGTAAATCATCAGACCAAGTAGATATGAAATTAATAATATGCCTTGTGAATATGCAATGTAAGTAATGAATAGATTTAAGGGACTATATATACATGGAAGATAGAATGCCTAAAGCACTTTGGACCAAACTGTGAAACATTGTCCAGGAAACAGCAACAAAGAATATCCACAAAAGAAAGAAAACTAAAGAGGCAAAATGGGTATCTGATGAGGCTTTGAAAGTGGAGAAGAAAAAAAGGAAAATAAAAGGTAGAGGAGGTAGGGAACGATGTGTCCAACTGAAAGCAGAATTCTAGTGGATAGCATGAAGAGACAAGAAGACATTCTACAAAGAGTGATGTAAAGATTTAGAAGAAGATAACAGGATGTGAAAGTCAAGAAAATTGGGCATCTCACAGGAACCTTTCATGCCAAAGTAGGTGTGATCAAAGATAAACATGGTAGGGACTTAACAGAAGAAGATCAGATAAAAAAATAAGTGGCAGGGATGTTCTGAATATCTATACAGGAAGGATCTTAACAGCAGTGATAACCTCAAGCTTGTCCAATGAGCCAGAGCCAGACATCTTGGAGAGCGAAGTGATATGGGCCTGAGGATATCTTGCTGATAACAGGGCTGCAGGAGTGGATGGAATATAAATTTAATTATTCTAAATTCTACAAGACAATGCTGTAAAAGTGTTGCTTGTCTTATGTCAACAAATTTTGAAAACTCAACAGTGGACAGTAGACTGGCAAAAGCCAGTCTATATCCCAATCCCCCCAAAAAACAGTGCCAAAGAGCACTCCAGTTATAGAACAATTACACTCATTTCCCATGCAAGCAAGGTAATGTTTAAGACCATACAAGCTTGGCTCAAACAATATATGGACTGGGAACTACCAGATGTTCAAGCAGGGCTCAGCAGAGGAAGAGGCACATGTCCAATGGATAATAGACAAAGCAACAGAGTTCCAGAAAAACATTTACCTCAGCTTCAAATACTATTTTAAAGCCTTTTACTGTGTGGATCACAACAAAATGTAGCAAGTTCTTAAAGAGATAGGAGTACCAGATCATGTCATCCACCTCCTGAGGAATCTGTGTGTGGACAAAGAAGCCACGGTCAGATACCAACATGGAAAAACAGAATGGTTCAAGATCGGGGAAGGTGTGGGACAAGGTTGTATATGGTCACCTTATTTATTCAACTGATATGCAGAATACATCATGCGCAAGGCTGGGCTGGACTGACTCAAAGCAATAATCAATATTGCTAGGAGAAATATCAGCAACCTCAGATAAAACTACTGTGATGGTTGAAAATGAGGCGGAACTAAAGTGTCTATTGATGACTGTGAAAAAGTTGGCCTGCTAATCAACAAATACGATTGTCACATCCTTTTAGTATCAAAATAAATAGTTAAATAAAAGAATATATATATATATATATATATTACACTATCTCACAAAAATGATTTCCCCCCCTTTACATTTTTGTACATATTTTATTATATAATTTGTTAAAGTGACACTGTGACATGTGACACTGAATAAATGACACTCTGCTATAATGTAAAGTAGTAAGTGTACCGCCTGTAAATTTGCTGTCCCCTCAAAATATCTCAGCACACAGCCATTAATGTCTAAAACGTTGGCAACAAAAGTGAGTACACCCCTAAGTGGAAGTGTCCAAATTGGGCCCAATTAGCCATTTTCCCTCCCCGGTGTCATGTGGCTCTTACTATTACAAGGTCTCAGGTGTGAATGGGAAGCAGGTGTGTTAAATTTGTTATCGCTCTTACACTCTCTCATACTGGTCACTGGAAGTTCAACATGGCACCACATGGCAAAGAATGCTCTTGTGATCTGAAAAACAGAATTATTGCTCTACATAAAGATGGCCTAGGCTTTAAGAAGATTGCCAAGACCCTGAAAGTGAGCTGCAGCACGGTGGACAAGACCATACAGTCGTTTCACAGGACAGGATCCACTCAGAACAGGCCTCACCAAAGAAGTTAAATGCACATGCTCAGCGGCATATCCAGAGGTAGTCTTTTGGAAATAGACATATGAGTGCTGCCAGCATTGCTGCAGAGGTTGAAGGGGTGGGGGGTAAGCCTGTCAGTGCTCAGTCTATATGCCACACACTGCATCAAATTGGTCTGCATGGCTGTCGTCGCAGAAGGAAAGATGATGCCCAAGAAAGCCTGCAAACAGTTTGCTGAAGACAAGCAGACTAAGGACATGGATTACTACAACCATGTCCTGTGGTCCGATGAGACCAAGATAAACTTATTTGGTTCAGATGGTGACAAGCGTGTGCAACCAACCAGGTGAGGATTACAAAGACAAGTGTGTCTTGACTATAGTCATGCATGGTGGTGGGAGTGTCATGGTCTGGACCTGCATGAGTGCTGCCGGCACTGGGGAGCTACATTTCATTGAGGGATCTATGAATGCCAACATGTACTGTGACATACTGAAACAGAGCATGTTCCCCTCCCTTCTGAGATTGGGTCGCAGGACAGTATTCCAACATGACAGCGACCCCTAACACACCTCCAAGACGACCTAAAGAAGCAGAAGGTAAATGTGATAGACTGGCCAAGCATGTCTCCAGACCTAAACCCTATTGAGCATCGGTGGGGCATCCTCAAAAGGAAGGTGGGGAAGTGCAAAGTCTCAAACATACACCAGCTCCGTGATGTTGTCATGGAGGAGTGGAAGAGGACTCCAGCTGCAACATGTGAAGCTCTATTGAACTCCATGTCCATGAGGGTTAAAGCAGTGCTGGAAAATTATGGTGGCCACACAAAATATTGACACTTTGGGCCCAATTTGGATATTTCCCCTTGGGGGTGTACTCACTTTTGTTGCCAACGGTGTAGACATGGCTCTGTGTTGAGTTATTTTGAGGGGACAGCAAATTTACACGGTTATACAGGCTGTACACTTACTACTTTATATTGTAGCAGAGTGTCATTTCTTCAGTGTTGTCACATGAAAAATATAATAAAATATGTACAAAAATGTGAGGGGTGTATTGATTTTTGTGAGATACTGTATACTGTATACTGTATATATATATATATATATATATATATATATATATATATAGTCAATAAATAGTACATTTGTGTTCACATTTGAATGTCTAAAATAAGTTAAAAAAATTGTTTCATGCCTAGAATTCCACAAAATCCAGTTATTACACTGCATTCTGGGATCCTTCGCAAAGACATGCAAATGTGCCCAAAAAGGCTTTGCTCTTTCAATCAAACATGGCTATATACATATATATATATTGTAACCGGTTGCCCCCTAGAGGATGGTGCCAAGTAAAGAGTAAAGAGTTCTTGACAGGAGTGACAGAGTTAACTCCTGAAGAACTACTAATTGGTGCAGGTGCAGTTTCTCTTTACAGCCTGGGAAGCAGACATGGAAAGGGGTGGCTGATTAGGCTCTGGCCTAAGTTGTCTACTGCTGCTGCTAGCAGCCAGAGCAAGCCACAAGAGAGGAGCTTGCTGGCTGATCTTGGGTGGATCTACCGTTTGAACTTTGGAAAACAAACCTGGAGGAAATCTTGTTTTACTGTGGCTGCCAGTTTTGGATGACAGAAAGAAGTGTGTGCTGTTGTGAAGTCGCTGGACTAACAGAGCGGTCGGAAAGAGTAACCCCACAGTCAGGAGGTGAAGCTACAATGGCACCAAGTAAGTGAATGACAGACTGAGGAGGATTCCCAGGCAGAGTAGCCTAAAAAGAGACAAGGTCTATGCCAGTGAGGAGTCTGGGAGTTGCAGCTAACAAGAGAACGTTGTTAGCTGGTTGGACTACTATAAGAGAAGCTTGTGTGAAAGTTTGCTCACACAGATAACAAGGTAAAGCTGCTGTTGGAGCAAAGCCAGCCCTGCAGACTAATTGTGGAAATCCTGGATGTAAAGGTACCATTGCAGAGTCTGATAAACCCAGGGAGAAGTCTGTGTCGTTAAACAGAATTGTAGCCAAGAGAGGGTGTTAAGGGTCCCTGGAGGTTGGGGTATCTGGAGAGTAGGGCGGGCCAGAACCCCACCCTATGGTATGAAGTTTAAAGACAACGGTCTACAGAGTAAAGACTTCTAATAAAACAGAGACTGTTTGTATCCTGGCCACAAGGTGGCACTACAAGAGACTGTTTGTATCCTGGCAACAAGGTGGCACTACAAGAGACTGTTTGTATCCTGGCCACAAGGTGGCACTACAAGAGACTGTTTGTATCCTAGCCACAAGGCGGCACTATCAGAGACTGGGTGTTTTCTTTATGAATGATAATTTCACCTGTAGTAGAAAAGCTGCTCAGGTTATAGTCAGGGTGTTCCAGAGTATAGTAAGCCTGTTTACGTAGATGTTTATTTTTCTGAAAATAAGCTATTTAATTTGTGTTTTTTTTTTTTTTAACTGCTCAATAAAAATATATAAAAAGAGCCCAGAAGTCTCTTCCATTTACAGTCCATCGACGGGTACCATGTTACAATATATATATATATATATATATATATATATATATATATATATATATATATATATATTATCACAAAGTCAGGGGAACCCACGGATACATTATAGAAGGAAGACATGTCATCACTTGGCTGATCGGGTCCATTAGTCCAGTGCTGACAGAATTAAAGCAATTAGCTGCACCTGAAGTTTCAGGCAGACTATTTTAAATCTCCAGGAACTAACAGCCAGAGAATGGAGTCTGGGGGAAAGTAAGAGGACAGAAACAGGAAGTTTGGGTGCTGGAATCAGAGAGAGAGAGAGAGACAAACCAAGGAAGCTGTTGGAAACATGTCCAATCTGCTGAGAACCTGTGCTGCAGACTGAAGCCACCTGCAAGGCCGACTACAATACTGAAAGGCCAGAAACTCCTTTTGTTCTTTATTAACCCAGGGAAGATACTGTGGTGCTTCACAAGACTTTATCTTTATCTTCTAGAGTATACTTGGTACTCGTTATAAGGGTCCCTGGAGGTGGGTACTCTGAGAGAAGGGTGGGCCGGTACCCTGGTCACAAGGTGGCACTATACCACATATAAGAGACTGTTTGCATCCTGGCCACAAGTGGGCACTATACAACATATAAGAGACTGTTGTATCCGATCCACAAGAAAAGACAGGATTATTTTTTTTCTTTGGGAATCATATTTCTCTGGAGCAGAGAAGCTGCCCGAGTATAGTCAGGGTGTTCCTGAATGTTTAGTTAGAATCTTTATGTAGATTTTTATTTTCATTTTTTTCTTAACGTTAATTACTACTTCTGGACCCTTGTTTATGAGCCCTAAAATAAACAAGTCTCCTGCATCATAAATCTATGTGTTGCAGAACCTTTTGTTATAAAAATCCCTGTGGTAAACGACCATCCTAGAGCCCTGTATCATCAATAAAGCATAGTTTGGTTACTCCCTACACAGAACTCTGTTATGGCTAAGGCAGGATTTACGTATGTTCATTAAGTGCCCTAACCTATGGGAGCAAATTATTGAAATTAGTGTAACTTGGGGAAAAAAAGGTCCCACAATCGATTTGCGGCAGTGCCCTAAGTTAGAGCACTTGATTTACATGGAGGACTTTGTTAGTTTGTTACATACTTCACACACAAGTGCAGTTTTGCTTGAACTAAAATGATCATTTAAGGAACATTGTAATCTTCTAGAGCATAGGTTCCCAAACTTCTTGTTACCACCGTACACTACAAGACAAACATTTTTTAACACCCCCCATTATAACCGTTTTCCCGTTCAAGCCATCTGATATTTGTGACATAAATAGCAACTTGTGATACATTACTGCTTATGTTGTTAAATTATTGAAAAGAAATGGCCAATACGTGCTTCATCTTGGAAACTGCTATTGCTATAGCGATTTTGATGTAAGAAGGTTTAAGTATGAAATTTGGGAATAGTAAGAGATTGTATTACATTAGTAAGTATCTTATTGTAATAATTAGAACACCATCAAATGTACTAGTAAATTGTTTATTTCAAATCTTACAAAGTAAAAATACAAAGCAAAAATAACAAATTAATGTGAAGGATGAGACTGGTGCATTTTTGGAAGTTGGTTAACAGGTTAAAATGTAGTTAAAAACTGTTGTAAATCGCCATGTTCAGTTCTCTGCAATCGATTCCTTTTCTTAGAAAATAAATTGGCTACAGCACTGAACCCACGCTCAGCCAAATAAGAAGACGGATATGCAATTAAAAATTTCTGTACCATTTTCCATAATCCAGGGTACAGTGTTGATATTGGTTTCTGAAGCCTATAGTGTTGATATTGGTTTCTGAAGCCAGAACTCTTGGTATCCATTTTTTTATTTTATTTTCAGTCTTTCATTTGTTGTCAGTTCTATGAGTTCCTCCTAAATTTGATGATCCTGCTGTGTTTACGTATGCAAAAGGATCTAATACCCAATTTGATATATTCATGTTTAGAATATCCTTGAATCGCTCATTGAAATTAGTTTGGAGAACCTCCAAGTGTTGGCAGTAACCTCCAAGTGTTGGCAGTAAGTAAACACTGCTGATAAATTTGGAAAGTGGCTATGTTCACCTCGGCCTAGGTTCCTCTTGCACAGAAGAAGTTTCCCCACAAAAGTGTCAATGACGTTTTTTGTTTTAATTAAATTCAACTCACCACCTTGCAATTGTAGATTGACGTCATTAAATATTTTATACAGGTCTTTCAAATATGCAATGTCATTTTTGGATGTAATCAGGCTGGCCCGCAATCCGTCATCTCTGCCTTCTAAGAATTCTAGTACTGAGTCAACAAAATTGTAACATCAACTCAGACGTATACCTTTTGAGAGCCAGTGAACTTCTATATGAAGCAGCAAGCGATTAAAATCTTCATCATTTTCACTACAAAGTTGGCTAAAGAGTCTGTCATTCAATGAATTGTTTCTAATCTTGTTGACTGCTGTAATAACGTAATGGAGAGACGTATGCAGAAGTTCACTCAGATTCTTTGCAACCAGATGTTGACGATGAATAATAAAATGTACAGCAAGTACATTTGGTAGTGTTGTTTCAAATGCACTATGAAACCCTTGTGGCGCCCTGTCATTGCTGGAGCACCATCAGTAGCAGCTAACAAAATATTATGAATAGGAATGTCTTTCTTTTGAAAAAATGTATGCATGGTATTAAATATGGATTCTCCCATTGTATCCAATTCCAAATTTTTAGCAAATAATACTCTTGACAGACATTTTCTTATTTTATGAATCGTACGTATGATAAGAGTAGTGCTTTATAATTTGGTAGAGTTGATTCATCAAGTTGAATGGAAAATTGGAATGTAATCAAATAATCGCACAATGACTTTTCAACGTCTTCAGCCATTTCATCAATTCTTCTTTGTACTGAATTATTGCTCAAAGGAATTTTCCTGATGGCATCTGACGCTGGCTTATGAAGCATAGTGTTTATTACTACTTTTATTGCCGGCAAGCTTAATTCCTCACCACTTGTGTGTGGTTTTCCTGCTTTTGCGATTAACATTGAAATAATCCATCATCATCTCGTTTAGTGGATGACGCAAAAAGGTTTGATACAGTTTCTGTTTAAAATATTTTTTTCTACTACTTGAAAATAGGATAAATCTTTGTCCTTTTTGTCCTCATGCATTTTGATCAAACGCTTTTGTAACCTAGAAGCATACAAAGAAATGAGACTTATTCCTAAATCACCACTATTTATATATTTGAAATCCAGCACACATCGACTTGCATGCATTGACTTGCTTGCAATATCATCGTACACGTGCAGTGAACAAGTCACTGCAAGCACCCATATTCCTGTCGAAACGTGCTGAACTGTGTGAAGTCCGTAATAGTTGTCCAACATACCTACAGATGGACTAAGATGAATTATAATGCAGAATTTAAATTTTCAATGATTTTCCAATTGCAAAATCACAAAAATTATTGAATTTAAAGTATTTTTTATTAATTTCTTCCCTAAGTAGCCACCCCTAGACCACCTTAACCCCCCCCCACCCCCCTGAATTGCTTCATAACCTGCTGCCACCCGCTTAGAAGGCTTCAGCGCCCACTGGTGGACGGTACTGCCCATTTTGGGAACATATGTTCTAGAGCATCTTTCAGGTTTATAACTCAGATCAACTACAAAAAAATGATCTGCTAGGAGAATGAGTGCGTTATCAAACCTCACTAATCTAAAGTTTAACTTCATGATCTCCTAGCAAACACTAAAAATACCATATAACAGCAAAGCCTATGCCCTCTTCAGACAATGTATTGACATTGAAGCAGACGGTTATAGGACTATTCTTGCAGTTACCCATTTAGGCAACACATGAGCACATTCCTGAAGGTATTTTCCTATTTTCCCCTAGCCATTACATTTATGTCTTGTAGGTCACCAAGGAAAATCACACTCTAGAGCTTTCCGATTGCCATCATGAATAAAATAAATTAAGACACTTCACAGGCTAGTTTTCTCCAACTTTTACTGGGCCTGAAAAGCCATGTACCTGAATGTATTTCATGACTGCTGACAGATGGTATAGCATCTACTGAAAAGCAGAAGATGAACCCCTAAATCCCTATAGAAATCTTATTGATATAATGTAAAGTCCTTAATAGTGCAAGGGTCCTAAGTTGTAATTGCTGGACAAGTGGTATATATGGAGGAACCTCCATATATAGTTCTATATACAGTGTTAAAGTGCTAAATTAACTAGTCTATGGGACAGCCAGTAATATCATTACCATGAAAGATGCATACTGGTATACTGCTGCTATAAACCGTGATAGGCAGTAAATGAAAAACCTATCTGGAATTGGCACTATAATTTATGATTTGGCATAGGCACTGTAATTTATGATATACTGTTGCAATAATAAGTGATAAGCTATAAGTAAAAAACTATCTAGAATAAGCACAGTAGATATTCATTATATATATTAAACAAGTAAAGACCAAACCTATGGCTATGTCACCTACATATATACCTTTGAAACTGAAATACATAATAAGCATATAGAAATGAGCATAAGCGCAAAAAATATTAAATGATCCTATGCACAGTTAGATTATTAGTAACCCAAGGTAAATAGATAAATCCACAGATATGTATAATTCATCACCTACCTCCAGACCTGTCAAGCTAGATGACCATATGGAAAAGATAAAATAAAAAAGTTAGATTCCCTGAGTAGAAGTCCTATGGCTTAGGTGACTTACCCTACCTATTCTTCAGGACAGGGGAGGTGATGAGTGTGAAAGTATGTGGATAGGAGGTCCTGGGGGTAGTGAAGTGTGCTGGAGCGTCCCAATTTCCACTGTCAGCGCTTCTGGGAGCCCGACCCGCGTTTCCCCGTTCACATGGACGGATTCTTCAGGGGGAGATGATTCTGTGGTAGTTGTTGGAAATACTCTGTTCAGGGGTCTTTTAAATGGGCCTCTTTTGAGATGCCATTTTAAGAGATACTTTCTTTAAACCAAACTTTGAGTTTGGTAGCTGGTAGAGATCGAAGAATAGGAATTACCAGAGGAGCCCAGTACCTGAAAGAGCCAGATACAAAGGTAATGGTGGGCACTCTGGACTGAGGTAGGCAAAAAAAGCTTGGTAACTGGAAAACATGCAAAAATGCATCTACCAGTGCAGTTAGAAGGAAACAAAAAGAATGTATCTGGGAAATAACAGGGAGTTCTGAGTCTAAGCCATGTACGAGAACTATTGATTGACTACTTTATTCAGCCAGTATTTAAAGTTGAGGGGTTGTGGCTCACATGTTATGTTACTTTGTAGAATGACACCCACGATAATCCTTTATAATTGTATGTACATCACCATGTAGTACTGCACCAAAGGTCAGTACTGGATTAAACATTAACATTAAGAAGAGTTCATAGGTGTCTATTGGTGCACTTAAAAAATGTGTATAAATCTTCTCAGAGTGATTTGGAAGAAGGAACAGCAAAATATGTCTGACTGGCTGATATGTGCTACTTCCTTGAATGTCGAAAAAAAACATGCAAGGCAGGTATAGTCTTGTCTGCGTATCAAAAAACCACAACTAGCAGAATTAAGCAGTCACATATTGGAGGTGTACCTTGTGAGCCATTGAAATTATGAGATAACATGTGAGGAGCATCTGAGATAATGAAAGGAAAGTATGACAGAGAAAATATGGAAGCTTCATTGACTCATAATTGTTTTCAGTATATTTTCAGTATATTAATTGCATTTCAATCTATCTCCGTCAGTGTAAACAGAATAGGACAAGCAATGGAAAGCCTATTATGGGAGCCAATGGTTTAAATCTCTCATGAAATATTTTACACATCTATTTATACTGTATCTATCACTGTCTTTAACTCATTTAAAAGACCACTGTGGTCATTTATTTAAAATATAATATATTTTCTTTTCTTTTATAGTTTTTATTGAGCAACCAAGGTTAATACAATAACACAAGAGCATCACAAGCAAAACATACACACATACACACAACACTTGAGAAGAGAAGACATACAATAAAAACCTTTTAACCTTGTTTGTTTTAGTTATTTCCATCCACCATTCACACTTATAGCACATTGCACATTTACGTACATTGGAAAACACTGTTAAAAAAAAGAAAATAATATGTAGAAGAAAACAGAGAATAGAGAGAAAGGAGAAGGGGGAAAGGGGAAGAAGGGGTGGAGTATATAGCCATGTCTGCTCTAAGGGTTTATACCCTACATATTATACTAAACCCGGAGGGTCCAGGTGTCCCAACATGAAGCCCATTTTCTATATGAGTAATCCAGGTCGGCTGAAATACTGCTCAAGAAATATATAAATTGAAGTTTTGTCAAATTTCACTATATGCAGGGATTGCCGACTTCCAGGATTTGGCTAATGTGATCTGAACTGCCAATAACAATTGACATGACAGAAATTGAGCCTGTTTACAAAGATCCTGTATGGGAAGGCCCAATAGAACTTCTTCTGGTTTTCCAAAATCTGATAGGTCTCCAGCCAAATATGGTCAATTTAAGGGCAATCCCAGGGGACATGTTTCAGTGTGCCTAAGTCACTACAACCTTTGAAGCAATTGCCATTTAGGGAGGTATTGGAAAGTCTCATTCTGGCAGGTGTCAAGTACCACCTCATGATGCTTTTGTGCTAATTTCCACTCAGGATTGTGTTTAGGGAGGAACCTGTAGCCTGCTTATGGATTTTGTTCCACTGTGCATCGGTTAAGGTAGTGGCGAGTTCTGATTCCCAGGAATGTTGGTGGTGAAGTTTAGACGGTGTGGTCTGGTCTAATAGATAACTGTATATGGTGGATATCTTGCTATTTCCATTATGGTTATCTATACAGCATTTTTCGAGGTGATGGACCCATTTAAAAGAAAAGTTTCCTGATAATTGAGATTCCAATTGTTTTGGTAAAGAAACATTCAGCGCTTCACTTTTGCTCTGATTAATTTTCAAAACTAGAAATGCCTCCAAAAAGCTCAAGAGCATGAAATAGGTTAGGACGACTGGTCAATGGTTCGGTAACAGTAAGCATGCCAACGTCTGCAAATAGGCTCAATTTGTGTTCTGTCTCTACCATCTGGATTCCCTTTATGTTTGATTTTTCCCTAATAAAAATAGCCAGGGGTTCAATACATAGCGCGAAAAGGAGAGGGGACATCCCTGGCGAGTTCCTCTTGCATACCAGGGGTTCAAATCCAGACCTTTCAAGATAGCAACACATGCTATTGGAGCTGAATATAGTGTTAAAAATCCCTTCCCTAATCTGTCACTCAAACCAAACTTGTTTAAGGTCTCAGCCATATAATCCCAATCAATTCTATCAAAGGCCTTTTCTGCGTCAAGGGAAAGAAGCATCAATGGGGATTTTTTCATCAATGCCACATCACGAAAATTTAAGATATGCCTAGTATTATCTGGAGCTTCACGACCTTGGATGAATCATACCTGGTCCGGATGTATTAAACGTAGCAATACTTGAGAGAGCCTATTAGCTTTAATTTTAGAGTATAGCTTGACATCACAATTGATCAGAGAAATAGGCCTATAACTCTTACATTGGGATGGTTCCTTGCCTTCCTTATGTATTACAATTACCTTTGCCTCCAGGAATTCTGATCTCATAGGTTTACCTGACAAGAAACCATTAAAAAAAGATTGTAGCTGGGGTGATAACGTATCTATAAATAGTTTGTAGTAAAAAGTGGTGAACCCGTCTGGGCCAGGGGCTTTATTCGATTTAGTCTCTTTTATTGCATTTTTAACTTCAATCAGTGATATTGGGACATCTAGCAAATCAGATTGCTCCATATCAAGTTTTGGCAGGTCAATGGAGGACAAAAAGATATCAATTTGACTCACATGATCAACTGAGCCCGAACTAGAAAGCGCTGAATTTAAATCAGCATGACATTTTTCAAATGCCTCTGTGATATCATTTGGCCTATAGATGGTCTTGTCATTTTCCACCTTTAATTTGAGGCTGAATGAGTTTGCCCTTTGCTGTTTAAGCTTTTTGGCTAGCATTTTGTCTGGCTTATTCGAGTATGTGAAGTACTTAGATTGAGTTCTTTGTAACACAGTGACCACTTTCCCCCGGAGAATCTAAAGCCATTCCTGTTTGAGTTCATGAATTCTTCCTTGGGTCGCAAGCGGTCTTAGAGGAGGAGAAATGGCTTGAAGGGCTGATATCTTACAATTTAATGTATTGATTTGAGCTGATTCTAGTTTTTTAGAGAGGGAGCCAATTTGGATATATTTGCCTCTTACCACTGCCTTGTGTGTTGTCCACACTGCCACTTGTCCACTTCCCCACCACAATTCAATTTAAAATATTCCACCAGAGTGCTATGTATTTTGTCCCTTGCTTCTGCATAATTAAGAAGGGCCAGGTTTAGTGCCCATGAGGGAGCACGGCCCTGAGGTAAGAGGTCGCTTAAAGAAATACTGGTTATGGTCAGACCACGCAATGGGTTGAATTATCTGCATCCATCAGGTTTGGGGCTAAATGTTGCTGGATTAAAACATAGTCTATGCGAGAGTGTGAATCGTATCTCGCTCAATACTAGTGTCAAGCATACCATAATTTTTTAGCACTGGTTTAAAAGATTTGGTGGCCGGGGGAATCACAGACAGGGAAGTGGAATCTGATCTATCATTTGGTCTAAAACTGAGTTCATATCCCTGCCAAGGATCCATTGAGTGTTGCCAGTCAGACATGAGATCAGTCACCCTATGGAAAAATGCTGTTTGCCCAGTATTCTGGGCATATATAAGTTTAGTAATAAAAGTCATTGACCGTACCCTGCAACAGGATGAACCTTCCATCTTGATATCTTATGGGTGGACAAGTGTTGGAAATTCAACCTCTTATGTGTCAAAATTGAAACCCCTCTTTTTTTTCGCAAGCAGTGCAATGGTCCAATTGTGTGAAATGTGTTCCCCGGTATTTTGGGATAGCATTTTTCTGGAAATGTGTTTCCTGTATTAGAACAATGTCTAACCCCATGCGGCTATATTCTTCCAGGGCAAACCCCCTTTATTGGTTTGTTCAACCCCTGGACATTATGCAAAGCTATTTTAAAGCCATTACTTACCACCTCAACCAATTGCAGGGCTTAATATAGAAACTCTAGTACGTAGGCTATTCACAGAAGGCAGAAGGTAAGAAGCAGGCACCACACCGAAATTGGTGAGATTAAGTAACTCCACTTATGGGGAAGGGTAGAAGGAGCAGATAAGGAGGGGCAAAAGAGAAACGGGGACAGCTATGGACAAGTAGGAGAAAAATATAAGATTTATTAGAACAATGTACAGTAACAGCAACGTACTTTGCAATTTAATATACCAATCCTACAAGATGTGAAATGTGAACGGTTTGGGAGGTGCCAGCAACTGAAGAGAGCTGCAGCAAAACAGATCAGCTCCTAAAAACAAGGAATAAAAAGCTTGTAAAATCCTGAAAACATCACAAAACTTGCTCTAAATTATATTATTTAAAAGAGCCTGCTACTTCTGGGCATTTTCACAGAAAATCAGGACCCAGGTTCCCATCTTGGAGACTTTTTTCCAGGCTAGAAGGCACACTGCCCTGGGAGAACACACCCTGTAATGGTGGATAACTCTAGAAGTTATTTCTCAGCTCTACATGACTGTTTGAGCACTGAGACAGAGAAGACATCTCAACAAGCAGGAGGTGCCCTGATATTTTGATCTTTGACCATCTAAGGTGCTCTGATGTGAGTAAACAACATTTAATACACTTAGTAAAACCATTGGACCCCCTCCTAGACCCACAGTGATGTTGTTAAATGCTGAACTGGCTAGTCCATAAAGAACTCTGCTTATATTCAATGTTTGGGCTGTGAAAACAAACACAGATATTGTGCAAGTGTGATGTAGTTATGTTTTTTTAACCCACACTACAACCCACAACAGCTAAATAGTATAAGGGTCCAAGAAGGGGTTCAGTGATTCCAGACCCCAAAAAGGACAGGTGCTTGAAGGCTATTGAGAGGCTCTTAAACTATTGTACATAGAGACTTTTGGCAAAACAAGACTTGCAAACTCAAAGATCAGTCACTATGTTATATTCCTGTATGGACATATTATTACTGGAGCTGCCATAACAAGTGTTGCGAAAACCCCTAAAGTGAATTATTTTTATTTCTTGTTTGCTTCTGGGAGAACTGGAAGGGGGGCCATCTGCAGAGACAGGAGTGGCACGCCCAGAGTGATATAAACAGATAATTAACCATAATAACCTTGCAGCTGTAGTTTCATGAATCCTGCATAAGTGGCGCCATCGTGTGGAAAAATTCAAACTCTGCAAACTCAGACTTTTAGCAAGGAAGAGGTGCTATATCACCATCTTGTGGACCTTCAAAACAATTGCAGCCTGAAAAGAAATAGCAAAGGCAAGCTCAAAACCTGTCTGGGATTTATTTATACAGAACTTTTACCTGCATAGCAAGGTGCCTTATCATGTCTCAAACAGTTAAAACAAATATACTTTTTACAAAAAGGCAGATATTGTCTGATTGAAAGCAGAAGCTGCTCAACATTGCCTGCTTTATTTTTTGATGCGAGAAGATAAGATTATGCCCACTTTGTAAGCGCACCCCATACCCCATTGATGGTGGCACAATCTAGAGTCTAGAAGTGACTTACCTGAAGAATACAGCTAAATCTCATTTTTAAAGCCCATAAAAAAGGAATGGCTGGTATCTCAACAAGAAGGGCTGCTAAATCTATACAGTACTTTTGTACAACAAAAACAGGCACCCAGTCTCCCCGACAACCTGCTGTGACACCTGAACATTTACCAACATATACTATGGAGCCTACAGCACCAAGCACAAAGGCGGATATACAAGATTTAAAAGATCTTCATTTAGAATGGAAATTACAGGGAAAATCAAGAAAGTGGCCGCAGAACTTACTGGAGAAGTAAAAGCTGTTGATTCCAAGATGACTAAGCTGGATGCAAAATATGATAACCTATTGGAGGTGCATACCCAACTAGAGGATGAGGTGTCAGCTTATAGAGATGAACAACGCCAACTTCGATATGCGCAAAAAGATCTGGAAAATCGTTCCTGCCGTCAAATTATCAGAAACCGAAACAATCACAGATCTCCCAAACTATATGATGGATCTCTGCAAAACTTTGCTACTAAACTTGGAAGAAGACACCTTCAGACTATATAGCATTCATAGAGCGCTGGCGGGACGTCCTGCCTCTGGAGAAAGACCTAGGGATGTGATTGCGAAATTTCACTATTACACAACCAAGGATCTTTTTATGAAGGCAGCAAGACCCAGCATTCCAGAGATTGCAGGTGGCCAACCTAGCATTTATGATGATCTTTCCCGACCACCTTGTATAAAAGGAGACTATTCAAACCTCTGTTGGAGATCGTTTTAGGAATGGAGATATACTTGGGAATTTCCCTTTAAGTATAACATTCTGAGGGATGGGAGAACATATCCAGTGGAGGAGGGCATGGCGTTTATTATGTCCTGGAACATTCAGTTACCAGATCAGTTGGGAATTGCCCAACGCCCTGATACTAGACCTTACCGACGCTTCAGGCCGCAACAGAGATCCTAAGTCTGTAACAACTTTCTATACTTTTGTATGTGGGGAATTCGAGAGCAGTTACTCTCAAATGCAGATATTGCTTCAGGATGTTGCTAGATGTCAGAGAGAGGACTAAGTAACCTTACATGTAAAATGCATAGTTTTTGGTTTAAGTTTAGCTAAATGGTAGCAATGTTTTAGTTCTATGTGCCGAATTCGGTTCTACCTCAGGATTCATTAAGGAATGTTTCCTCTTATTAGACTTCAACTGCACTGATATAGTCACTTAAGTATTAATGTTTTTTTTTTAAGAAGTGCCCCATAGGGGTTTAATTTTGTATATTTTCCTAATTTAATTATTTATTTATTTTATTGTTTTTTGGCGAGACGAGACACCTGTGTATCTTATTTAAAAGATACCTGGTTCCTCACTGTAGGTTTTAGGAGGACAGCTCTTTGCTCTCCTCAATTTAGTTCAAATTGAACATTGTTTTGTGTATTTTTATTATACTTAAAAAAATACATATTTATTTCAGTAATTATCTATTTACATACTGTTAGACTGATATATTGCACTGAAAAAGTATGTGATTGTTATTGCACATTGTACATTGCTTTAATATTTTCTACATTTCTTTCCTACTTCTTCCTGGTTCTCCTCCCTCTTCTTTTCCCCTCTTTCCCTGGTCTGCTTATCTCTTGTCCTGTGTGGAATTCTGCGAGCCAGTAGTTACCAGTGGAGTGCAGTCCTTAGGTCATCAGCCCTGTGCGGATAATATACCTATCAGAGCCCCTATTTTCTGACAGGCGATCGGTGTAGGTGGTAAGTAATGGCTTTACACATAGTATCTCATAATTTTCAGGGGTTAAATGAGCTGGTGAAACGAGGGGTTGCCCAGGGTGAATACAGTCATATGGGGTTAGACATTGTCATGATACGGGAAACCCATTTTAGGAAGAATGCTATCCCAAGGTATTAGGGGAAACATATCACTCTACTGCTTCAGAAAAAAAAGAGGGGTGTCAATTCTGATACACAAAAGGCTGAACTTCCAACACACCTCCACCCATAGAGATCCGGAGGCGAGATTTATTCTAGTACAGGGTACCATTAATGAGCGCAAACTTTCACTGTTAAATGTATATGCCCCAAATGCTAGGCAATCAGCATTTTTTCGTAGCTTGTCAGAGCTTATGGCTGACTGGCAGCAATCGGCATGGATTCTGGGGGGGGGGGGGGGGGGGGATTAACTCCGTTTTAGACCAAGCAAAAGACAGGTCCTTCAAAATCCCTCAAAATCCCTCAAACTCCTACTTAACCATTATGGTATGCTTGATGCGTGGAGAATGGTTCATCCTACTGATAGGGAGTATACTCACTACTCAGCTAGGTATGACTCACATTCCCGTATTGATTATGTTTTTATTCAGCAACACTTAGCCCCGAAGTTGCTGAACGCAGAAATCCGAGCTATTGCATGGTCTGATCACAATATAACTGGAATCTCCTTGAATGATCTACTACCCAAGGGGCCCTCTCCCTCATGAGCGCTAAATCCGGCCCTGCTCAATGATGTAGTCACGAAGGACAAAATATGTAGCGCTATAGTAGAATATTTTGATTTGAATAGTGGGGCTGAGGTGGATCACGCTGGAGTATGGGCTACACATAAAGCAGTTTTGAGAGGCAAGTGTATTCAAATTGGCTCCATCTCCAAAAAATTGGAACTAACCCAAATGAACACATTAAACAGTAAAATCTCAGCCCTTCAAGCTATTCCCCCTTCTAGGAGAATGCCTGGGACCCAAGCAGAAATATATACACTTAAGCAGCAATTGCAGGTGATTCTCCGTAGGAAAGTTGTAACTGTGCTGCAAAGGACTCTGTCTCACTTTTTCACGTATTCGAATAAGACAGACAGAATGCTAGCCAAAAAGCTCAACGAGCAAAGGGCAGACTCTTTTATTCCCAAATTAAAGTCCTCCATTAGTCTTCCGAAACTTGAGAAAGTGCAATCTCATTTGCTAGACATCCCTATATCATTAGATGAAGTTAAGAGAGCTATAAGAGAGACTAAATCACATAAAGCCCCTGGCCTGGATGGGTTCACAAATTTCTATTAAAAGCAATTTTTAGATACACTGGCACCTCATCTCCAACTGCTCTTTAATGATTTCCTGTCCGGTAAGCATATAAAAGCAGAATTTTTGGAAGGTAAGGTGATAGTAATACCTATGGAAGGTAAGGACCCATCTCAATGTAAGAGCCACAGGCCAATCTCACTGATTAATTGCGATACCAAACTCTACTAAAAAATGATAGCAAATAGGCTCTCTCAGGTGCTTCCAAGCTTAATCCACCCAGACCCAGTGTCGTGAGGCACCAGATAACACCAGACGTATTTTAAATTTGCTTGATGTAGCGTCGGCTCAAAATACATCTTTGATGCTTCTCTCTCTCGATGCAGAAAAGGCCTTTGATAGAATTACCTGGGTGTACATGGCTGAGACTTTACATAAGTTTGGCTTAAGTGATAAGCTGGTGAAGGGTATCTTAGCACTGTATTCAGCCCCAAAAGCATATGTGGCATATCAGGGGTTTAAGTCACAATCTTTTAAAATAACAAGAGGGACGTGCCAGGGTTGTCCTTTGTCCCCCCTTCTTTTTGCACTTTGCATTGAACCCTTAGCTACAGCCATCAGTGAAAAAATCTAAAGGTAGTTAGAGTGAGGGAGACAAAACATAAACTGAGCTTATTTGTGGATGTTGTTATGCTAAATGTTATTTTATGCTCTTGGACTTTTTGGCAGCATTTCTGGCTTTAAAATGAATATGATTAAGAGCGAAGCTTTAAATGTTTCTTTACCAAAGCATTTAGAATTCCAATTATCAGGTAAATTCTCCTTTAAATGGGTTCCAACGGCTGTTCGCACCAAGGACATCTCAGTTCTTCAGGGGGCAATCTCTCGCTTCATTTGGGATCGTAAAAGATCTAGAATAAATTAGAAGGCCATGATGGCATCTAAAGCTAAAGGAGGGTTGGATGTGCCGGATTTACTCAAGTATTATAAAGCTGCTAGGATTAGCCCAAATCACCAAGTGGTTTGGTATGGAACACCTACCAGTGTCGGTGGAGATAGAGAAAGATATCTTTGAAGAAAGTGGCCTTCACATTAGACAAGTATTATGGCTAAACCTACTTTTTAAATTGGGTAATTCTTCCCTTCCCAAATGCATGGTTCAGTCGTTGGCAGTTCTGACTCAAATGAAAAAGAGAACTCCGCTTGTAGAAGCAGGTTCTTGGCTTACCCCACTGTGGTTATTTCAGAAGTCAGCATCAATAAATAGATTTTCACAGTTTAAATGCTGGATAGATAATTTATTTAATATTGCTGCTGATCTTTTAAAGAAAAATCGACAATGGTCCCCTACAACATTTAGAGACCTACATAATTTGCCATTAAAGGAATGGCTTAACTTATCCAGATACATATTAATATATCTGGGGTAATAAAACTTAACTCTTCTGCTAAGGTCACTCCATTCGAAAAAATGCTGTTTTAACAACTCTAATAGCAAACGGAATATCTCCTTTATTTATAATTACTTAATGGACCTAACTACACCGTCCAAACTCCACCATCAACATTCTTGGGAGTCGGAACTCGCCATTGATATAACTGTTGCACAGTGGAATAAGATACATAAGCAGGCCACAGGCTCCCTACTAAATATTATACTTCGGCAAAATGCACACAAGACCATTTTGAGGTGGTACTTAACACCAGCTAGGATGCAGCTTTCTAACCCATCAGTGGATGGTAACTGTTTTAGGGGATGTCACACACTGGGCACCCTTAAACATGTTCTCTGGGACTGCCATAAGATCGCCCACATTTGTTTGGAGACCTATGATATTTTGGAGAGACTATGGGGGCAATGGATTCCCCAAAAACCAGAAGAAGCTCTCTTAGGCCTCCCCATAGCGGGTGTCAGTAAAGAGACTCAACTCTTTTCACACCAAGTGTTTTTAGCAGTGAGGATTACGTTAGCCAAAAAATGGAAATCAGCAGGACCAGAATTTAGTGCAGTTTTGATTAAACTTAAATGTATATATAACATGAGCGTTATCTCAGCCAACTTGGACCAATCATATACGAAATGGGCCTCATGTTGGGACACTTGGATTCTTAAGATTGGGTGGTAAATATGCAGAGTAGGATAATAGTTTAGGATGCCCCCTTTAAGAACAAACATAACACTGAACTCCTTCTCGTTTTGCCCCTCTCTTACCCTCTTTCTTCTTCTTTATTCTCTGTTTGCTCTTATAAGCTTTCAGCCTTTATGGTTGTTCTTTAAGACGTACATTTGCGTGTAATATGCTTTCAACTTAACGTAAAACAGAAATAACAAAAATGTCAAAGATAGGTTTAAAAGGTGTTGTCATTTATTAAGTGTTCTGGTTATTTTACTAATGTTTTATTTTTGAAACACTTGTGTTATGGAATTAACCTTGTATTCATAATAAAAGTATATACTTTAAAAAAATTGATGTAGTGAAATGTTATGAGAATATTTTTATAGCAGAAATACACAAAATAATGCACAATTTAAACTGAACTGAGGAGAGCAAAACGCTGTCCTCACAAAACCTACAATGAGGAGCCAGGTAACCTTCCAATAAGGTACACTGGCAACTCACCTAAAAAAAGAAAAAAATAATAAAAATAGAAAAACATAACCCCTATGGGGCAATTCTGTAGAAATGTATTAGTAAGTGTTAAAGAAAATATTAACTGCTCATGTCTTACCCTGTGCTTAATATTAAATTAATGTTTTAAAAGCCATATATCTAACAACATGTTTTTCTACTTGCCCTAGTGCGTGCACAAAATTGCTGTCTCACTAATGACGTCAGCCACCCAACTCCTGGCAAGTATAAGATAAGAGGTCTCAGAGTTGCAAAACGTGCAGGAGACTTCATTGGTTAAACCACGTCACTGGAACATCTTCAAGAAACTATATAAACCTTGTTTTATCTTATTGTAGTGCGCGCCAGTAGAATTACTCTCATTGTACAAGTAAAAATAATCTTTTAATTTGGACCAGTTGTTTCACGTTGTATGATTTCCATAACATAAGTAAGTGGCTAAACTATTACTATTGGGTTCCAATAAGTGGGAGACCTAATTTTTAGACCCTGAACTAATATCAATAAATGTACGGAAAAATCTTAAACATTGCAACCATATATCTAGACAATGAGACTCAGCTAAATCAGCAACTTAAAAATTTTCAGGATTCCCATTTCATTAGGGAGTATAAAGCTGTTACAGTCTTAAGATCTCTGTTGGGGTCTCTGGGTTCTCTGATCCTGTAGTTGAGCATTTCCTATTGGTTCGGGCACCAAAATATTCCAAGATGAGAATAGCGCTAGGCTCTCATCCATGTCCAGAATGGAATATGTTCTCCCATCTCGCAGATGTTCAATTTGAATGGGAAGCTCCAAATGTACCTCCAACCCTGGGCTAAGAGGACCTCCAGGAGAGGTTTTAGCAGTCTATGTTTTATATAAAGTGATCGAGGAGAGATCGGCATAAATACTAGGTTGTCCACCATCAACCTCTGGAATACCTGTTCTTGCTGCCTTTATGAAGAGATCTTGAGTCTCATAGTAGTCGAATTTTGCAATCACATCCCTAGGTCTTTCTCCAGAAGAAGGGCGTCCTGCTAGATCTCTATGAATGGAATCCATTCTGAAGGCTTCTTTCTATAGATTCGGCAGCAGTGTTTTGCAGAAGTCTAGCATATAGTTGGGGAGATCTGTTATTGTTTCTGGTAAACCGTGGATACAGACATTTTGACGCCAGAACCAATTTTCCAGTTACTCATGTGCATATTGGAGTTGTCTTTGCTCAACTCTCAAAGTTAGACCTTAGTGCCTACTGCTTTTATTTCCCAGTGAGGTCTGCAGCAACCTTCTGGATTTCCCCTATAATCCCTGTCCTAAAGGAAAAAATCAAGTCCTTCAGATCCTGGATGTCTGCCTCTGTGCTAGATGCTGAGGGCTCCATAGTCGCCTCTGGTGAATGTTTAGGTGTCGAAGAAGACTGTTGGGAAGATTGGGCACTATATTTTGTCATACAATAGTATTGTATGTGTGTAGATGATCTTCGTGTTGAGATACCGGCCAAATCCTTTTATGAGCTTTAAACATGAGACGCAGTTTTATTTGTCAGGATAGTCCCTTTGCTTTAGGCTGTGCCCCCATACTTGGGGTATAAAATGTGCTTACATAGTGGGCATGATTTTAGCTTCTTGCATCAGAAAGTAGGATAATCAATACATAGCTGTGTCTGGGTTGTTGCCACTAAAGCAATATAAGCTACTTGAAAGCTGTAATTTTCACACAGTTATGCAGCCTTGTTACTGTTTGTGCTGAGGATCTATGTCTTATGTCTCAGTGGGTGTCCTTATTACATGTCTGTGGTTTCACAGGTCACAATGTAAAATGATGATGGTAGGCACCCTTTTCTTCATTAGGTAAGATTGGTGCAGTTGAGCATAACGTTTCAAAGACTTGTGAAAAAAGAACAGCCAGCAGGTGGCAGTGGGCTGTTGTGTTTGAGTGTTTCTCAAACTGACCTTATTCTTGTTATTGCTAGCCAGTTGTACTTCTAAGATACAATGAACTTGGTGCTTCAGATCCATACTGACAATTGACAGTTCTCTCAGGTTCTCAATATGGACAAACCACTGTCCAGACCCAGTTCTGGGTCTGCTTGGTGAATTATTTTTGCAAATATTGTACAGTGAAGCAGCAGTCAATTGTATAAGTATGTTTTAGTCCCTTGCAGTTCTTCTGTTTTGCTTCCTCACTGTTTGCTGCTAGCCACTAGCCCCCAACCCCCCAATACAATATATTTTCTGAAGAAATACACTTGAAAATAGGCTAAATGTATTTGCATTGAAAATTAAAACAAGATGTCCTATAATAAATTACTTTTTATATGAAACTAGCAACTTGACAATCAATAATGATGGGAGTAAAATTGTAAGCCTGGCAATGCTGTTTGCCACACAATGCGAGGATATGGGCTCTCTGAGCCCCTTTGGCTCTCATCGTGAGCCCCGTGCTGAGAACCGGGTGTCAGTTCTACAAAATATATGTCTGTACGGGGCAGAGATAGAGACAAGTGGAAGAGACAAGTGTGGGTGATGAAACAAGGGGGACATAGAGGCAAGGGAGAAGAGAGGTGGGGATTGGGGCGACAAGGGGGGTAGAGACAAATAGGGGGAGAGAAGTGGGGGTGGGAAGACAAGGCAACAGATAGAGACAAGGGCGGAGATAGAGACAAGGGAGGAGAGAAGTGGGGGTGGGGGAGACAAAGGTGAGAGAGAAATAGGGGTGGTAAGACAAGGGTGGGGGAGATGGAGACAAGGGGGAGAAAGAGAGACATGGGGGAGACAAGGGGGTAGAGAGAAGATGGGGTGGGGAGATAAGGGTGGAGGGGAGATAGAGACCAATGATGGGAGACAAAGGTGTGGGAGAGAGAGACAAGGGGAGAGTGAGTGAGACAAGCTGGGAGAGAGAAGTGGGGGTGGGGAGACAAGGGTGAGGGGAGAGATAAAGATGGGGGAAGAGAAGGGAGGGAGCGGAGGAAGAGACAGTAGGGAGAGAGAGAAAGAAGAGAGGGAGAGAAGGGAGAGAATGAAGGTGGAGAGAGAGAAGAGAGGGGAGAGAGAAGGGAAAGGGAGAGAGAGAGAGGAAGAAGATAGAGTAGGGAGAGAGAGAGAAGAGAGGGAGAGAGAGAAGGGAGAGGGAGAAATTGCATAGATTGAGAAGAGAGAGAGGAAAAGAGAGAGAAGGGGGAGAGAGAAGGGACAAGAGAAAGAAAGGGGAGAGGGAGAGAGAGAGAAGAGTGTCATGAGAGAGAGAGAGAGAGGGAGAGTGTGTGTGGGAGAGAGAGAGAGAGAGAAGGGGAGAGATAGTGAGACAAGGAGAGAAAGAGTCAGATAAGGGAAGAGAAGGGGGAGAGAAGGGGGAGAGGAAAGAGTAAAGGTCACAGATAGTAAAGGGAGAAAGAAAGCAGAGAATACCATTTTTTTTTCCTGGGCTGGACTCTGGTGCCAACATATATATATATATATATATATATATATATATATATATATATATTGTGACCGTTTGCTCCTTTGAAGTATGACAAGCAAGTGGAGTATGGAGTTCTTGTCAGAAGTGAAGTAGTTAAAACTTCTGAAGAACTCCTAATTGGAGCAACTGCCCTTTAAAAGCCGGAAAGCAGACCTAGAGGGGGAGGTGTGGCCGGCTAGGCTCTGTGCAGGTTGTGGGCTGCTGACAGAAGCACGCCACAGAGAGTGAAGACTGTTCCTGTGTGGAAATACAGTGGGCTATGTGAAGCTTGATTTACTGGGACTGCAAGTACTACAACAGTGAGAAGAGGGTGCTGATTGCAGTCACAGGAAGAACTGAGCTGAAAGAGCAACTATAGATGCCAGAGGTGAAAATACAAGTAAAGCCAAGTAAGTGAAGGGATTATTGATTCCCCTGCAGTTAGGCCCTGTTTGGCCTAGCAGAGAGTAGCCAGTGAGTGAAGGCCTCAGACTGAAGCAAGCCAAAGAAGGACGCTTGTTGCTATCTGACATATAGAGGAACGCAGTACGTTCACACAGTCTGCTGGAAGCAGAAATTGTACCAGAGCCTGAGAGAGAGACTACTATATTCCAGAGTTGGTTCACAGAAAGGACTTCTGTGGTATCGGAGATATTCCACTGAGCAAGGACTATCTCCAGACCCCATCCCTAAGAAGCTGGATGCAACAAGGGATAAACAGGTTGGTGACAGATACATGTTTTCACCATATGAGGATAAGAAGCACAAAGGCCCCAGGGAGAAGTGTGCGTTGAGAGAAAGTTATAGTCCCTCATCCCCAGAGGGTGACAAGGGTCCCTGGGGTGAAGCATAAGGGAGAGAAGGGTGGGCCCTATGCTTCACCCACCATAGATAGAAGCTGTAGAGGAAAAGGCATTTTCAACCAAATAAGAGACTGTTTGTTTCCTAGCCACAAGCTGGCATTTTTAACCAGATAAGAGACTGTTCGTATCCTGGCCACTAGGTGGCACTCACACCAGTCTCGAGGACTAATCATATGCTGGCCCCAAGGGGGCAGTCTCCCCAGCTTAAAGGACTGTTGACAAGCTGGCCACAAGGGGGGCAGTTCCCAAGTTCAAGGACTGTTTACAAGCTGACCACCAGGTTGGAGAATCCCCAAGTTTAAAGGACTGTCTCAACCTGGCCACAAGTTGGCATTCTCCCACCTCACGGAGAAGTAGCTATTTATTTTTTCGTTATATTAAGCAGAGCTACGGCTACCGCTGTTATTTTTCTTTCTGTAAATAAACCGATTTGCTGCACTTCCAAGAAGGTATTCGCCTTTGATTTAAAAAACCACCGCTATACGCGGCCATCCTGATCACAATATATATATATATAAAATATATAATAGTTGTCAAACTGCGAGTTGTCGGCACACTTTGCGGCCCTTGCAACTAACGACAACTCGCAGTTTGACAACTCTCCCTGCCATGCCCCACTGATGCTCGCGATGAGCACCGTAGGGGAAGAGAGACACGAGGGAGGGAGAGGAGGAGGGGAAGAGAGACACAGGGGAGGGAGAGGAGGGGAGGAATAGACACAGGGGAGAGACTGGAGGGGAGAACAGACACAGCGGAGGGGGCAGGGGGGAAGAGACGAGGGGGGGAAGAGATACAAGGGAGGAAGACGGGATGAAGAGGCAGAGGGAGAGGGGGAAGAGACAGAGGGTGGGAGAGGGGGGAAAAAAAAAACAGGGGAGGGAGAGGGGGGAAGAGACACATGGGAGGAAGAGGGGGAAGAGACACAGGGAAAGGGGAAGAGGAAAGAGAAACAGGGGAGGGAGAGGGGGGGAAAAGACAAAGAGGAGGGGGGAAGAGACACAGGGGATGGAGAGGAGGGAAAGACACACAAGAGAGGGAGAGGAAGAAGAGGGGTGCTCACAATGAGAGCCAAAGGCGTTCATTGCGAGGCCCGTGATAAGCGCTGAAGGCGCTCATCGCAAGACCAGTAAAGTAGAGGGGGGAGAGTCTTGCAATGAGCGCCTCCCATCAAGAAGAGGGTGGGAGAAATAGAGTGGTGGAGAGGCTCACAATAAGCGCTGAAGGCACTCATTGCGAGGCTTGTGATGAGCGCCAAAGGCACTCATCGCAAGGCCAGTAAAGTAAAGGGGGGTAGAGGCCCACAATGTGTGACGAACACCATTGTCAGGCTTCATATTTTATTTCCGTCATTTTTGACGGGTAATTCGCTAGTATCACATATTATAATTGTCTAACTACGATTCATCATCACGCTGCGTTGCGTAGTGCGTACGACTTAGTGATGAGCGCCACAGGCGCTCATCGCCCGGCGAGCCTCGCGCAGTGAGGCGAGCTGTTAAATCATAGCACTTTGGCAATGAGCTCCGCAGGTGCTCATTGCAGGCGAGCCTCGCACAGCGAGGCAAGCCGTTAAACCGTAGCACTTAGAAAAAAAATACGAGGTGAAAAAAATTACGAGATAAGTGGCGGAACCAAAACACTAAAAAAAACACTAAATACACACTAAAAAATAAAATAAAGGTCACTTACAGCATGGGGAACCAGGCAGGACATCTGGGAGTGAGTTGGAACTCCAATTTACAGCGATTAAGCCGAGTTACAAAGATCAAAAATCGGCTAAGCGAGAAAAAAATGGCCGCCGAAAAAAATGAAAACGAGGCTATACTACTATGAACTGCGTAAAACACAGCCATAGACGTATGTGTTTGAAAAACAACGAGATAAAGGATGCGGATTAACCGCGAGTAAAAAGACAGTAGCGAGTACATTTTACGAAACACAATTACAGATTTACGAATTAACACAGATTTAACGCCTTTGTCTCGCGCAACATCGGATTTACAGCCTAAACCAACGCATTTGATGAAATATAAGTTGAAAGTTACAAAAATAAAAATGTTTTAAAAAAAAAATTGGATTTATTTTAAGAAAAAAAAAAGGGACAAATGTAGCGTCATGTTGTGTGGCAAACAAATTTCACAACATTTAACCGTCATTGGACCGTTTGACCATATTTACTGTTAAACCGTAGTATTTTAGCAGGCTTAGCGATGAGCGCCGCAGGCGATCATCGGCCGGCGAGACTCGCGCAGGGAGGTGAGCCGTTAAACCGTAGTACTTTGGCAATGAGCGCCGCAGAAAAAATGGCGGACGAACAAAACGAAAACGACGCTACAGCACTATAACCAGGGAAAACACGTACCGATAATCCGCTAAGACGCATACCACACATTATCCGCCATTTTAGGATAATGCGGAAGTACACAGCTACGTTAACGGTTTCGGCTCGCGCACGCACACTATTACACTGCACATGTTCATCACGCTTACACAGCACCTCCACACCACTAATGCTGCAGCAACATCAACACAGATTGCCAGCTCTGCAACACAATGCATAAAAATACGTAAATTAATTTATTAATTTGAATTCTATATTTCAGTAGTACACAGAAAACAGCATTAGCTACCTTACAATTCCATATGCATATTAATAACTAAACAACTTTTAAAACATACACATCTGATTGCCGTCATTTTTTGACGGGCAATACGCTAGTAAATATATATTTATTCAATAATTAAATCAGATAACATAGAATTTAACTTCACTTTAACTGTACTGAGAGGACTTGAGGTTGAGGGACCAATGGGATAGTGATGATGTACATTGGCTCTTACAGGCACAAACTGCACAAAAAGACGCAAACCGAAGCGGACGGGAACCTAGGTATATAATGTATAATGTTTGCACCTGGGGGAAGCGCAAACTAATGAAGTGCTATATCACTCCTTGCCTCCATTTTAGACATCTTTACTTCAGATCAGACACATTAGAACAGTGAAGCTGTGTTGTGTGCTGCATACAAACAGGATTGTTAGTTGTCATTGGCTATAATCTCTTTCACATACTTAAAGGGCCACTGTACATTCAAGAAAAAGGCATTTGTTTGTGTGAACCATTGGCATAAAAACATTTTATAATCATAATTTTCAAAGACTCTGTTATGAGTTAAGGAATTCATTTTGTGTTTGTTACATCACTTCCAGAGAGCTAGCTAGAGAGGTGTGTGTGTGGGAAGCTGGCAAATAGAGATGGATGATGACTGTTAGATAATTGAATCTGACTAAATTTACATGACACCCCTTTACCTGAAGTAGGAAGTTTGACTAAATATATGCAACCAAAGTTCTCTAGAAATGTAAATGTTTCTCTCACATACACAACTGCCTCTAATGTATTACTGATGCATCCAAGATCCAGTGAAGAGGCGTCGAAAAATATGCACAAATCAGAAGCCTTACATCCCAAACCAATATCAGAGAAAATGGTATCACACTTCTGACCAAAATAGAACAATTAGATAACAAGATGTATCCCAAAAGAAATGTGCGAAACACACAAATCAATATAAATTTGCTCCACGATATTTATGAGGTGGTGCTTAACCTTCTCAAGGCTATACAGCATTGAAGCTACATATAACCTTGTGTGTTGGAAGGGATGTGGCCAGAGATGCACCAATGTATACCTTGGCAGGAATTGCATTAAAATATCAGTACTCTGGTAGCAAATATGTCACCTGATATTTAACTGTATTAACTGTCCCATCTCCCCAGTTTTTTCTACGTTCACACCCTCAACCTCAACTCACTAGAAGAGAAAGTTCATTGGCTTTCCAAATGACCTTAGCAGCTTGCAGAGCCATAGCTTCTCACTGAAAAAAAATACTATGCACACTGCATTCCTTTTCTCTTAGAGAGTAGTATGCCTATGGATGGCAAGGATGCAACTGTTCCCTTCCAGAAATACAAATAGTACAGATAGTTCTTCCCTAGATCATAGTACCACACCCTAGATTGAGAGCAGTAAAATCCAAATGAGCCTGAAGACAAGTGGATATTATACTCTGATAATCTACCTCAACATTTCCTTCCTTACCCTCACCCTGTTTTCTGTTTACACAGTTTACTTATTGTTAGTCGTTTGAATAGTTTGTGATGGATAATTGTTAATGTTCTGTATATGAATACATAATAATGTACAATAAAGACCCAATAGGTCATGAAAAACAATGCTTTTATTGCCCTTACAAGTTGTAACCATTGTAAACTTGAATAATTATAAACAATTCTAAAAAATAAATAAATATTTTTTAATTAAAACAGGCTTAATGACCTTTCAAAAGTTTAATTATGCTCTTAGTCAGTCACAAAGTTTTCAAACATATGTTGTTGTTTTTTTTCATTGTATGGTGGCTGTATTATAGGACCACTGAAGTCAGAAAAAAAAAATTCAATATCCTCTTTATAACATTTTCTTGTAATATTACAACACCAACTTTAAAGGATAATGCTACTAATTTATGATTTTGACATTGTTTTCTACTACAAGATCTGCTATTAACAGATCTGCCTTGAGACTTCCATCTTGCTAATACTATAGTTGCAAATTTATGTGAAAATCAGACCAAACAAGCGCCTTTGTTTGCCAAATAGGCATAACAATATGATTAAAGTGAAAATAAATGTGGTACTTTTTGCCTTTATAGGGGAAAGTGAGTGTGACTTTAAGCCCTGTCTGACAATTCTAATGAATAGAAAACACAATTTCAGTTCATTATCGGTATAGTATGGCTTAAAAAAATAACTAGAAATATAATAGAAAAACAGCTTCTACTGTCTGGACCTTTCGGGAGGAGAACTTATTTAAAAGATATGTAAAATATTAATTACGCATGGGATTCTGCATAATATATCAGTAATGAGGAACCTCCTGTGGATATAATGCCGAGGGTGATAGAAAACATAGATTATGATGTTGATCTGTAAGTATGTGAAAATATGAACATTCAAGGTCCAATAGGAATATTTTTACTCATAATTTAGCAATTTAATTAGTGTGCTTTGAATATGTATTAATAAATATGTTATGTAAATAATAAGTAAACAAATTGATTGTAAATTAATGTGATTTTCATCTATATCTAAAAATAAACATAAAATTATGTTTATTAATTCAGCTTCATGTAATTTGTTTTACAATGTGTACTTTAATTTGTTAAAGTTTCATTTATCAAGTGAATGTTATGCAGTAGATTTTTGTAAATGAGTAGCTGTAACACCGGAGCTTGCACTGCAGGAAAAGGTCTCAAGGACCGTAAAAAGAAAGTGTAGACCAACCCACAAGCTAAGGACCAGGAACTTTAAGTTAAAGAATAGTAGCAGATCGAAAGTTAGGGGTAGGCAGAAGATAGGGTTGTCTGAGTCACAGACCACAGATTGATGCAGAAGGTGTCATGATTCTCCTGACCACCAGCTCCTTCATCATTCATATGAGATAAGATATCTAGAAGATATATATGTATCAGAATCCCTAGAGAAGATGATAAGATATCTAGAAGATATATATGTGTCAGAATCCCAGGAGAAGATGATAGCTGCCCTGGTCCTGTTCAACTAGTGGAGTGAATGTTATGTTGTCTTGCATATGAAACATTGTCAATGACTATTAGTAATTTATACAAAACCAAGAAGATTTACAGACTGTTAAATAATGTTATCAATTCAAGTTTAAATATTCACCCATTGAACCTGTTATTCTCCAGACTTGATAGAGTGAGGGTCTAAGATATCACCATCTCTGACAAGATAAATATGTTATGGAGTTTCCACCACAATAAAAGCAGTTTCTGATTCTTTTTTATATGCTGATCCTATGTTCATATTTTTAAATGCTGTATTAATGAAAGTGGATTTTAGAGACATCTGCTGCCTAGGTGAATGGATTAAAAAGAACCTGCAAGATCTGCTGGGTAGGTTTGGCCATAACAGCCTTATCAAGCCCAACTGAAGAAAGCAGATTGTAACACTGTTATACTCCAGACTTGTTAGAGTGAGGTTTGCAGATATCACCGTCTGACAAGATGAATATGTTATGAAGTTTCCACCACAATAAAAACAGTTCCTGATTCTTTTTTACATGCTGATCCTGTGTTCATATTTATAAATGCTGTATTAATCAAAGGGGATTTTAGAGACATCTACTGCCTTGGTGAAGGGATCAAAAGAACCTGAAAGGTCTGAAGGGGAGATTTGGCCATCAAGCCTGACTGAAGAAAGCAGAGCTCCACAGACTGCAAATTGATCAATAACATTAGCAATGGTTTAGGACAGCAGCAGACAAGAAAGTTCTTGGGGTCACAGAGAAGGGGCATATATAAAAAATCCAATAGAATCTCTAATAAAAGTAAAAAAGTAAAAACTAAATCATTTTCATGAACAATTAGAATAAATCAGAATATCATTTACATAGGGAGAGGATACCAAACTTAGGCTTACCTGTGTGTTTGGGGTCCATCTTGCAGTAAAAGACTTGTCCTGCTCAAGTGTCTCTTTTAGTGATGTCGCGAACATCAAATTTTCGGTTCACGAACATCGGACACGAACTTCAATCAAATGTTCGTGAACGGGCGAATCCGGCGAACTGCCATAGACTTCAATGGGCAGGCGAATTTCAAAACCCACAGGGACTCTTTCTGGCCACAATAGTGATGGGAAAGTTGTTTCAAGGGGACTAACACCTGGACTGTGGCATGCTGGAGGGGGATCCATGGCAAAACTCCCACAGAAAATTAAAGAGTTAATGCAGAGTCTGGTTTTAAGCCATAAAGGGCATAAATCACCTAACATTCCTAAATTGTTAGGAATAACATGCTTTACAACATCAGGTATGATGTTGTATGAATCAGGTAGTGTAAGGGTTACACCCGCTTCAAAGTAACAGACCAATCTCCCCGTTTAATGCACCGCAAACAACCGAAAACAGTCCCTTTGCACAACCGCAAACTCCGCATTTGTACAAGGTTGGATACCAAGCTAGCCATGTCCCGTTCCTTGTCCTCACTGATGTCATTGAAGGTCTCTTCCTCCACCCAGCCACCAAGGGTCCCCGAAAGGTGACAACAAGCCCCCTGGGATGCCTGCTGTGTCTGGTCTTCCACCTCCTCAAAGCCACCTTCCTCCTCTGACTCCTCTTCTTCAGACTCCTCTCTCTGCGTTGCCTCTGTCTGCGTTATTATTATTATAAGGTGTGTACTGTTAAGTAGTACTATTCCTATCGGTTTAATACCTGTTACGTCCACTATTAGGGGACTTGTATATGGCATTGATTTTTGGAACAGGGAGATGGAAAAAGATGCTTGGTCGGACCTCCTACTTCAAATTTGGGGCACTGCGGGTGCAATCTAAGATGCCACCAGATATGAGTGTCACTGTGCACTACGGTTGCCCCAGATATGATGTATCACTGTGCACTGGCAAAAGTTGGCAGAATAGATGCAATAGGCTTCACACACACGCCTGTAGGCAGGCAATTGCTATTCAATCTATTACAGTAAAAAAAGTGTTGTTTTATGTCACTGTATACTACGGTTGCACCAGATATGACGTATCACTGTGCACTGGCAAAAGTTGGCAGAGTAGATGCAATAGGCTTTACACACCCACCTGTAGGCAGGCAATTGCTATTCAATCTATTACAGTCAAAAAAGTGTTGTTTTATTTCACTGAGCACAATATAAGGTGTGAGCCTGACACAGGCAGGCAACTGAAATTAGATTAATTGTAGTAGAAGCTAAATACACAGCCTGGCTATCTATTTCCCTATTAAATCTCCAGCAGCTACACTATCTGTCCTCTCACAATGAATGCAGCTTCAGAATGATTCTAAAATGTATGCTGTCCTTCAGATGGAAGGCCCTGGAAGGGAGTGTATGCTGCTGATTGGCTGGAATGTGTCTGCTGACTGTGAGGTGCAGGGTCAAAGTTTCCTCAATGATATAGAATAGGAGGCGAACCCAAAAGCGCATGTGTTCGCCGTCCGATGCGAACGCGAACATGCCAAAATCGCCACGAGTAGTCCGCGGGCGACATCTCTAGTCTCTTTACATGGAGCTAGGGTTACCAAAGGGGGTTGTCTGCTGGTTGTATGTGCAAACTAGGGGCCCGATTCAATTGCAAGCCAGCATCTCACAGAATCCAGGCCATATGTCTGCTCGCTCCCATTCATCTCTAAATACAGAGCTATTCAAGTAAATGAGCCCGCAAGTTACTGGCCCAAAGCCGATTCCATAAACCATGCACTGGTTCATATTACTTCTGGGCGGGAACATGATCAATTAAGCAAGACTGTAACCTCCCATTTCTAATCAACCAATAGAAAATTAGACCGTCATTATTATGGCAGTAAAATATGGAGGTTAGATGTCAATCAATTAGGTTCGGGGTCCGATATGCGATCACTCTCGTAAAACCGTAAAATACAGAATTATGGTATGAATGCCAATACTGTTCTAGTCCATATAGATGGCCTGATATGTATTAACTCATTGATTCCCGAGATCAATATAACCCCGAAAGGAAACATAAAAATGTATTTGATTTACTGTCGATTTGAAAGCTTTGAGACTGTTGTGCAATTAATTATAATGTCTTTCATCGCTTACCCCGTTATTTACAGTGCAGTATTGATTTTTTATTTGCATTTACAGTGCTACAAACAGGTGTTTAACCCCTTGCAGGTCCTCTCTAGCACTCGTAGGATTTCTCCTTCATTTGTGGCCGAGGGGAAATGAAGCAGTTGAATATCGATTTAAGATTTTAGCCATTGTAACTCTTGAGGAATTTAAGGATCAAAGGCTTCAGGAGGTTTTAAGTTCTGGATTTAACCATCGCAAAGTTTTCCGTTTGGAGCCCGCAAAAAGACGCCAATTGATTAGCAAATTAACTTGCGGCCTCACTTACGGGCTGCAGTAACATACAATAGTTCAATTGAATGAGTCTCACAATCTTCTACTAATCTACCTATATTCTTAAGAGCTTCCCTTTTTGTGGCTTTTATACTTCATTTGTATCATATCACCAACCTTTAGAGGCCCCATTTAAATTGAAATTATTTTCCCTTGCTAAAAATAAATTAAGGTGTTATTAGCCTCATTAAATTAGGGCTACTTTTTAAAAAGTAGCCCGTAGGGAAAAAAGTAGGGCTGGAGGCTATTAAATTAGCCTTGTAAACCTCTACGTTGCCGGCCTGCATGTTAAAACACAGGCCAACCGAAAAATGCCTACATTTAGTGCAACGTGGAACATTGCAGCATGCAACCCTTTGATATGTCCCGCTAAATTCCAATCATGCTATTAAATTGCCACGAAGACCCCCTGCGAGCTAGCCCATAACACGCCAACGGCGCCCAAAGCCCAACGAGTGCTGGGGAGAACTCGCAAAGGCTGCAAAAGCCCTTATGTTTGCTGTGTAAGCAGCAGAAGAGACCCACGCACTGGTGCCTGATCTCCCTACGGCCCCTAATGCTCCCCCCTGCTGCCCAAATACATACCCATGCTGCAGTTATATAGTTAACCATGGAATTCAAGTACCCCTCGGCACCTACTATTAACCGCCCTGTGCTGGTGGTCCCCATCGGGACCCCCACAGTGTCCCCATATCACCCTTTGCAGCACGGGTCCCGATCGGGACTCGATCAGGACCCCCTCTGCATTTCAAATTCAAATTTTCTGCTTCGCGGGTCCTGAAAGGACCGTAAAAGTCCTTAAAGGACCCACAATCACAAAAAAATGAACCCCTGCCATGGGGGTACTATAAGTACCCCCCAGGCAACTAAAATTAACCCCATCTATACATAACCCCATGAACCTCTAATTATCCCCATCAGTCCAATAGGGGTCTATATAGACTCCTATAGGACACTAATTAACTCCATCAGTCCAATAGAATTCTATATAGACCCCTAAAGGAAATTAACCCCTATAATAACATGATAAGTGCCCTGAGGGTCCTCCAGTACCCACATGACACAAAGTCTAAGCACTACACTATACTATTAACCTTAACCATACCCCATAAACCCATTAACCCTAACTATACCCCATTAACCCTTACTAAACCCTGTTAACCTTATCTATACCCCATTAACCCATACTAAACCCTGTTAACCTTATCTGGACCCAATAACCATATTTAGGCCTATTTGACCCTGTCTAAGCCTTTTTAACCCCGTCTAGGCCTATTTAACCCCATCTCTTATGACTGTCTATATAGACCTCCATAAGCTTCTATTTAACCCCATCAGTCTCATAAGTTTCTATAAAGGTCCTCGTGGGACAATAAGAACCCTAACAGTAAGTGCCATGAGGGTCCTTCAGGATCCTCATTACCCTAAGTAAAAACACTACATTACACTATCCCCCCCAATAAATCAATACACCTAAACAACTAACACCCCTCTAACTAATGAACCCCCCTCCACCCTATCCTATAACCTCCCTCTACCCTAACATATTAACCCCTACCTACCTAACACCTACCCTAATTTATTAACACCTACACTACCTACTACCCTATTAAACCCCTGCCACACCCCACTAATTACAAAAAATGATAAAACCGAGAATACACAAAATAAAAAAGCACTACTACAGAAAATAACAAATTAACTTTATCAAAAATAAAAAAAGAACATTATCAAAAATAAAAATACTAAATTACATAAAATAAAACAACCTACTTTACAGTAAATAAAATAAACTAAGTTACCCAGGTCAGATAGAAGGATTTATGATGTATTTAGGGGTTAAATGTATGTAGATAGAAGTATTGGTGTATGTAGTTAGGGGTTAAATGTATATAGATAGAAGTATTGGTGTATGTAGTTATGGGTTAAATCTATGTAGATTGGGGTAGTACTGTATGAAGTTAGGGTATAAATGTATGTAATGTATGTTTTATTTAATGTGATGTATGCCTTTTTTATTTTCTGTAACTTAGGTTTTTTTATTTTGGGTAACTTAGGTTTTTTATGTTCTGTATGTTTTTTATGTTCTGTATGTTTTTTATGTTTTATTTTATGTAAGTTATGTGTTTTTTTGATAATGCTCTTTTTTATTTTTGATAATGCTCTTTATTTATTTTTGAAACTGTTCATCTTTTATTTTCTGTAGTGGTGCTGTTTGTTATTTTCTGTAGTGGTGCATTTTTATTTTTTAGGTTATATTATTTTTGTGTAATTAGTGTGGTGTGGGTGGTTAATAGGGGGTTAGGTAGGTAGTGTAGGTGTTAATAGGTTAGGGTGGAGGGGGGTAACTAGGATAGGGAGGAGGGGGGTTCATTAGTTAGAGGGGGGTTGGCTTAGATTTATTGGTTTATTGGTGGGGTAGTGTAGTGTAGTGTTTGTACTTAGTGTCATTAGGGTCCTGGAGGACCCTCATGGCACTTATAGTGTTATTATAGGGATTGATAGTGTCCTATACGGGTCTATATAGGCCCTAGTGGACTGATGGGGTTAATCAGTGTCCCATGAGGTTCTGTATAGACCCTTGTGGGACTGAGGGGGTTAATTAGAGGCTTATGGGCTCTGTATAGACCTCCATGAGTGATAGGGTTAAATAGAGACTTATGGGGGTCTGTATACAATTTATTGCACAACAATCCCCCAAATAAAAAAAAGGCATATACAAATTATTTTTTTGTAATCATAATGTTGGAATGGTCCTGCTTATGCCAATATAAAAAGCCTTGCTGCAACCTGCAGAAAGCAATTAAAGACACAATGCCTGATTAAATTGCAACACAAAAACATGAAACTGCCTGCCGTATTATCCCTTTCTTACTCACAGAGGCTCTAATGTGGACCCTAAAATATAAATATAATTGCGTATAGATCTCAATCATCACATATACATTGGGAAAAGAAATAGTGACCAAATTACACCGCCAAATGACATATATCAAGTATCAGGGGAACTTTTTATATTAGGTTGTTCAGTCCTTCAGTATTGTCCCATTCTCTGTGACCCTATGGACTGCAGCACTTTTTGCTATGTCTCTGCCTATGCTTTTCCACAAGGTTTGCATACCAAAGATACTGAGGTGGGTTACCAGTTCCTTCTCCACATGTCTGACCTCTCTGCTATGACCTGCCCACCTAGAGTGACCCTACATGGTATAGCTCACAGCTTCATTGAAGTATATAAGCCCCTTTACCACCACAAGGTAGAGATCCAGAAGGGGACCAGGGAAACATATACCACACTAATCTACTCTAACCCATCAGGAAGGGCCATTAACACACATGGAGGCTGTGCAGAGGCATTTTGAGCAACAGCCAACTCACCTCCATCAGGGATAATCTCAGCTACGCCCATCCTGGAAAGTCCCATGGCATTGCTAATGCCATGGGTCAAGATGTATACCCATTATCATTTGTTGAAATCCCATCAAGTGTTTTGCTATCAGTCAATTTACATCATCACCTGTCATATTCCTATTAGGCCTTCAGGGGAATCTTGATATTCCACAGTATCACAAATTGGACCTGTCATGTGTATTAACCCTATATTATTATAAATTAAATATTATATGTATATAGTCATTTTTCTGGGATGAAGGGGATACCTAAAGGGGATAAGGTCATAGTCTAGAATAATCATGATGCATAGCACCTACCAGGGTCACATGTGGTCACTACACCACTACAACCAGAATCTGATGAAAAAGGGATCATCAGAAATCACTCAATGTAATTGAATAAACTCTTAATGTGCATAGTACTTACAACTTATCTATATCTCCTCAATAAAACAGATGCAAAAGCCTCTGGACTTTGTAATCTAATACAGTTCCACACATACAGTGTGTTCCCAAAACAAAAATCTGAAAAGAAGTGGTCAAAACAAGGCAGAGGAGGATAAAAAAAGAAAAACGTGCATGCACAGTACAGTGCTAAATACTGAAACTGTAACACTATACCAACTCGCCTGATTTACATCTGCAAGCATTACTAACCATTAGCTAGTTATCAGGATATCTCACTGGTCATGACCATTAATAATGATGTGCCATCTCACAAAAAATGCTTAGCTGTTACCACTGTGAGTGGTCAAGGTGTACTATCACCTTCTCCATATTATATTGTTAATCAACATTGATATCACATCCATCAGCTATACTGGTGTTAGCACATGTTAAAGGATACTTATGATATCAGCAATTTGGCACAAATAGCAATTAATACAGAGAGGACACAAAGGTCAACAGCCAGATTTAATGTCACTTACATCAGACACAAGCATCTGTTCTCATCCTGATATTGAGGACAGGATCACATGCTTCAGTAGTTGTCAAAAAATGTGTGTATTGAGTAACCTAGCTCTATGTGTATCTATGTGTGTAATTTAATTTATGTGTATTGCTATTATGTGTAATCTGTAAATATGTGTAATCAAGGATAAAGTGTAAATTTGTAATAAGATAAATAGAAATAAACAAAACTGTAATATACTGCTCTCAGAACTCGCCTACTCTCTCAGCCAAAAACCTCCAACTCCAGGACCTGCGTGCTACTTCGGAACAAAATACAACACAGTCAAGGCATGCGCATGTGGAATGCAACTTTATAATCTCTCTCTGTCAATCATCTGCGGGTAGACCACTTTCTATTGGCTGAGAGGCCTGTGTCGAACTCCTTTATGCCGTGATTTGATCGTAAAATCGTATCGCACCTCGGCCATCCCTTTAACAGCTTGGGGCAGTGGGATGGGTTTCTGAGCTTGAGGCTTGGCCCGTAACTTGTGCCTTTGCTCGATTTAATAGCGCCAGAATCAGAGACGACCGAGAGCCAACTACAGGCCGCAGACAGACGGCCTGTATACTGCGAGATGCAGGCTTGGAATTGAATCGGGCTCCAAGTGTTTTGGAGTGGGCGGATACTTTGTGTGATAAGTTTGTATCTGAGCAATGGGAATATAGCAGTAATAAATCCCATAGTCCTCAGCAGCACTTGTATACAGAGAGACACCCACTTCAAGACATAACTGGCAGCAGCAGAGAAGAAAACAAAATGAAAGGCTTCAGCAAAGAATAATTGCATGTAAAAGTTGCATAATGTAATGTGTGTTTTTTTGCTTTCTAATAACATTTTACCAACTATCATGTTTATTTAAACAAAAGAATGTATAGAAAAAAAAAAACGGATTTGTTATATTGGGTACAATTAACAAATGGCTACAGATGTAAGTAGAAAGACAATACAAATACAACACTAATGGATGAGCAGACACCTTGGTGCAACAGAGCTAAGATCCCTACTTTGAAGAGTTTACAATCTAGAAGAATATATTACCTTATTCACACTGTCCTCTTTGCCTATGCCAACCTACATATATATATATATATACACATACATATATATATATATATATATATATATATATATACAGTATATATATATATATATATATATATATATATATATATATACATATATATATACATACTATAATATATATCAAATATTATATCTGTCCAACTACGCTCATTGCCGGCGGACTTAGGCAATGAGGGCTGTAGGTGCTCTTTGCCGGCGAGCCTCACGTAGCAAGGCGAGACGTTAAACTCGGAGCACTTAGCGGGACATAGCAAAAAAAAATACGAAGAGAAGACGAAAAGAATACAAGACGCGGGACTTTACGAGATTATAATTAATAATTAGTAAGCATTAAAAAAAAATTGATTTAAGGAATATGCTTTTATGTTTTGCATCTATGCCAATATATCTGTGTTGCTGGTGATTGACTGATAGGGATGAAGCAAAATATTAAAAATGATTTAAATCTTATTTCACAGTTTCATTGGATCTGCAGCTGACTCAACACAGAGAGTGACATTTGCAGTCTTTGAACACCATAAAGAGCACCTTGACAGGTTACATTAAATGTTGCTAAAATGGATAACAGTTATTGATTAATTAACGTATAATAATATTTTATTTAATTAATAATTAGTCATCATTTAAAAAAAAAATGCAATAAAAGTAAGAACAATTTTGAACATGCACTTATATATCTGTCTTACAGCTGATTTATGTACATTTGTTTGGAAATATTCATAAATAATAAGATAAGATTAGAAGGCTTTAGAAAAAAATGTACATTTTACTAAGCACTTAAGTATACGGAGTTCATTCAATCAAATCAGAAGGAATGGAATTCAATGATTAAAAAATTTTCATGTTATTTGACAGATTACTTATCTCTGGACCTGACTGAAGACAGAGAGTGAATTCGCAAGGATTTGGACACAAAGAACAGCAAGTTCACAGGTATATGATTTTACCATACCCTTATAGTTTGGGATTGATGACACTTAATGATTAATTCCGAATCGTATATTAGGGATTCATAAGGAGCGATATAACCACATAGCATATTATTTAAAATGAACATTTTAGGGAATGAACATGTATCCAAAAATAAAGTTTGAATAAAAAAAAGAAAAAAAAAGGTGTTTATATAGTGCCAGATTGCTTAAGACAACTTGCAAATAAATGAGGTCTTTAGGATGTCATTTTGCAAAAAAAAAAAAAAAAGGAAGATGAAGGAGGTTTGGAGATTTTAATTGTCATTACAAGAAAAAGAAAAAAAAAAGAAAGAGGAAGGTATATATATATATATATATATATATATATATATGCTTAAGTAATTATGTTTTAAAGAACATCAATTAGACATCATATCTATATTCATTGCATCTTTTAGAAAATTTAACATTCTTTTAGAACACATCTATACTTTGATAGTAGCTGTTTATGCTTGATCTTCTTTATGACAATATAAGTAACTTTTTAGGTTTATTATTGTTCAAATTTTTGGATTAGTTCACTAACGTATATTCATTTAGTAATGAATTGATAATTCAGTAGTCCTAAAATAAAATAAAATGCAATATATATATATGTGCAGTCCTTTGCTCTTTAATGTAACTAAATAAAACCTCCAAAAATGGTTTCATTTATTGCATCGAAAAAAAGAAAAGATTTTAAAATGTTTGCATTCTTTAATTAATCCTATTTACTTTAAGATTGAAACAAGCTACAAACAATATGTACAGAAAACAACAACAAAAAATTACATCTCTATTTACAATTGCAAATTACAATGGCAGAAAATGGAGAAGAAAACATTGAATGCAAAAGAAGATTGGCAAGGGAAAGGAAGCAAAGGTGGAGAGATGCACAGTCACCTGAAACTTCCCAACGCTTAAGAGAAGAAGACCGACAGACTTTTAAATAAAAGAAAAATTAGTAAGAAAGCACAAAGTGAGTGTGCTGGGGCTTCAAAGAAACGAAAAAGTAAACTAAAACTTGTCTGTGAACAATTGCCCAATGATTCTATATTGCCTATTGACACCAATGTTCAGACACATGACACCAATGTAGATATAGAAAGTTGTAGTGATATCTATGTTGAGGAAGTGCATGAGAATGTGTTTTGTAGAGCACTAAAAGTAGACACTCATTATTGTGGATTACTTAATGTTGTTTGTCAGTTTCATGGGGCCTATCGTTTTCTAAAGAAAAGACCAACTGATGGAGATTTCATTTGTTGCTGTCAGAAAGGAAAGGTAAGACTTCCACAAAGACACCCATTTCCAGATTACTTACAAAGTATCATGAGCGATCCAACATTTAAAAAAAAAAACATGAGGTCTTATAACAGTGCAATTTTATTTGCTTCAATGGGTGCCACATTAGCAGAAAATGTCCTAGAGTTCAAGGACAAATTTACCACTGAACTTCACATTTACACCCACAAGAAGGAGAGCAAAGGAAATTTGCACAGTTATATGTCTTAGATACAATGGAAGCTGTTGAACAAAGAATGACGCTTCCAGAAAATAAACAGTGTTTGTACATAGTCTTTGAACAGTTGGATAAAATTATGGCCAACAACCCATACACTCAAGCATACAAATAGTTAGAACAGCTTGAAAAATAACAACAGGAACATGCTCAAAGACATCAATTGACAACGCCAAAAGTAAATATGGTGTTAAAAAGAGATGGCAACACTGATCAAAGACGGTATAATTTACCATCAGTCAATGAGGTTGCCATGGTTTTTAAAAATGAAGATGGTGAACGACCTTTTCAGCGGGATATTAGAATATATCCCCGCAATGAAGAACAACCTTTTATAAACATAAATATATTAAGTTGTAATTTAGATCCAATTACATTTCCCATTTTCTTTCCAAATGGTGAGCCAGGATGGGAACCAAAATTAAAATTGCAAAGTTATCCCAATAGTAAAGTTCGTGTTAGGTGCAATATTTCTATGCTGGAACATAAAGTGGCACAAACTGCTATTCTGGATTCTTTTAATCCAATTTTAAGTGGGGCTCAAACTCACTCAACAATGGATTATTGATTCCTATCTACAAGTCAAATCAAATAATCTAAATTTCATAATATTTCAACAAAATAAGCTTGGAGTAGAACAGTATTGTGGATTGATGGATTATGTTGCTGAATTGGCTACCAACAGAAACATTCCAGCTGGAAGAGCAATTATTTTGCCATCCACTTTCCAAGGATCTCCTCGCAATATGCAAGAAAGATATAATGATGCCATGGCTATTGTCACAACATTTGGAAAACCAGATTTATTCATTACATTCACATGTAATCCTCAATGGCCAGAAATCAATGACAATTTGAATCTGGGACAAACTACTTCTGACCGACCAGATTTAGTGGCAAGAGTATTCAAAATCAAACTCAATTCATTAATACATGATATAACTAAAGCACATTTATTTGGAAAATGTGTGGCTTTTGTTTATACTATTGAATTTTAAAAAAAGAGGACTGCCACATGCTCACATACTTTTAATCCTGCAGGAAAAAGATATGTTGAATACTGCAGAGAGAGTGGATTCAGTCATTACTGCTGAATTGCCAGATCAAGAAAAATATTCCAAACTTTGGGAGATTGTTACACACAGAATGATTCATGGGCCATGTGGAGATAAGAATCCTAATTCACCATGTATGGAAAATAAAAAATGTACTAAAGAATTTCCTAAACAATTTCAAATGCAAACATATGCTAATTGTGATGGATACCCTTTGTATAAAAGAAGACAAGGCCAAACAGCTATTATCCGTGGACAAAAGGTTGATAATAGATTTATCGTTCCATACAATCCACATTTGCTCATGAAGTACAATGCACACATAAATGTGGAAGCTTGCACTTCTATTAAATCAATCAAATATGTGTATAAATATATATATATATATATACAAAGGATATGATGCAGCAACTGTTGTTGTGCAAGATGCTGCAAACGAAAAGGAAAATCCTATTTTACATGACGAACTTTCAAATTATTTAGATGCTCGCTATGTCAGTGCTCCTGAAGCACTGTGGCGGCTTCTGAAATTTGAGATGCATGATCAGTCACATGCTGTTTATCGTTTAGCTGTACATTTGCCACAAAGTCAGTTTGTTTGCTTTACTGCACGCAATGAAAGAACTGCCTTAGCTCAAAGTGAACACAGAGATACAACACTTACTGCATGGTTTAAATTAAACTGCCAGGAATTCCAGCACTTTTATTGGTAGAACTGTGCATAGTGGATTTAAGCTGCCAGTTCCCATTTTGGAAACATCAGTGTCAGATATTCGAATGAATTCTTCGCAAGCAAAAAAATAAAAAAAAAGTAAATTAATTATCATAGACGAGGCAACAATGATGTCATGTCATTCTTTGCAATGTATTGGTAGATTCTTAAAATAAGTGATGGATAATAATTTGCCATTTGGTGGAAAGGTGATGCTGTTAGGAGGAGATTTTAGGCAAACATTACCTGTTGTGCCACATGGAAATAGAACTGAGATCATTGAAACATGTATCAAGACAAGTAAACTGTGGAAAATATTTACACATCTCAAATTAGAATTAAATATGAGGTCCGAAGGCCAAAATGAATTCAATGATTGGCTCATTCAAATTGGAGAAGGAAAACATCCACAAATACATGATTTACCCAATGATACCATTGAAATTCCATCACAAATGGTTTGCAAGGAATCACTCATATCAGCAATCTTTCTAAACACTCTGAATAACGATGATTACTCAGACATTGCAAACAAAGTGATATTAACATCAAAAAATATAGATGCCTTGAATCTAAATAACGAAATTTTAAAATTCATCAACGCACCACAAAATAATTATTACAGTGCAGATTCAGTTCTTGCTGATGATAAAGACAGTGAATCAAATTTTAGTATCAAATGTATTAATTCTTTAGCCCCATCTGGAATGCCACCACATGTTTTGCAATTGAAAAAAGGGGCAATTGTCACGGACTCTGTAATGGGACCAGATTAATTGTGCACAAGATAAAAGGTCATTTTATACATGCAGAAATTATGACTGGGACCCATAAAGGTGAACAAGTTTTTATACCAAGAATTGATTTTGCTCCAAGTGAGAGTGGTTTGCCTTTTGTCCTTTAGGGAATTTCCAGTTATCATGGCATTTGCCATGACCATCAGTAAATCCCAAGGACAAACTTTTAAGTCTATGGGTATTTTTTTTACAAGAACCTGTTTTTGCACATGGACAACTCCATGTTGCTTTTTCAAGGTGCACAAATCCAGATGCAATTAAAGTTTCAGTTGAAGACGACCCAAGTCAGAGTGATCTACTACACGATGGCCGTATTTTTACAAAAAATATTGTGTACTACGAGGTTTTGTAATCACAGATAATAGTGGTTTCATTTGAAGGAAGAAATTAAAGGTCAGTTGGCCTCTTCTTAGTGGAACACTATTTCAGTTACAAATATGTCAACAATTTCATTAAAATACAGTAATAACCAACAAAAAACACTTCTGTAGTTGGGAAGCTTTTAGAAGGGTTAATAAGGGACAGAATACAAGAATATGTCTATTTGAACAGGATCATAGGTAGCAGTCAACATGGATTTATGAAGGAAAGGTCGTGTCAGACCAATCTAATTAGTTTTTATGAGGAGGTTAGTAGGAACTTGGATCAGGGCAACTCAGTGGATGTAGTCTTTTTAGATTTTTCAAAGGCATTTGATACAGTGCCACATGGAAGACTAGTGAGCAAACTAAGGGATACAGGAATTGCAGTAAATATCTGCTCATGGATCGAGAGCTGGCTAAAAGACAGGAAGCAAAGGGTTGTTGTAAATGGAACATACTCCGATTGGTCTAATGTGATAAGTGGGGTTCCTCAGGGCTCAGTATTGGGTCCTCTCCTTTTTAACATATTTATTAATGACATTGAAGTAGGACTCGAATGTAGTGTCTCCATTTTTGCTGATGACACTAAGTTGTGCAAGGTAATAAAATCAGATAATGATGTACTTTCCCTACAAAAGGATTTGCATAAATTAGAGAAATGGGCGGCTAAATGGCAGATGAGATTTAATACAAATAAATGTAAGATTATGCATTTGGGAAGGAACAATAGCCAAGCAATCTATAATCTTAATGGAGCAAATCTAGGGGTATCAGATATTGAAAGGGATTTGGGAGTACTAGTGGACAACCACCTAGGTAACAGCGCTCAATGCCAAGCAGCGGCTGCAAAGGCAAATAAAATATTAGAATGTATTAGGAAGGGTATAGAAGCCAGGGAAGAAGATATAATTCTGCCACTATACAAATCTCTAGTACGCCCTCATTTGGAATATGGAGTACAATTTTGGGCACCACCTCACAAAAAAGACATTTTAGAGCTGGAAAAAGTACAGAGAAGGGCTACAAAACTAATAAGGGGAATGGAGGGGCTAAGTTATGAAGAAAGACTAGCAAAATTAAACTTATTTTCGCTAGAAAAAAGGCGTCTAAGAGGAGATATGATTACGTTATTTAAATACATCCAGGGTCAATATAAGGCCTTGTCAAGTGAACTTTTTGTAGCAAGAGATTTTCAACTGACAAGAGGACATCCGTTGAGGTTAGAGGAAAAAAGATTTCACCTTAAACAAAGAAAAGGGTTCTTCACAGTTAGGGTGGTTAAACTGTGGAATTCTCTACCAAAGGAGGTGGTGACAGTGAATTCGATAGACAACTTCAAAAAGGGGTTAGATATATTTCTGAATAAAGAGGGCATTCAAGGCTATCCTAGATAACTAGCAAGGAATATTGATCCAGGGAGAAATTTGATCGCCAGTTTCTGGGGTCAGGAAGGAATTTTGCTTTTTTTTTCCCCTTATGAGACAATTGGCAAAGTTTCAATGTTTTTTTTTTTTATGTTTGCCTTCCTCTGGATCAATTAACAATAATTAACAATTAACAATAATAATAAATAGTCCAAATTAAAAAGATCAATAGAGATCTAAAAAGGTTGACCTTGATGGACTAACTCTTTATTCATTCTCCAATACTATACTATTAATAATTATTTAATCAATAATTTAATTAATAACTAATCCGCATATTGCAGATCAGAGGAGATCTTAACAGGTTGAACTTGATGGACTGAAAGTCTTTTTTCAACCTTAATTACTATGTAACTATGTAACTATGTAACTATGTAACTATGTAACTATCTAAAAAAGGAAGAAAGGGAAAAAAAAGAAAAAAAAAGGATTTACATCACATATACAGAAATAAAAGGCCGCTGTGCTCTTTTCAAAGGAAAACAGTTTCAAGGGAAAAAAAATTGGAATGTCTTGGAAGTCAGTTTAGACATGATTGGCTCCACAAAACAGTAAGTTTTCATTTTAGAAATTGTTTAAAATTGAATATGTTTCTTTCAGGTTTGTAAGCTTAAAAATACGTTTGAAAAGGACCGATAAGTTGATGCATTCTTTGTAATTAAGGTTTAATGTTAGTAGCAGCATCATCATTTCTTGAAAAATTAAAATGGTGCATGATATATAGATTATTGATCCAGTTAATGGAGTCAGGAAGGAATTATTTTTGGATAACACTTTCAACAAATTTACAAAGTTGAAGTTACATTTATTGAAATTTGCCTTACTCTGTGAATGTTTGCATTGTTAGAATTCTATGTTAAAAAGTTTGCTAAATTAATTTAGTAAATGTTAAAAAAGATTAATGTCATTTGCAGCAGAAACATTTGTTAACAAAATTCAATGTATAATTAAATAGAACGTATTCATCAAGGGAGTAATCTGATCGCCATTTAATGGGGTCAGGAAGGAATTCATTTTTTACCCCTTTTGAGACAATTGGCTAAGTTGCAATGGGGTTTTTTACTGTTTGCCTTCCTCTGGATTCAATACCTATGTGTTTTAACAGGAGTTTAAATTAAAGTTTGTATGTTAAAAAGCATTATGTCATGGTTGAAGAGACTCATTTACAAAATGTTCAACAATTTCATGTTAGTATTGTAAAAAAAAAAGGTTACACACTGTTTACAATATGAGTTGAATATTAGAAAACTTTATGTAATGGTTTAAAATAAGTTTTCAGAGAAATTTGATGGATTGTTATATTAGTATTCGATACATGATAATTACAAAGTTTGATATAGTTTAATAGTACATTGTTAAAAAAAATAAACAGCATTTCAAGATTTAAAATTCTATTGACCGTCATTTTTGATGGGCCAGTCGCTTGTATATATATATATATATATATATATATATATATATATATATATATATATAAATATACACACACACAGTATCTCACAAAAGCGAGTACACCGCTCACATTTTTGTGAGGACTCCAGTGGCAACCTGTGGAGCTCTGGTGAACTCCATGCCCATGAGGGTTAAGGCAGTGCTGGAAAATAACAGTGGCCACACAAAATATTGACACTTTGGGCCCAATTTGGATATTTCCACTGAGGGGTGTACTCAATTTTGGTTGCCAACGGTTTAGACATTAATGGCTGTGTGTTGAGTTATAATATTTACAAAAATGTGAGGGGTGTACTAACTTTTGTGAGATACTGTAGATTGTTTTCATTGTACAGTGGCTCTTTAAAATGTTACTTACAACATCCAGGACAATAGACACTTCATTTAAAAAAATGTTTTTATTATAAGCGGTTTCTGGATATATATTTTTTATGTTTATTTATTTTTCTATTAGTTGTAAAGTATATCTTTTCAGAACGTTACACTCCAAATTTTAAAGTGCCAATTTTACCATATATAGTATATTTTTGTGACTTCTAACCCATAGGAAAAACAAAATAGAAGTACTCAAACAAAGAATGAAATAGCTTTAATAGGTTAGTTCTATGGACATGATAACCCACTCTGAGAGTAACCTCTTTTAGCTCACGTGTGCCCTTCACAGGGAGAAATTTCCTGTTTCACATCAGTCTGGTCCCACTCACTAGAGCGATCCAACCACAAAATACCAGGCAATTCTATCCTGAACAGGAGAAACAGCAAACTCCAGACGTACGTCTCCTATCACCCTTTGGGAGACTAAGCCCTAAAAGTTTATCTGAATAAACAGAAAAAAACAAATATAGGTGCTCAAGCTTAAAGAGGTTGCTCTCAGAGTGGGTTATCATGTCCATAACCTATTAAGTTTAGTTTATTCTCTGATTGAGCACCTTTATTTAGATTTTTTAACCCATAACCCATAAGGCTTTATCCAAAACATGTCTACTGTGTACTTGAATACAATAATTAATAAATTACTTATTTCCTATTATAAAGACTGTTAGACACTATAAATATTGGTTTTAGAAAGCTTTTAAAACAAAGCCTTTGTACACAAACTTAAGTTTCATATTAGAGTAAGTAAGTTAATTTATTTTCGTGAAATATTTAGAATGTAGATTCAAAAATCTTTTTTAAGTGGTGGTATACTTGAACAATTACATTAATTGTAGAGGCAATGTTTCTTTTTGATTTATAACTATGTAGCTGTGTCACCCATTATTATAACTGTGGATTACACTCACTGAACTATGATTGACTGAATGTATGTGACTAACTAGTACTTTGTTTATTTAAAAATAATCTTCTGCTTCTGAAAGACCTTTTTACTCTTCAGTTGCCTTCTTCCACAAGCAATCTTTGTCAATTCTGAAGAAGCGCAATCCTTTTTCAGTTGAAAGGTCAGATGCTGCACATCTCTTGTAGAACTTGATTGATGGCTTGTTCAATTCTGCAACAAGGATGTGCATGCTGTTGCAGCAGCCATTCACAGTGATATGACTTAGTTGCTTGAATATCTATGATCCAATGCCAGACTCTCTAAACTCATTCATCACAAAGAAGTCTTCAAGATAGAGCAGTTTTCCAATCCATGAGTCACAGGTGAAGTAGTACATAGCAAATCCAACCATGGTGTAACCATCAACAGTCTGGTTCTCCTTCAGCATTTCCGCAACAAGACAGTGGTAAAAGAGATGTTCTCCAAACCCATCCTCAAGCAAATCTTTCTCGTTTTCTTAACTTGGTTCTGTTAATCATCTACTAACATATGTTAGGTGACATTTTGATATTTCTAGACACTCATGTGAAAGAATAGCTCGTAAGACAAGAATTATGACATTCTCGTATTTTTAGATATTTAGATGCAAGGACAAGAGTGCTGTTATTTACATGCAAGAATAGTCTGTGACTATATTAGGCAAGAATAGCGTGTAACTACATTAGTTTTTTCTTCCTGTATTGCTAGCCTATATAATCAGTGAGCGTCACACCACTTTGTTGTCCTCTTGCATGAGGAAGTCTTCATTGTGGTCTCCATGCTTGGATCTAATAAAGAAACTTTGTTTGACGTTCTTAGGTTTTGCCTCCTTTTCTGGTGTCTGCCTGGTGAGAGGATCTTGAGTGGATTTTTCCTCAAAAAAATACACAATTTATCATTTCTGAATGCAAATTTGTATTAATAAAAGTATGCTCTGCCACATAGCGCTTTCAAATGGCTTTGTAAATAAAATAAAAAAGCATTCAAATAAAAAAATGTATGTAGAAAATACTATTGAAATGATGCACTCTTTAGTACCATTGCTTTCAGAAGAATTCTCATGGACATTTCCAGTGGCGGCTGGTGACTTTTCAAGTTGGAGGGGTGCCAGGGCGAAACATAGCCACTCCCCCTTTTTCAAACCACACCCATTTTTAACTCCTCCCCTTACATCATAATGATCTTTATAAGCCCCGCCCAATGACCTTATACTTGTAAAGCCCATTGAAATACATGATCAGCAATGCAGAAATGTCAAGAAGTAAAGTAACAATGTGTTAAATTCATTGGTATACAATATAGATTGAAAAAACTCATGTGACAAGACTACAGCAATATCATAATTGCACCTATACGCATTAACAGAAAAATTAAAGGAGTGACACCTACCATTAGTCGGCTCTTCTTCTCAGGGTATTCACGTTCAGTAAGTTGACCAACGAGTAGAAACAAATCTGCAGCCACATAGGGTTTGCACCTGGGGTTGAAAGAAAACAAGCAAATCAATCAGACCATTCAAGAACAAAACCATACTTAAAAAACATTAAAAGACCAAGTGGAACCATATAGGCCCCAAACATACCTTAGAAGACCAAGTGTGACCATATAGGCCCCAAACATACCTTAGAAGACCAAGTGGAACCATATAGGCCCCAAACATACCTTAGAAGACCAAGTGGAAACATATAGGCCCCAAACATACCTTAGAAGACCAAGTGTGACCATAGGCCCCAAACATACCTTAGAAGACCAAGTGGAACTATATAGGCCCCAAACATACCTTAGAAGACCAAGTGGAACTATATAGGCCCCAAACATACCTTAGAAGACCAAGTGTGACCATAGGCCCCAAACATACCTTGGAAGACCAAGTGTGACCATATAGGCCCCAAACATACCTTAAAAGACCAATCAGCACTGTATAGGCCCAAACCAGTGGATCTTGGGATTCAAGAAAACAACAACATTTCACTTCTGTTTAGACAACACAATAATCAATGTCAAACAAACACGTTGAATTAGCATATGGATAACCATATGAGCAGTAACGCCACGCCAAGGCTTCAACAATTGTTACTGACCATTCACACACCTTTCATATCTCCTTCCATATGCACACCCACACACCATTCATTCTTTACTTACCACTAGTTATTTTTGGTAGTTCGGTGGTGCCATTTCTGAGAACTTTACGTACCCTTGAAGGTGCCTCCAATTCCTTCAAACCAATGCATTAAACCGCTCCAGGGCCATGGTGCTTCTTAAATACCTTTTTATCCTCTTCAATGTGGAGAAGCATCTTTCTGATTCTGCAGTAGTCTTCGGTGTTGTAAGGAGGATTCCTTATAGCTTCACTGTCTCTGTGAAATCATTAATCAGATTAAATTGATGGTAAAGTTGGTGCAGAGCAACAGCACTCGTACAGATATGAAATTCTGGCTTCCCGTACAAAAGTGACAGCTACCCTTGGAAGTGCCTCCAATTCCTTCAAACCAATGCATTCAACCACTCCAGGGCCATGGTGCTTCTTAAATACCTTTTTATCCTCTTCAATGTGGAGAAGCATCTTTCTGATTCTGCAGTAGTCTTCGGTGTTGTAAGGAGGATTCCTTATAGCTTCACTGTCTCTGTGAAATCATTATGCAGATTAAATTGATGGTAAAATTGGTGCAGAGCAACAGCACTCGTACAGACATGAAATTCTGGCTTCCCGTACAGAAGTGACAGCTACCCTTGGAAGTGCCTCCAATTCCTTCAAACCACGCCAAGGCTTCAACAATTGTTACTGACCATGCACACACCTTTCATAGCTCCTTCCATATGCACACCCACACACCATTCATACTTTACTTACCACTAGTTATGTTTGGTAGTGAGGTGGTGCTGCTTAACGCAGTTTATCTTTGCACACCCTGGGGGTATGCATTCTTCTTTGCTTCAATCACTTGTATTTAAATTTTGCACGGCGATCTTTCAAAGAACAAAACTTCTCAATGGTTTTTTCATTGAAGTCTGGGATCTCGGAAATCAGTTGCTTTTCCATTGAGAGCATCGCCAATGCATTCAACCGCTCCAGGGACATGGTGCTTCTTAAAAAGGTTTTTATCCTCTTCAATGTGGAGAAGCATCTTTCTGATTCTGCAGTGGTCATCGTTGTTGTAATCAGGATTCTTAATAATTTCACTGTCTCTGTGAAATCATTCTGCAGATTAAATTGATGTAAAAGTTTGTGCAGAGCAACAGCACTTGTACAAGCATGAAAATCTGTCTTCCCATACAGAAGTGACAGCTCAGTGCATAATTGTTCCTTCTTCAGTATTGGATATGCTTGCACGGTGTCTTCCAGAGCTTGGGTTGGAAAGCAAGTGTCATGGGTTTTATACAAGTCACTCTGAACAAGTTTGGCACTGACTAGGTGATTTGAAAATGAAAAACGTTCTTTTGCATGAACCACCACTATGTCACATACCTCTCTTGAAAGTTGTCTCAAGGTTGAGATCTCCGCACTCCGTCTGTGGACTGTTACATCGTTTGTCAAACTTGCTTCTATCTCTTCAACAGAATGATGGATTTTCTGGATGCTGGCGACAAAGTCTTCTGTGACTTTTTTGATATAAACAGTATCCGTGTCTCGCTTCTGAAGCTGACTATAGAGGATGTCTACATGTGGCATTATTAAATGAAATAATTTAAGGAAGTAAAGGAACTCCCTGTCTTCCAGCATTCCAATGAAACCGGCGGCTTCACGTATAGATGTTGGATCAAAGTTTAGACATGCTTCAAATGTCTGGAAACACTCAAGTAGCGCATCTCTGTTATCGTAGATGATGTTCACGGTCCTAACGTTGAAGTTCCATCGTGTCGGTGCACCTCTTGGAAGTCTTCTACCAACTACCTCATCCAGAACTCCAGTCCTTTTTGGAGAGCGTGAAAAAAAAGATGGTATGCCGCCTATGTTGGAAAAAAAAAACTCGAAATCTTCCAATACTTGAAACTGCTTTTTCCATTATTAGGTTCAGTTGGTGAGCATAGCAATGGACGTAGTGTGCGTTCGGGTACACGTCTTTTATTTTTCTTTGAACTCCTCCTTGATCTCCACGCATCACACTGGCACCATCGTAGCTTTGAGCTATGAGTTTCTTCTTGTCTTCTGGCTCTGGGAGAACAGTATTCAGACTTTCCAGCCCAACAGCAGCAATCGAGTCTGCATCCGTTGATTTCATTTCCGTGAAGCCATCAAATCTTTCCACCACTTGATGCTTCTTGTCAATGTAGTGATAGACTACAACGCACTGTGTCCTAGCGGAAATATCGGTTGTTTCATCCGCTTGGATTGCCACAAACTGGGCTTCCTTAAGCTCTTGGTGAATCACTTCCTTAATAACTTCATGCATGCAGTCCAGTAGCTCATTCTGCACGGTTTTGGACGTGCCCTTAAACACAATTGCAGTCTTCAAATGCTGTTCCATTGCACTATCGATAGTGCCAACCAATCCACCAGGCCTCGAAACACTCCTGGATTTAGCGATGTTTCACTCTCGTCGTGTCCTCTTAATGCCAGTTCAAAAGCGCCACAAAAGCAAACACAATCAATTATCTTGGAAAGGATGCACCGGTTCTTAGCCACTTCTTCGTTGTGTTTTTGAATACTGACTTGGTATCCTTGGTCCAGTTGAACTGCAATGTTCGTCTGTCCAAGCATCTCAAACTTGATCCTGTTATCCAAGTGAGCTTCAGAACTTTTGTGTTTCGCCAATTTATCAGCTAGATGTTTTACGTCAGTCACTCCAGTTTTGGTCCAAGCAGAGTCACCACCAAATAGGATGCATGGGAAACAATATAAGGCCTTCCTAGAAACGCTTCCACAAAGCCAGTCGTTCTTCTTGTACCATTCAGTATTGAAAGTATGGATATATTGCTTCCCTCTATCTCTTGCGATTTGCTGCAGATTTATCTCTGGTTGGTCAGGTCCTAACCATTTTACTTCCACCTTCTCCTCATAGGTTAGGGTGCCAAAAGGCTTCACAAGTAGAGAGTCAATAGTATTCATTTCTGATACCAATAGAAGAAAGAGATCACGGTATATTGATTTATATTATGTCACAAAATTACTTTAAAATAACAGTGTGTTGAATTTATTGGTATACATTACAGATTGCAAACCCTCATGTGACAAGACTACATCAACATCAAATTTGCACCTATACGCATGGACAGAAAATTAAAAGCAATGATACTCACCAACAGTTGACTCTCCTTCTCGGGGTATTCACGTTCAGTAAGTCAACCAACGAGTCCAAACAAATCTGCTTCCACAGATAGTTTGCACCTGGGGGGTGATAGAAAACAAAAAAAAAAAAACATTAGAACGTTCAAGACCCAAACCGTAACTTTTAAAACCTTAAAAGACCAAGTGTGACCATGTAGGCCCCAACCGCACCTTAAAACCCCTAAATAACAAAGTGGGACCATGTAGGCCCCAACCGCACCTTAAAACCCCTAAATAACAAAGTGGGACCATATAGGCCCCAACCGCACCTTAAAAACCCTAAATAACAAAGTGGGACCATGTAGGCCCCAACCGCACCTTAAAAACCCTAAATAAAAAAAGTGGGACCATGTAGGCCCCAACCGCACCTTAAAAACCTTAAAAGTCCAAGTGTGACCATATACTCACCTACAGTTGACTCTCCTTCTCAGGGTATTCACATCCAGTAAGTCAACCAATGAGTCCAAACAAATCTGCTTCCACAGATAGTTTGCACCTGGGGGGTGATAGAAAAAAAAAAAAAAAAACATTAGAACGTTCAAGACCCAAACCGTAACTATTAAAACCTTAAAAGACCAAGTGTGACCATGTAGGCTCCAACCGCACCTTAAAAACCCTAAATAACAAAGTGGGACCATGTAGGCCCCAACTGCACCTTAAAACCCCTAAATAACAAAGTGGGACCATATAGGCCCCAACCGCACCTTAAAAACCCTAAATAACAAAGTGGGACCATGTAGGCCCCAACCGCACCTTAAAAACCCTAAATAAAAAAAGTGGGACCATGTAGGCCCCAACCGCACATTAAAAACCTTAAAAGTCCAAGTGTGACCATATACTCACCTACAGTTGACTCTCCTTCTCGGGGTATTCACATCCAGTAAGTCAACCAACGAGTCCAAAAAATCTGCTTCCAAAGATAGTTTGCACCTGGGGGGTGATAGAAAACAACAAAAAAAACATTAGAACGTTCAAGACCCAAACCGTAACTTTTAAAACCTTAAAAGACCAAGTGTGACCATGTAGGCCCCAACCGCACCTTAAAAACCCTAAATAACAAAGTGGGACCATGTAGGCCCCAACCGCTCCTTAAAAACCCTAAATAACAAAGTGGGACCATATAGGCCCCAACCGCACCTTAAAAACCCTAAATAACAAAGTGGGACCATGTAGGCCCCAACCGTACCTTAAAAACCCTAAATAACAAAGTGGGACCATGTAGGCCCCAAACGCACCTTAAAAACCCTAAACAACAAAAGTGGGACCATATAGGCCCCAACCGCACCTTAAAAACCCTAAATAACAAATTGGGACCATGTAGGCCCCAACCGCACCTTAAAAACCCTAAATAACAAAGTGGGACCATGTAGGCCCCAACCGCACCTTAAAAACCCTAAATAACAAAGTGGGACCATGTAGGCCCCAACCGCACCTTAAAACCCCTAAATAACAAAGTGGGACCATATAGGCCCCAACCGCACCTTAAAACCCCTAAATAACAAAGTGGGACCATGTAGGCCCCAACCGCACCTTAAAAACCCTAAATAACAAAGTGGGACCATATAGGCCCCAACCGCACCTTAAAAACCTTAAAAGACCAAGTGTGACCATATAGGCCCAAACTGTACATGAAAAAAAAAAAATATATATATATCTCAATATATATATATATATATATATATATATATATATATATATATATATATCAATCAATAATCAATATATTAATCAATCAATATATATATATATATATCAATAATAGATATATAAATCAATCAATATATAAATATATATATATATATAAATATATATCAATAATCAATATATAAATCAATCAATATATAAATATATATATATATATATATATATATGTATATCTCAATATATATATATATATATATATATATCTATCAATCAATCAATCAATATATATATATATATATATATATATATATATATATAAATATATATATATATATATATCAATCAATATATATATATCAATATATATAAATATATATATATATATAAATATATATATATATATATATATATATATATATCACACACACACACACACATAAAAAATATACATAAATATACATAAACATATACATAAAAAAATATATATTAATTGATATTTATTATTTGATTAATTGATGTACTTTATTACTTATTTTATTATATTGTTCATGTATTTCTATTAGACATTATTTTTTATACATATTACAGTGCTATTTATTTGCTATACATGTTACAGGATATTATCCTGTAACATGTATATCACATAAATAGCCCTGTAATATGTATAATACATACAGGGTCAAACAAGTTCACACTAACCTTTTTTTCCCTTACAGGCTTCCATACCTGCTTTGCTGATTTGCTAATTTTTTAAAGACTTTCATTGGTTGAAATCGATGTCAATCAAAAATTTCAGCCAATCAGAGTCCTTCAAAATTAGTATATAAGGCAGAGCGTGGGAAAAAAACAATTAATCGATGGTGGAGCTCCTTGTAGGAGGAACTCTGTTAGTTTGTTGTTTTTTTTTTTTTTTAGAGCGTCGTCTTTTTTTTGGTGGAGGCCTCTTGCAACGGGCCAGAATGGATGGACAATGGCTTCAATCAAGATTGGATTATTTATTTGACATGGGCTTCAATCAACATTGGATTATTTATTTGACATGGGCTTCAATCAACATTGGATTATTTATTTGACATGGGCTTGAATCAATATTGGATTTTATGACATGGGCTTCAATCAAAATTGGATTATGACTATCCAGGGCACTGAGGGCAGAAGGCCAACGCTGGAGGGGTCAATTTGACAGGTAAGTATGTGCTGTTGTTTATTTTATTTTTATTATTGTTTGTTTAGTATGTATGTGCTGTTTACTTTATTTGTATTATTGTTTGTTTAGTATGTGTGTTGTTTTTACTGTATTTTTATTATTGTTTTTCCCTTACCTTATTTTTATTTTATCTTTAAAAGTGACAGGCACATGTTGGATCAGGGTGGGGTCGGTCACGCGGCCATCGGTCGGTCAGTGGCCGCGTAGGCCACATGGAGGCCATGATCAGGGGTGGCACAGGCCTCATGGGGGTGATCATCCACCCCCATGTGGCCTGTGCAACCCCGCTCACCGCCCGATTACTCCGATCACCGTGATCGGGGTAATCGGGCGGTGGCATAGCATAGGCCACATCGGGGTGGTGATGATCGGGCCTCGGGGGTGGCACAGGCCACATGGAGGTGATCAGGGGTGGCACAGGCCTCATGGGGGTGATCCGATTACCCCCATGTGGCCTGTGCCACCCCGCTCACCACCCAATTACCCCGATCACCGTGATCGGGGTAATCGGGCGGTGGCATAGCATAGGGCAGGCCACATCGGAATGATCGGGGGTGGCACAGGCCACATGGGGGTGATGGCTGGGGGTGGCACCAGGCATTGCAGGCCTAGGTCGGTCGTCGGTGGTAGGTAAGTTGGTGGGTGGCTGGGTAGGTGGCAGGCCAGGCAGGCATAGTGGGGTAACTGGGGGGACCCTACCTTTTATGAGGGGCACTAGGGGTTTGGTTTGGCCAGGGGCAGGGCAGGTGCCAGGTAGACTTACTGTTAGGTTGGGCAGAGCAGATGTGAGTAGTTTCAGCCAGGGAGGTCTCTCAGTCTCAGCGTGAGCAGGGTCAGGATCAGGAAACAGAAAGAGGGAAGGGGACAGGCAACTGGTGGTTTTATTGACTGTAGATGTCAATCAAAAAGTAAAGTCGAGGCCCTATTAGCTGGCGGGCGCTCGGAGCTAACGGTCTGGGTGGGTTTACATTGTTCTCTTGACAACTGTACAGCCTTCCATCATTGATTGGTCAATGATGGAAGACTGTCAGTCATTAAATTGATACATTTATGACCGCCCATGCATATCGTCACTGTGCTGGTGGGTGGAATGCATTAACGGTCAGGGGGCCAGGCCAGGCCTCATTGAAGAGAAGAGTCTAAAGGTTAGTGTACTTTACTAGTGTAATATGATCACACAGGGATGCAGGGGGCTACAATAGATACACAGCAGCATTAGTTAATATATACACACAGCGCAAGGGGTTATCTTAAAGTGACAGTGTCCCTGGGAATAGTTTGCTTCATTTATTACTGTATTAACACTTGAATGATGATGTACACATTATATGTAATTGTTTTGGGGTTATTACTAATAAATTATTGTGTTTTTTATTGCAGGGTCACGAAAATATTTGGGGGGGCGTTTGCCCTAACGCCCCAAAGGACGGGCCGCCCCTGGCATTTCTAATAGACTATTATTATTCATTTCATTCATTTACTTTTTTAAAAACGTTGATGATTATCGAGTTAAAAAAAAAAAAAAAAAAAGAATTCTGTAAACAGTGTACCTTTCAAAGGACCACTATTTTGGGAGAAACTTCAAATGCTTATGAATTATGTAACAAATTAACAACATTAGCAACTATGTAAATTAGGATCATGAAAGCATTCTAGAGAAAATTTTATACAGTAGAATCCCGATTATCCGGCACCCTACTAACCGAGACTCTCAAGCAAACGGTACCGGCATCAATTTCCCAAATTCAAAAAACTGTTTCTAAACTTGTATAAAAAATGCTAACTTTTTCCCTAATTGTTTTTTTGGGCCCTAAATGGCCCGGTTTAGGTGCTAATGACTTTTTATAGGCATTTTGAGGGGTTTAAGGGCCAACTACAGTTATCAGGCAACAGGGAGTCCCCGTGAGTGCTGGATAACAGGGGTTTTACTGTATTTAGCTGACTCTGCTAGTGTCATGGATGCTTCCATCTTGGACTGCTAATCTACCTATTGTTTGAGGATGGAGGCCCCAACCGCACCTTAAAAACCCTAAATAACAAAGTGGGACCATGTAGGCCCCAACCGCACCTTAAAAACCCTAAATAAAAAAAGTGGGACCATGTAGGCCCCAACCGCACATTAAAAACCTTAAAAGTCCAAGTGTGACCATATACTCACCTACAGTTGACTCTCCTTCTCGGGGTATTCACATCCAGTAAGTCAACCAACGAGTCCAAAAAATCTGCTTCCAAAGATAGTTTGCACCTGGGGGGTGATAGAAAACAACAAAAAAAACATTAGAACGTTCAAGACCCAAACCGTAACTTTTAAAACCTTAAAAGACCAAGTGTGACCATGTAGGCCCCAACCGCACCTTAAAAACCCTAAATAACAAAGTGGGACCATGTAGGCCCCAACCGCTCCTTAAAAACCCTAAATAACAAAGTGGGACCATATAGGCCCCAACCGCACCTTAAAAACCCTAAATAACAAAGTGGGACCATGTAGGCCCCAACCGTACCTTAAAAACCCTAAATAACAAAGTGGGACCATGTAGGCCCCAAACGCACCTTAAAAACCCTAAACAACAAAAGTGGGACCATATAGGCCCCAACCGCACCTTAAAAACCCTAAATAACAAATTGGGACCATGTAGGCCCCAACCGCACCTTAAAAACCCTAAATAACAAAGTGGGACCATGTAGGCCCCAACCGCACCTTAAAAACCCTAAATAACAAAGTGGGACCATGTAGGCCCCAACCGCACCTTAAAACCCCTAAATAACAAAGTGGGACCATGTAGGCCCCAACCGCACCTTAAAAACCCTAAATAACAAAGTGGGACCATATAGGCCCCAACCGCACCTTAAAAACCTTAAAAGACCAAGTGTGACCATATAGGCCCAAACTGTACATGAAAAAAAAAAAAAAAAATATATATATATCTCAATATATATATATATATATATATATATATATATATATATATATCTCAATCAATAATCAATATATTAATCAATCAATATATATATATATATATCAATAATAGATATATAAATCAATCAATATATAAATATATATATATATATAAATATATATCAATAATCAATATATAAATCAATCAATATATAAATATATATATATATATATATATATATGTATATCTCAATATATATATATATATATATATATCTATCAATCAATCAATCAATATATATATATATATATATATATATATAAATATATATATATATATATATATCAATCAATATATATATATCAATATATATAAATATATATATATATATAAATATATATATATATATATATATATATCACACACACATAAAAAATATACATAAATATACATAAACATATACATAAAAAAATATATATTAATTGATATTTATTATTTGATTAATTGATGTACTTTATTACTTATTTTATTATATTGTTCATGTATTTCTATTAGACATTATTTTTTATACATATTACAGTGCTATTTATTTGCTATACATGTTACAGGATATTATCCTGTAACATGTATATCACATAAATAGCCCTGTAATATGTATAATACATACAGGGTCAAACAAGTTCACACTAACCTTTTTTTCCCTTACAGGCTTCCATACCTGCTTTGCTGATTTGCTAATTTTTTAAAGACTTTCATTGGTTGAAATCGATGTCAATCAAAAATTTCAGCCAATCAGAGTCCTTCAAAAATTAGTATATAAGGCAGAGCGTGGGAAAAAAACAATTAATCGCAGGTGGAGCTCCTTGTAGGAGGAACTCTGTTAGTTTGTTGTTTTTTTTTTTTTTTAGAGCGTCGTCTTTTTTTTGGTGGAGGCCTCTTGCAACGGGCCAGAATGGATGGACAATGGCTTCAATCAAGATTGGATTATTTATTTGACATGGGCTTCAATCAACATTGGATTATTTATTTGACATGGGCTTCAATCAACATTGGATTTTATGACATGGGCTTCAATCAACATTGGATTATTTATTTGACATGGGCTTGAATCAATATTGGATTTTATGACATGGGCTTCAATCAAAATTGGATTATGACTATCCAGGGCACTGAGGGCAGAAGGCCAACGCTGGAGGGGTCAATTTGACAGGTAAGTATGTGCTGTTGTTTATTTTATTTTTATTATTGTTTGTTTAGTATGTATGTGCTGTTTACTTTATTTGTATTATTGTTTGTTTAGTATGTGTGTTGTTTTTACTGTATTTTTATTATTGTTTTTCCCTTACCTTATTTTTATTTTATCTTTAAAAGTGACAGGCACATGTTGGATCAGGGTGGGGTCGGTCACGCGGCCATCGGTCGGTCAGTGGCCGCGTAGGCCACATGGAGGCCATGATCAGGGGTGGCACAGGCCTCATGGGGGTGATCATCCACCCCCATGTGGCCTGTGCAACCCCGCTCACCGCCCGATTACTCCGATCACCGTGATCGGGGTAATCGGGCGGTGGCATAGCATAGGCCACATCGGGGTGGTGATGATCGGGCCTCGGGGGTGGCACAGGCCACATGGAGGTGATCAGGGGTGGCACAGGCCTCATGGGGGTGATCCGATTACCCCCATGTGGCCTGTGCCACCCCGCTCACCACCCAATTACCCCGATCACCGTGATCGGGGTAATCGGGCGGTGGCATAGCATAGGGCAGGCCACATCGGAATGATCGGGGGTGGCACAGGCCACATGGGGGTGATGGCTGGGGGTGGCACCAGGCATTGCAGGCCTAGGTCGGTCGTCGGTGGTAGGTAAGTTGGTGGGTGGCTGGGTAGGTGGCAGGCCAGGCAGGCATAGTGGGGTAACTGGGGGGACCCTACCTTTTATGAGGGGCACTAGGGGTTTGGTTTGGCCAGGGGCAGGGCAGGTGCCAGGTAGACTTACTGTTAGGTTGGGCAGAGCAGATGTGAGTAGTTTCAGCCAGGGAGGTCTCTCAGTCTCAGCGTGAGCAGGGTCAGGATCAGGAAACAGAAAGAGGGAAGGGGACAGGCAACTGGTGGTTTTATTGACTGTAGATGTCAATCAAAAAGTAAAGTCGAGGCCCTATTAGCTGGCGGGCGCTCGGAGCTAACGGTCTGGGTGGGTTTACATTGTTCTCTTGACAACTGTACAGCCTTCCATCATTGATTGGTCAATGATGGAAGACTGTCAGTCATTAAATTGATACATTTATGACCGCCCATGCATATCGTCACTGTGCTGGTGGGTGGAATGCATTAACGGTCAGGGGGCCAGGCCAGGCCTCATTGAAGAGAAGAGTCTAAAGGTTAGTGTACTTTACTAGTGTAATATGATCACACAGGGATGCAGGGGGCTACAATAGATACACAGCAGCATTAGTTAATATATACACACAGCGCAAGGGGTTATCTTAAAGTGACAGTGTCCCTGGGAATAGTTTGCTTCATTTATTACTGTATTAACACTTGAATGATGATGTACACATTATATGTAATTGTTTTGGGGTTATTACTAATAAATTATTGTGTTTTTTATTGCAGGGTCACGAAAATATTTGGGGGGGCGTTTGCCCTAACGCCCCAATGGACGGGCCGCCCCTGGCATTTCTAATAGACTATTATTATTCATTTCATTCATTTACTTTTTTAAAAACGTTGATGATTATCGAGTTAAAAAAAAAAAAAAAAAAAGAATTCTGTAAACAGTGTACCTTTCAAAGGACCACTATTTTGGGAGAAACTTCAAATGCTTATGAATTATGTAACAAATTAACAACATTAGCAACTATGTAAATTAGGATCATGAAAGCATTCTAGAGAAAATTTTATACAGTAGAATCCCGATTATCCGGCACCCTACTAACCGAGACTCTCAAGCAAACGGTACCGGCATCAATTTCCCAAATTCAAAAAACTGTTTCTAAACTTGTATAAAAAATGCTAACTTTTTCCCTAATTGTTTTTTTGGGCCCTAAATGGCCCGGTTTAGGTGCTAATGACTTTTTATAGGCATTTTGAGGGGTTTAAGGGCCAACTACAGTTATCAGGCAACAGGGAGTCCCCGTGAGTGCTGGATAACAGGGGTTTTACTGTATTTAGCTGACTCTGCTAGTGTCATGGATGCTTCCATCTTGGACTGCTAATCTACCTATTGTTTGAGGATGGAGGGTTATCCTAGCAGGGCTTACTCTTCCATCTTACTCTTCCAGCTATGTGAAGTGGTAGTTTTTCAAGAGAGCTGAACTGATCTCATCCGGTTGCACATTTCATCCCATTCATTCCAGGTTTCTACAAAGGTAAAATGTCTGCTGCAAGTACATTAGCTAAACATTTTAGGCTGTACTTATTAGTTTAAACTTTGTAAAGACAGATTGTGCATATTCAAGTCAAGTTCTTCAGTTATACTTTAATATTAAAAAAATAGAGCCTATCATTTATTTCCTTTGATATGCAACTTAATCATTGTTTCCCCTTTTATATACAATGATGCTTTTGTGGATTCTGCCACAGTGTTAGTAGACTTTGAAAGTAAAGGAAGTTTCTATATGCACAGTGCTAATGTGGCAGGTAACATTGCAAGTGCTCATAGCTGGACTAAAAGGAATCTCATTAGGATCCATCCTCTTGAGAAAGTAAAAGACAGCAGCAGGCAAAAACAATGGAGGCCTGCTGTAAAGAGTATGGGGGTATAAAAGGGATATAAAAGCTGCAAAATGTAAAGGCTGATTCTATTTATTATTGTGTTCTGCCTTATATGATACACACTGTTGCTTTATCAAGCAAAACATCCTGTGGTAATCTACTGCGGTACAGTAAAGTGTCACTTCACACTGTTGTATATGCAAATGGAAGTACAGGGGATGTGTTGGCAGTCACCCAGAAGAGACTGGAATTTATACAAACAGTAGGAACTGCAATCAAGGCCTGTAACATCTTTACACTAGTTGTCCCTAATTGCATCTAAAGAGGTACCTGAACTAATCAGAGTGCTTATGTTGTTATTACCATGCAAATTGGGTCTCACAGTGTAAAACGTTACCAGGTTCTGTGTAATTTGACCTCAGTATGAAACTATCTCAAGGCTCAGGAGGAGGAGAGGGAAACAAAACAAGAGGCTGATTACATGATCATTTACGTGTGCCAAAAACTCCTCAGTGGAAGAAGATTGCAGGCACATGTTTTCTGTCCCTGTTTAGCTTTGTTATTCTCACATGTAGGGTGGGAAGTGTAAAAAGGGAAATATCAAAGTAGGTTTTATGAAGTGTTGTAATCCCTTTGTTTAATTATACAATATTCATCATTAGCAAGACAGAAAGTCCCAAAATGTACTGGTCATGTGTTTAAAGTGTTTGAGTGTGACTGTTTTTCAGCCTAGCCTAGCAAGGCCCAGTTCTATTTTAGGAGGCAGCAGGTTGCCTGATGTTATCAATGCAATGTCGATGAATATGCACAGAAATATCTATATTGATATAATATAATGACCTATATAATTTCCTAGTGGTTACCACTAAATAGTATACATGGGTAAAGTTTTAATAGGGAAATTAGGGAATTTAAAGAAAATCCAGGAATAAACGCTGGTAAATATTTAAAAGAGACAGTGTGTCATTCCTAAGGTTTTAAATAGATGTCAATGGGTGTCACTGTCCCACAATATTCTGGGATGTAAATAGTGACAACCTTAGCTTGACAGATAAATATAATAAGTTGATATTGTTGTAAAAATTGGGCCTATTATTACTATAGCAATAGTATCAGTAATATCTATGATACATTTATGCAGGCCTCATATGCAAAATATTTGCTAATCATCGGTATGCAACAAAATAGTTTTATTATAGTATATAGGAATGAGACACTTTTATAAAAATAGTGCACTAAATACAAAAATAGTTAAAAACATAAAGAGACAAAAAACAGGGAAAGGAATGGTGCATATGAATAAGCTGTACTAAAATATACAAGGGAGAAAATGTATATATATATATCTCTAAGGATGCATATATATTTATATATCACTTTTATCATCATTAAACCATAACACAATGTTTGGTTTTACTGTTTAAGTGCAGATAAAGAGGGAGAAAAAAAGCATCACTTATATCCCTTGCTTGAGTACTTGCGTTTTGTATGGAGAGAAAATCTCTGCTAATACAGCTCACATAGGCTTAAATTAGATACACCATCCTCCCCTACTCCCGACGGTCGGTTTCGCCACTGTATTGGGCTTCCTCATGGGCTAGGGAATGATAAAAGTTATGGCCTATTTAAGGCCTGAGCACTTCCGGGTTTCTTTTCCTGGTGTGCATGTCACGTTGGTCACATGACTCGCGTTGAGCGTATGATGTCATCGTGTTTATTGAATCGGGCCAACTTTATTTGTAAAACGGAGCAGACAATAAATTCTGCATTAGGGATGACATACCTTGCACTTTGTGATGTATATATATAGTAATATTTTGTATATTATCAATCCTTAGGACTATATATCAGACAAGGAACTTACTTTATTGTCCCGAGTGAGGGAAATATATATATCTATATAGAGTTGTTATTTCTCTATCAGCATATTTATGATAATGAAATCAAATAAATATGCAGATACCTATTAGATATATCGTGGGACATAAGAAAAAATATTAAATAAAAGAAAATAAGATAAAGTCAAGTGACAAATTCTATAAACTATATTATGAATAGAACAATAATAATAAAAACATTTTTTATATCTTGATATTGATATTGTGTGAATCGTATATAGTAAATTAAGAGATTAATGTTAATCATAATGGTGATTGTCAATCTAAAGTGTATAATGTTAAGTGAATATAAATAGGGTTTTCAGATTATAATTTTTTGTATTGTTTATATTTTACTATAAAATAAAGTGATAAAGGATTGTTATTTGCTATTTAACAAGTGCAATAAGTAATTTATTAATATGTGGTCAAGTGTTAATCAATTTTTAATTGGAAAAATGATATATAGTAAAAAGAATTTGAATTTAAAAAAGAACTTTTAAAGTTTTGGACATAAGTGAAAATATTGAGTGAAGAGATGTCTGATATAACTTAAAAAGTTGAATTCCAACCTATAAGAGATAGATAGACCATAAGTACAGCATACACAATGCGCTATATGTCTAATATATTTCACATTTCCCTTAGATAGTAATCATCTTGGGAATAATCTATTGCTGACTTTTAGTAAAGAATTGGAAGAAATTCTTAAAAAAGCAAGAGATAATAAACTACCGTATATACTCGAGTATAAGCCGGCTCGAGTATAACCCGAGGCACCCATTTTACCACAAAATACTGGGTAAAATGAGTCACTCGAGTATAAGCCGAGGGTGGAAAATGTGCTGCCCTCTGTGTCCCCCTCTCTCTCCATGTCTCTTCTCCCCTCTCCCTTCCCTGTGTCTCTTCTCCCCTCTCCCTTCCCTGTGTCTCTTCCAACCTCTCCCTTCCCTGTGTCTCTTCCCCCCTCATCACCCTCCTCAACCCCACTCCTCAACCTCCCTCCTCATCCTTAACCTCCCTCCTCATCCTCAACCTCCCTCCTCATCCTCAACCTCCCTCCTCATCCTCAATCTCCCTCCTCATCCTCATCCTCAACCTTCCTCCTCATCCTCAACCTCCCTCCTCATCCTCAACCCCCTCCTCAACCTCCCTCCTTATCCTCAACCCCCTCCTCAACCCCCCCATCCTCAACCCCCCTCCTCAACCCCCCCATCCTCATCCTCTCTCCTCAACCCCCCATCATCAACCCCCCTCCTCATCCTCAACCTTCCTCCTCATCCTCAACCTCCCTCCTCATCCTCAACCTCCCTCCTCAACCCCCCCATCCTCAACCCCTTCCTCAACCTCCCCTCCTCAACCCCCTCCTCAAGCCCCCCATCCTCATCCTCCCTCCTCAACCACCCATCCTCATCCTCAACCCCCTCCTCAACCTCAACCCTCCTCAACCCTCCTCAACCTCAACCCCCCTCAACCCCAACCCCCCTCCTCAACCCCCTCCTCAACCTCCCTCCTCAACCCCCCCATCCTCAACCCCCTCCTCAAACTTCCTCCTCAACCCCCCCATCCTCAACCCCCTCCTCAACCCCCCATCCTCATCCTCAACCCCCATCCTCAACCTCCCTCCTCAACCTCAACCCCCCTCAACCCCCCTTAATCCCCCTCAACCCCAACCCCCTCCTCAACCCCCCTCCTCAACCTACACCCCCCTAAACCCCCCTCCTCCACCTAAACCCCCCTAATACCTCCCCCCTTTCCCCTCACTTACCTGCTTGTGCTCCGGCCTCCGCACCTTGACCCGGCGTGCATGTGATGTCACCCGGTATATGCGAATGAGGCGGCATGCATGTGACGTCACATGCGTGCCGGCCCCGGGTCAAGGAGCAGAGGCAGGAGCACAAGCAGGTAAGTGAGGGGAGAGGGGGGAGGTATTTAGGGGGGTTTAGGTGGAGGAGGGGGGTTTAGGTTGAGGAGGGCGGAAGGAAAGAGACACGGTGGGGGTAAAGAGACACACGGGGGGTTAGAGACACACGGGGGGTTAGAGAGACACGGGGGGTTAGAGAGACACGGGGGGGTTAGAGAGACACGGGGGGAGAGTGACTCGAGTATAAGCCGAGGGGGCCCTTTTTTGCCTTAAAAAAAGGGCTGAAAAACTCGGCTTATACTCAAGTATATACTTGAGTAATTGATCTTGGTAATTGATCAGGACACATATGAGTATCTTTGCCCTAAATTTCCTACGATTGCTACATTTTATGCCTTGCATAAGGTACATAAAAAAGTAAAACCAGTACCAGGTCGTCCAATCGTATCAGGAAATAACAACCCAACAGAAAATATAAGTACCTATGTAGATGATTATCCTAAAAGAAATGGTGGAAACTTTACTCGCCTATCTAAAAGATACTCTGGACATCTTGAGACATCTAGATGGAATACATGTCCCTCAGGGCGCTCTACTAGCAACCATTGATGTAGAGAATCTATATTCTAGTATCCCACACGATTTGGGCCTAGAGGCCGTTGCCCTATTCCTTACAGAAAAGGATAACACTCATACTAAATTCAATGAATTCATCCTCGAATTGCTGAGATTTATTCTCACAAAGAATGTCTTTCTCTTCAATAAGATATGGTACCGACAGGTACAAGGTACGGCCATGGGCACAGCTTGTGCCCCAAGTTATTCCAATTTATATCTTGGACTATGGGAAAGGGCCAGAGTCTTCTCGAAAGCAATGAATTCCTCTTTTGATAACATTATCTTGTGGAAACGATATATCGATGACGTAATAGTTATATGGGGAGGTACCCTACAAGAATTCCAATGTTTCACTGAAGAATTAATCTCAACAACATGAACCTGAAGTTCACATATAGTATTGACAAAGATTAGGTTGACTTTTTAGATCTTAGACTAAAAAGAGATGAATCTGATGCAATACATACATCTGTGAATAGAAAGCCAACAGCTACAAATGCATTATTAAAATGGCCAAGTCAACACCCTTTTGCACAGAAATCTGGAATCCCATATGGTCAATATCTCCACCTTAAGAGAAACTGTGATAGCATTGAACAATTTAATGAACAGGCAAAAGATCTAAAAATTAGATTTAAAGACCGAGGCTATCCAAACAGGATCCTCAAAAGAGCCTATAAATGTGCCCTCCAAGCGGATAGGAACACACTTTTATATGGCCGCACAGAAACTGAAAAAGAAGCTCTGAATGAACAGGAAGACAAATCCATACAATGCATAATGACATATGGCAATGATTGGAAGCAGATAAAAAACATTCTAAGAGAACACTGGTATATTTTATTGGATGATCCTGATTTTCAAAGATACCTCTCTCAAGAGCCACAAATCACATATAGGAAAAGTAAGAGTATAGGTGATCACATTGTCAGAAGTTTCTTTAAATCAAAAGAAGAGGACAAGACAAAGAACACTTGGCTTGAACCCACAAGAGGTCTATTTAGATGTGGAGCATGTAAGGCCTGCCATATGTACAGCCGGGCCAATACTTCACACATCTAATTACATCCAATAAATATCCCCTAAGAAACTTTATCACGTGTAAAAGCACACATGTGATTTACGTTCTCATCTGCCCGTGCCCAAAGCTATATGTAGGTAAAACGATAAGGCACACAGACTACACAGTGAAAAATTAAATGGACACCCCTGTCTCAAGACACTTTCAGATGGTACATGCTAATAAACTTTCAACAATGAAATTCTATGTGATTTCTCACCTTTGCAGAAAACCTAGAGGTGACTTGAACAAACAACTTTTACAGCTTCAAAGTAAATGGATATTTACTTTAAATTCACAATATCCAAATGGCATTAATGAGGGTTTCTCATACTCAGCATTTCTTTGAATTTTACCTTATATTATATTATATTACATTATAGTAAATCTTAATAATATATATATGTCCAAATTCTCTGTTATATATTAGGTCAATTCCCAAGATGATTACTATCTAAGGACAATTTGCAATATATTAGACATATAGCGCATTGTGTATGCTGTACTTATGGTCCATCTGTCTCTTATAGGTTGGAATTTAACTTTTTAAGTTATATCAGACATCTCTTCACTCAATATTTTCACTTATATCCAAACCTTTAAAAGTTATTTTTTAAATTCAAATTCTTTTTACTATATATCACTTTTCCAATTAAAAATTGATTAACATTTGACCACATATTAATAAATTACTTATTGCACTTGTTAAATAGCAAATAACAATCCTTTATCACTTTATTTTATAGTAAAATATAAACAATACAAAAAATTATAATCTGAAAACTCTATTAATATTCACACTATTCACTTTAGATTGACAATCACCATTATGATTAATTAACATTAATCTCTTAATTTAATATAAACAATTCACACAATATCAATATCAAGATATAAAAATTGTTTTTATTATTATTATTGTTCTATTCATAATATAGTTTATAGAATTTGTCACTTGACTTTATCTTATTTTCTTTTATTTATAATTTTTTCTTGTCCCACGATATATCTAATAGGTATATGCATATTTATTTGATTATCATAAATATGCTGATAGAGAATTAACAACTCTATATAGATATATATATTTCCCTCACTAAGGACAATAAAGTAAGTTCCCTGTCTGATATATAGTCCTAAGTATTGACAATATACAAAATATTACTATATATATACACAAAACACAAAGTGCAAGGTATGTCATCCCTAATGCAGAATTTATTGTCTGCTCCGTTTCACAAATAAAGTTGGCCCGATTCAATAGACGCGATGACGTCATAAGCTCAACGCATGTCACGTGACCAACATGACGCGCACACCTGGAAAAGAAACCCAGAAGTGCTCAGGCCTTAAATAGGCCATAACTTTTATCATTCCCTAGCCCATGAGGAATACAGGGGCAAAACGGACTGTCGGGAGTAGGGGAGGATGGTGTATCTAATTTAAGCCTATGTAAGCTGTATTAGCAAATATTTTCTCTCCATACAAAACGCAAGTACTCAGTCATATTTTATGCCAGCAAGGGATATAAGTGATGCTTTTTTTCTCCCTCTTTATCTGCACTTAAACAGTAAAACCAAACATTGTGTTATGGTTTAATGATGATAAAAGTGATATATAAATATATATGCATCCTTAGAGATATATATATATATATATTTTTTCTCCCTTGTATGTTTTAGTACAGCGTATTCATATGCATCATTCCATTCCCTGTTTTCTGTCTCTATGTTTTTAACTATTTTTGTATTTAGTGCACTATTTTTATAAAAGTGTGTCTCATTCCTATATACTATAATAAAACTATTTTGTTGCATACCGATGATTAGCAAATATTTTGCATATGAGGCCTGCATAAATGTATCATAGATATTACTGATACTATTGCTATATTAATAATAGGCCCAATTTTTACAACAATATCAACTTATTATATTTATCTGTCAAGCTAAGGTTGTCACTATTTACATCCCAGAATATTGTGGGACAGTGATACCCATTGACATCTATTTAAAACCTTAGGAATGACACACTGTCTCTTTTAAATATTTACCTGCAGTTTTTCCTGGATTTTATTTAAATTCCCAAATTTCCCTATTTAAAAATATTACCCGTTAAAATATCTATATGCAATATCCCTAAGTGTATCTAACACTTTCTGACTAACTGTATACTTCTAGAAACACATATACATTTATGATTTTTGATACAGGTGTGTGATAAAATAATAATTAGGATGCAGCAAAAAAAAAAAATGGAGGAGTAGTAGCTGGATCATTGAGGGCGTGCGAATATCAGCGGGACTAGGGCAGCATTAAAACTGAAAAACGCTCCTCCTGTAATGTGTATATATATATATATATATATATATATATATATATATATATATATATATAAATATATAAATAAATAAATGGCTATGGATTGAAGAGCAAGGCATTTGTGGGCACATTTGCATGTCCCAGCTCGACTTCCCAGAATGCAGTGTAATAACTGTTTTTCTTGGAATTCTGAGCTGGAAGCAGGTTTTTTAACTTGCTTAAGACATTCAAATGCGCATTTGCGGCCCGAACTGCGTCCATCACGAGCTTCCAAGAGTGACAACGTTTTGTAGTTTGACAACTATTATATGTGATCTTTTTAGTCGGGTCCCTCTCCTAACAATCGAGTGCGTCAAACCATTGCTCTCCAGCGATGGAATGCCCTTGCAGACATTTTGGGCCCAGGCAAACAAGCTGGACATAAATTTGCGGTCGGGCCCCCTCCTCGTGTAGCTGAGGTGTGGCCGATTGCTACGCCCTATCCGGCCTGTGAAGAGGGCCGAGTGATGTGAGGAGAGGAAGGAAGGCCACAAAAGCGTGATCGCAATAGAGTCTGGCGAAGGGCTGCACCAGTAGCATTAGGATTTGTGAGGACTCGTGAAAGTGTGATGGAAGTGAGCCTGAGAAGACTGGTTTTGAGATTCATGAAAAGAGTGAGTGAGATGAGGTTGCGAGGCTAGTTTAGGACTTATGGAACGGCGGATGAGGGTCGTAATTTTAGCAAATTCAGGTAAAACCCACCAATTATGGTCCAAACCCACCCAAGAAGGTATAGGAAAGTCGAGAAACTTGGTAGATTAGGCCAGAACTAAGCATGAAAAGTGAAGGCTGAACCTTGGACAGCTTAGATGGAGTAGACAACTTACCTTGGATAATGATAGGAAAAGGCCTAAAAAGCGACTGGAGCTTGCGATATGAGGCCAGGAAAGCTGAAAAGCGAGAGAGCGCAGAGACACAACCTGCAGGCGAGGGCTCAGGACTGAACTGAGCAAAGGGATGTGGACAGGAAGTGCTTATACGGCTGAAGCCCATCCCATGGGAAGAGGTGGGGCTTGATAAAGCCTCTCCCAATGAAGAGGCGGAGTGGAAGAGGTCCCCTCCCACAAACCCAGGTTTTTAACCTGGTACATATATACATATATATATATATATATATATATATATATAATCACATCCGCTACACTGATCTACCATACTCAATTACTCATCTCTAAGTGTACCCCCAACACACCTCTTTGCTTTGCTAACAAACTTCTTCTTTCCTCCTCTCATCACCTTCTCTCATTCCAGTCTTCAGGGCTTTTCTCATGCAGCCCCTAAGTCATTGCCTCACTCCACTACATTACCCTTCTGCCTGCAATCCTTCAAACATTCACTAAAAACTCATTTGTTTAAAGAAAATTATCACCTTTAGCCTTAATATACAAATTACATCTATTACCCTTCTATACCTCTCCCATACCCTTTAGATTGTAAGTCTGTGAGTTTTCAGTCTGGCTATGTGCTTTAGGAAAAGTGCTGCGTATGTTTCATTTTAAGCTCAAAGACAGAGCCCTCCATTGTTTTTTTCTCTTTATTGTGGTAATATTGTTTTGACTTGAACTTGCCCCTGTATAGCGCTATGGAATTTGTTGGCATATTACAAATAAAGGAAATAATAATAATAATAATTGTGTGTGTATAAACCACATAATGATGGTAAAATGCTGGATCTTCTACTATTTAACCCATTAGACATATTGGATCTTCTAGCATTTGACCCAAGCAGACATTATATTCATTGCATTATTTTTTCTATTCACCACATTCTTAATTTTCTTTATACAGAAAATGAAAGTAAAATAATATTTTACAAACAGACAGTAGTGCAAGAAGCCACAAGATCTAACTTGAGAATGAATCAGTTTGTATCCCTGAGGGAATAGAGTAAAATGTAAATTAAAAAAAGAATCTGTTCATTTTGTTGGGATTTTTTTTATTTATGGCTTATGTTGCTCTTCATATTAACTTAAATACAGATTTCATGGCAGATAACAACCAACAGTACCATAGTGTCTGCCCGTTTTATGAGTCATGTCAAGTAATTAACAGTGTTGCAGCAATATCAATGTAACATCAGGCATTGTGGTACTTAGTGACACCCCATGACATTATCGTGGCACTGTAGACAATGAAAGTACCCCAAGGTGCACCTGGTTATTAAGAAAAATATGTTATTAAAAAAACAACATAAAGCATAGAAACATACACAATATTGTTTAAGAAGCTGTATATTTGAAAAGACAGAGAACATGTAATCTCCCCCCACCATATTAATGTTAAACCAACCCTATATTCCCACACAAGCAGGTGAAGTTTTAATGAAACTACAGTGGTCCCTTAAAGTGCTTATAACTGAATAGGTTTCCAGAGGTCCATTCAGATATGTGCACTTTAAAGTTACTTTTGTACAATACCCCCTGCTAACTCCACATCCCAGGATTATGATACATGTATGAAAGTCTATGTGTATGTGTGTTAAATTATATATATATATAAAAAAAAAAAATATATATATATATATATATATAATCAATTATACATAAAACAGTCATACAATAATGTGGCATTGCACTAAAAAATCAAGGCAGCCAGCCGGCCTAGACAGAACTATAACACTGCATGCTCCTCCTCCATTCTTTCTGGTATGAGGTCAACTTGCGCATTAATTTTAAAATAAAATATAAATAAAAGGGATGGCCTACCATGCAAGCATCCGGGGTCATGTAGGATCCCTCTAACAGTATTGTGTGTGGGCAGGCTGGATTAAGACCGTTAGAGGCCCTAAGCTCTTATAAGATTTTGGTGCCCCCATATATATGTACCTTGAACAGCTCGAGGTCAGACTCGAGCATGCAGTTTACGTATATTTCTTCTTATCTTGCACAGATGTGCACACATTCAAACGCAAGGGAAACTTTGTTCGTGCATCCTTTTGCCACCATGGCAAGTAGTAGTCTGGCTGGCTTGGTACGCCAGGGTTGCCAACTGATGTTGGTAACAAAAAGTAGAACCACCACAAAAAAAAGCTATTTCCTATTCATTACATGTTATGTTTCACTTTTTATGGCTAAATCCCATTTAAAAAAAAAAACTATAAACTTTGGTTCTCTTACCCAGTTTTTCCCTAATGCTTATTTAGTATGCTTACCTTGCCAATAGTGGACACTTTCGGGGACAAATACATGTACTGCACTACATAAAGTAAAATTAACTACAGGGAGTGCAGAATTATTAGGCAAATGAGTATTTTGACCACATCATGCTCTTTATGCATGTTGTCTTAGTCCAAGCTGTATAGGCTTGAAAGCCTACTACCAATTAAGCATATTAGGTGATGTGCATCTCTGTAATGAGAAGGGGTGTGGTCTAATGACATCAACACCCTATATCAGGTGTGCATAATTATTAGGCAACTTCCTTTCCTTTGGCAAAATGGGTCAAAAGAAGGACTTGACAGGCTCAGAAAAGTCAAAAATAGTAAGATATCTTGCAGAGGGATGCAGCACTCTTAAAATTGCAAAGCTTCTGAAGCGTGATCATCGAACAATCAAGCGTTTCATTCAAAATAGTCAACAGGGTCGCAAGAAGCGTGTGGAAAAACCAAGGCGCAAAATAACTGCCCATGAACTGAGAAAAGTCAAGCGTGCAGCTGCCACGATGCCACTTGCCACCAGTTTGGCCATATTTCAGAGCTGCAACATCACTGGAGTGCCCAAAAGCACAAGGTGTGCAATACTCAGAGACATGGCCAAGGTAAGAAAGGCGGAAAGACGACCACCACTGAACAAGACACACAAGCTGAAACGTCAAGACTGGGCCAACAAATATCTCAAGACTGATTTTTCTAAGGTTTTATGGACTGATGAAATGAGAGTGAGTCTTGATGGGCCAGATGGATGGGCCCGTGGCTGGATTGGTAAAGGGCAGAGAGCTCCAGTCCGACTCAGACGCCAGCAAGGTGGAGGTGGAGTACTGGTTTGGGCTGGTATCATCAAAGATGAGCTTGTGGGGCCTTTTCGGGTTGAGGATGGAGTCAAGCTCAACTCCCAGTCCTACTGCCAGTTCCTGGAAGACACCTTCTTCAAGCAGTGGTACAGGAAGAAGTCTACATCCTTCAAGAAAAAAATGATTTTCATGCAGGACAATGCTCCATCACACGCGTCCAAGTACTCCACAGCGTGGCTGGCAAGTAAGGGTATAAAAGAAGAAAATCTAATGACATGGCCTCCTTGTTCACTTTATCTGAACCCCATTGAGAACCTGTGGTCCATCATCAAATGTGAGATTTACAATGAGGGAAAACAGTACACCTCTCTGAACAGTGTCTGGAAGGCTGTGGTTGCTGCTGCACGCAATGTTGATGGTGAACAGATCAAAACACTGACAGAATCCATGGTTGTCAGGCTTTTGAGTGTCCTTGCAAAGAAAGGTGGCTATATTGGTCACTGATTTGTTTTTGTTTTGTTTTTGAATGTCAGAAATGTATATTTGTGAATGTTGAGATGTTATATTGGTTTCACTGGTAAAAATAAATAATTGAAATGGGTATATATCTGTTTTTTGTTAAGTTGCCTAATAATTATGCACAGTAATAGTCACCTGCACACACAGATATCCCCCTAAAATAGCTAAAACTAAAAACAAACTAAAAACTACTTCCAAAAATATTCAGCTTTGATATTAATGAGTTTTTTGGGTTCATTGAGAACATGGTTGTTGTTCAATAATAAAATTAATCCTCAAAAATACAACTTGCCTAATAATTCTGGACTCCCTGTATAATGAGCTCTACAGATTGTTTCATATTGATTTGTATGAATCAAAGCAAACCCAGCAGTACTGTTTCAAAATGTAGCAGATCTTGTTTCACACTTAATTGAAACATAGTGGTGAAAAAGTAAAAGATGCAATACAAATGTTTACCCTTTGTTTCTCCAGGTCATATAATGCTTATTCCCCATAGGAGGTAGTGCTCATTCACAGTGGATGCAGGTCGGAAGATAATCACATATTATAATTGTCCAACTACGAATCGTCGTCACGCTGTGTTGCAAAGTGCGTACGACTTAGTGATGAGCGCAGCGAGGCGAGCCGTTAAACCGTACCACTTTGCAGATCGTACGACTTTGCGATGAGCGCCGCAGGCGCTCATCGCCCGGCGAGCCACGCACAGCGAGGCGAGCCGTTAAACCGTAGCACTTTGGCAATGAGTGCCGCAGGCGCTCATTGCAGGCGAGCCTTGCTAGCAAGGCGAGCCGTTAAACCTAGCACTTAGAAAAAAAAATAAGAGATGAAAAAAATTACGAGATAAGCGGCGGAACGAAAACAATTAAAAAAACACTAAATACACAGTAAAAAATAAAAAAAAGGTCACTTACAGCATGGGGAACCAGGCAGGACGTCTGGGAGTGAGTTGGAACTCCAATTTACATCGATTTAGACTAGTTACAAAGATTGAAAATCAGCTAAGCGAGAAAAAAATGGGCGCCAAAAAAAATAAAAACGAGGCTATACTACTACAGTTGTATGTGCTCGAAAAACAACGAGACAAAGGATGCGCATTAAACGCACAATGAGTAAAAAGACAGTAGCAAGTACATTTTACGAAACGATATTACAGATTTACGCATTAACACAGATTTCCCGCCTTTGTCTTGCGCCACATAGGATTTCCCGCAAAAAACAACGCATTTGGCTCGCACAATAGCGGATTTCCCGCCTAAAACAATGCATTTGTCTCGCGCACAAAGCCTATATATAGGGCACACTTGACACATAACTGACACTTTCTCCTCAGGTGATGACAGTCTGACTGGACGTTTTCTGATGCTGGAAAATCTCAAGAGATTGTTAGCTCTTCAGGATACTGCTTCAGCATTATTACATTAAAAAAGGTAAATATCATTTATAATTATTAATTAATAAATTGGTAGTTACTTAATAAATCAAAAATAACAAATTTAATTAATAGAAAAATTATATTGCGCTTACGTGTGTGAAACAATTGTTAATAACATTCATAATGTACATTAATTAATTAATTAATCATTAATATCAAAATTAGTTAACGTTTAAGAATGTGAATAAAAAAGCAACACATTGATAAATTAATTATTAATGTACATTAATTAATGAAAAATTAAAGGCTATATACTCATGCTTACATGTTGATGTTAGATTTAGTCACACATTACTTTAATATTAATGAACATTAATTGATTCTTATTTCATTAGTAATGTACATTATTTTAAGAATTCAGTTGTAACATACTCATTTTAAAATACCCCTTAAACAAAAAAAAGGGAATAGACTCATGCTTATGTCTTGACGTTATATTTAGTCAGACATTAATTTAAGATTAATACAGATAAATTGAGTCTTATTTAAAGACTAACAGTAATATTGAGTATGTTTTTAATCTATGCTTACATATATATGTGTGTTCATCTGATTGATTGATTTATATATTTATTTCATGTTTTTAATCTATGCAAAAATATGTATGTTAAGCCTCATTGAATGATACAGATGAAGCAACATATTATACATTAATTTTACGATTTTGTATAATTGCAGTGAACTGTAGCTGAATGAACAGAGATAGTGACGTTCGCACACATTGAACATCATAAGGATCATTTTGACAGGTACAGAATTTGAATTATATTACTACAGCAAGATATTAAAAAATATGATTTTAGGTTTTTAATGTAGACAAATATATGTCTGTTGATGTTCATTTATTGATATCGATGAAGCAAAAGATTAAAAATATTCTCAATTTGATTTTACAGTTTTTTTGGATCTGCAAGGGAATAAACACACAGCGTGACTTTTGCAGCCTTTGAACAACATCAACATCATCCTCACAGGTAAAAAATTTAATTTTGTAGTGATGCATAGAAAAAGGCTATTATTATATATTTGGTGAAAATGGAGAGTACTTATTGAGTCATTAACGTATGATATTTAGTCCTAACTTGAAAAAAGTTGAAAAGACAATACTAATTAATAATAATATTTAAAAAAAGTAAGAAGCTTACAACACTTGCAAAAAAAAGAAATTGATGGTATGCTGTGAATTCAACCAAGAAGGAATGGAATTGAAGGATTAATAATATAAAGATAGATATGTGCAGCTATTTCCTATTTAATATATGTCAATAAAATACTTTGAAAAATGGTTTCATTTCTTTCAGTCTAAAGTGCAACATTTTAAAATGTTTGATTAGTTTATTCATCTGCTTTAATGGAACAGTACAAAAAGGAAAAAAAATGTATACAAAACAAAAAACTAACAATAATTACATCTCTATTTACAATTACAGATTAAAATGGCGGAGACTGGAGAAGACAAAATTGAACGCAAAAGAAGATTGGCAAGGGAAAGGAAGCAAAGGTGGAGAGATGCTCAGACACCGGAAACTTCACAACGCTTGCGAGAAGAAGATCGACAGAGACTTTTAAATAAAAGAAAGATGAGTAAGAAAGCCGCAAGTGAGTGTGTTGGGGCTTCCAAGAAACGTAAAAGTAAACAAAAACATCTCTGTGAACCATTGTCCAATGATTCTATTTTGCAGAATGACTTAAATGTAGACACACAAGAAAAAAATGTACATATAGAAAGTGGGTCTGATATCTATGTTGAAGAAATGCATGACAATGTGTTTACTACTGCAGTAGAAGTAGATACTCATTATTGTGGGTTACTTAATGTGGTTTGTCAGTTTTGTGGGGCCTATCATTTTATAAAGGAAAGACCTACTGACGGAAATGTCATTAGTTGCTGTCAGAAAGGAAAGGTGAAACTTCCACTAAGACACCCATTTCCATATTATTTAGAATGCATAATGAGCGATCCAACATTTCCAAATTATAATAATTTCAAACAAAACATAAGGTCTTATAACAGTGCAATTTCATTTGCTTCAATGGGTGCAACATTAGCAGAAAATGTACCAGGACATGGTCATTACTGTTTCAGAGTTCAAGGTCAGATATACCACCGAACTTCACATTTACACCCACAAGAAGGAGAGCAAAGGAAATTTGCACAGTTATACAGTCAGGTCCATAAATATTGGGACATCGACATAATTCTAATCTTTTTGGCTCTATACACCACCACAATAAATTTGAAATGAAACAAACAAGATGTGCTTTAACTGCAGACTTTCAGCTTTAATTTGAGGGTATTTACATCCAAATCAGGTGAACGGTGTAGGAATTACAACAGTTTGTATATGTGCCTCCCACTTTTTAAGGGACCAAAAGTAATGGGACAGATTAACAGTCATAAAACAAACTTTCACTTTTTAATACTTGGTTGCAAATCCTTAGCAGTCAATTACAGCCTGAAGTCTGGAACGCATAGATATCACCAGACGCTGGGTTTCATCCCTGGTGATGCTCTCTGCCAGACCTCTATTGCAACTGTCTTCAGTTCCTGCTTGTTCTTGGGGCATTTTCCCTTCAGTTTTGTCTTCAGCAAGTGAAATGCATGCTCAATCGGATTCAGATCAGGTGATTGACTTGGCCATTGCATAACATTCTACTTCTTTCCCTTAAATAACTCTTTGGTTGCTTTTGCAGTAAGCTCCGGTTCATTATCCATCTGCACTGTGAAGCGCCGTCCAATGAGTTCTGAAGCATTTGGCTGAATATGAGCAGATAATATTGCCCGAAACACTTCAGAATTCATCCTGCTGCTTTTGTCAGCAGTCACATCATCAATAAATACAAGAGAACCAGTTCCATTGGCAGCCATACATGCCCACGCCATGACACTACCACCACCATGCTTCACTGATGAGGTGGTATGCTTTGGATCATGAGCAGTTCCTTTCCGTCTCCATACTCTTCTCTTCCCAGCACTCTGGTACAAGTTGATCTTAGTCTCATCTGTCCATAGGATGTTGTTCCAGAACTGTGAAGGCTTTTTTAGGTGTTGTTTGGAAAACTCTAATCTGGCCTTCCTGTTTTTGAGGCTCACCAATGGTTTACATCTTGTGGTGAACCCTCTGTATTTACTCTGGTGAAGTCTTCTCTTGATTGTTGACTTTGACACACATACACCTACCTCCTGGAGAGTGTTCTTGATCTGGCCAACTGTTTTGAAGGGTGTTTTCTTCACCAGGGAAATAATTCTTCGGTCATCCACCACAGTTGTTTTCCGTGGTCTTTACGGGTCTTTTGGTGTTGCTGAGCTCACCGGTGCGTTCTTTCTTTTTAAGGATGCTCCAAACAGTTGATTTGGCCACACCTAATGTTTTTGCTATCTCTCTGATGGGTTTGTTTTGTTTTTTCAGCCTAATGATGGCTTGCTTCACTGATAGTGACAGCTCTTTGGATCTCATATTGAGAGTTAACAGCAACAAATGCAAATAGCACACTTGAAATAAACACTGGAGCTTGTATCTGCTCTTTGTAAATGGGATAACGTAGGGAATAACACACACCTGGTCATGGAACAGCTGAGCAGCCAATTGTCCCATTACTTTTGGTCCCTTAAAAAGTGGGAGGCACATATACAAACTGTTGTAATTCCTACACCGTTCACCTGATTTGGATGAAAATACCCTCAAATTAAAGCTGAAAGTCTGCAGTTAAAGCACATCTTGTTGGTTTCATTTCAAATCCATTGTGGTGGTGTATAGAGAATTATGTCGATGTCCCAATATTTATGGACCTGACTGTATGTCGTTGGTGTTTGCGCATAGTCTTTGAACAGCTGGATAAAATTATGCAAAAAAACCCATATAGTCAAGCATACAAACAATTAGCACAGCTTGAAAAAGAACAACAGGAACATGCTGAAAGACATCAATTGCCTACACCAAGAGTAAATATGGTGTTAAAAAGAGATCGCAACACTGATCAAAAAATATATAATTTACCTACTGTAAATGAGGTTGCCATGGTGTTTAAAAATGAAGATGGTGAACCACCTTTTCAGCGGGATATTAGAATATATCCACGCAATGAAGAACAACCATTTATCAACATCAATATATTAAGCTGTAATTTAGATCCAATGACATATCCCATTTTCTTTCCAAATTGGGAACCAGGATGGGAACCAAAATTACAATTGGAAAGTTATCCCAATACTAAACTTCGTATTAGATCTAATATTTCCATGCTGGAATATAAAGTGGCACAAACTGCTATCCGTGATTGTTTTAATCCAATTTTACATAGGGGCAAACTCACTCAACAATGGATTACTGATTCATATTTACAAGTTGAAGCCAATAAGCCATTTTCTTTCCAAATTGGGAACCAGGATGGGAACCAAAATTACAATTGGAAAGTTATCCCAATACTAAACTTCGTATTAGATCTAATATTTCCATGCTGGAATATAAAGTGGCACAAACTGCTATCCGTGATTGTTTTAATCCAATTTTACATAGAGGCAAACTCACTCAACAATGGATTACTGATTCATATTTACAAGTTGAAGCCAATAATCTAAATTTCATTAAATATCAACAAAATAAATTACGAGTAGAACAGTATTGTGGATTAATGGATTATGTGGCAGATTTAGCTTCCAACAGAGACATTCCAGCTGGAAGAGCAATTATTTTGCCATCCTCTTTCCAAGGATCTCCTCGCAATATGCGAGAAAGGTATAATGATGCCATGGCTATTGTTACAAAATTTGGAAAACCAGATTTATTTATTACATTCACATGTAATCCACAATGGCCAGAGATCAATGAAAATTTGAATCTGGGACAAACTACTTCTGACCAACCAGATTTAGTGGCAAGAGTATTCAAAATCAAACTCAATTAATTAATACATGATATAACTAAAGCACAGTTATTTGGAAAATGTGTGGCTTTTGTTTATACTATTGAATTAAAAAAAAAGAGGATTGCCACATGCTCACATACTTTTAATACTGCAGGAAAAAGATAAGTTGAACACTGCAGAGAGAGTGGATTCAGTAATTTCTGCACAATTGCCAGACCAAGAAAAATATACAAAACTTTGGGAGATTGTTACACATAGAATGATTCATTGCCCATGTGGAGAGATGAATCCTAATTCACCATGTATGGAAAATAAAAAATGTACTAAAGAATTTCCAAAACAATTTCAAATGCAAACTTATGCAAATTGTGATGGATATCCTTTGTATAAAAGAACACAAGGACAAACAGCTATTATGTGTGGCCAAAAGGTTGATAATAGATTTGTCGTTCCATACAATCCACATTTGCTCATCAAGTACAATGCACACATCAATGTGGAAGCTTGCACTTCGATTAAATCAATTAAGTATGTGTATAAATATATATACAAAGGATATGACGCAGCTACTGTTGTTGTACAAGGTGCTGCAAATGAAAACGAAAATCCAATTTTACATGATAAACTATCAAGTTATTTAGATGCTCGGTATGTAAGTGCTCCTGAAGCAATGTGGTGCCTTTTGAAATTTGAGATGCATGATCGGTCACATGCTATCTATCGTTTAGCTGTACATTTGCCTCAAAGTCAGTTGGTTTGCTTTACTCAAGGAAATGAAAGAACTGCATTATATCAAAGTGAAGACAGAGATACCACACTTACTGCATGGTTTAAATTAAACTGTCAAGATATGCAGGCCAGACAATTTTTATACATAGAGATACCATATCACTATGTATTTGTAAATGGTCTATGGCGACAACGAAGAAGAGATGCACATAAAATCATACCACGCATTTATACCGTCAGTCCAAGGGACATTGAACGTTTCAGCTTAAGATTACTTTTGCTACATGTTCCCGGTGCACAGAGTTTTGAGCATTTACGTACAGTGAATGACATAGTTTATGATACATTCCTATTAGCTGCAAGACATCAAAATTTCATAGCTGATGATACAGAATGGGAGAGGTGTCTGGAAGAAGCAGCACTATATCAAATGCCTAAGCAAATGAGACAACAATTTGCATTCATTTGTATATTTTGCAATGTACCTGATGCTTTCACTTTGTGGGAAATATTTAAATTAAACATGCCAGAAGATTTCTTGAAACGTTACAGAGAACCAATAGCTCTGTTAAAAACATTGATGGAAATCCAATAAATATTGTTGGCTCATGGATTAAATTGTGCAAGTTTTAATTTACCTGATCCAGGATTTATAGATGACATCAATTTTAATGATTATGACACTGAGCTTCAAAAACAAAAAACCCAAGAAAAACTGGCAACTTTAAATATTTTACAGTTAGAAGCATTTCATGCCATCACAAATGCTACAGATGATGAAATGGTCAAAGACCGGTATTTCAATCTAGACGGACCAGGTGGATCAGGAAAAACGTATCTGTACAATTGTTTGATGAGTTACATTCGATCACAGGGTCAGATAGCTATGCCATTTGCAACAACTGGAATTGCTACATTTTTGTTAGATGGTGGGAGAACTGTGCATAGTGGATTTAAGCTGCCAGTTCCCATTTTGGAAACATCAGTGTCAGATATTCGATTGAATTCCTTACAAGCAAAAACATTTAAACTAACTAAACTAATTATCATAGACGAGGCAACAATGATGTCATGTCATGCATTGCAATGTATTGACAGATATTTAAAAGAAGTAATGGATAATAAGTTGCCATTTGGTGGAAAGGTGATGCTCTTAGGAGGAGATTTTAGGCAAACATTACCTGTTGAGCCACACGGAAATAGAACAGAGATCATTGAAACATGTATCAAGACCAGTAAACTGTGGCAAATATTTACACATCTCAAATTAGAATTAAATATGAGATCTGAAGGCCAAAATGAATTCAATGACTGGCTCATTAAAATCGGAGATGGAAAACATCCAGAAATACAGCATTTACCAAATGATACCATTGAAATTCCATCAGAAATGGTTTGCAATGAATAACTCATATCAGCCATTTTTCTAAACACTCTTAATAATGAGGATTACTCAGACATTGCAAACAAAGTGATATTAACATCAAAAAATATTGATGCCTTGAATGTAAATAACGAAATTTTAAAATACATCAATGCACCACAAAAGAATTATTACAGTGCAGATTCTATTCTGTCAGATGATAAAGACAGTGAATCGAATTTTAGTATTGAATTTATTAATTCGTTAACACCATCTGGAATGCCCCCACATATTTTACAATTGAAAAAAGGCGCAATTGTTATGTTATTGCGAAATATAAATCCAAAAAAAGGACTTTGTAATGGGACCAGATTAATTGTGCACGAGTTAAAAGATCATTTTATACATGCAGAAATTATAACTGGGACCCATAAAGGTGAACGAGTTTTTATACCAAGAATTGATTTAGCTCCAAGTGAGAGTGGTTTGCCCTTTGTCCTTCAACTTTCCAGTTATCATGGCATTTGCCATGACCATCAATAAATCCCAAGGACAAACTTTTAAGTCAGTTGTGATTTTTTTAAAGGAACCAGTTTTTGCACATGGACAACTCTATGTGGCTTTTTCAAGGTGCACTAATCCAAAAGACATTAAAGTGCATGTTGAAGAAAACGAAACTCAAGGTCATTTATTGGATGATGAATGTGTTTACACCAAAAACATTGTCTACTATGAGGTGTTGGAAAGATAGAGGACAATGGTTTCATTTTAATGCCAACATTTTATGGTATTCAATATGATTGCACAAAAACAATATTTCAAGTAAAACATCTAAAGAATGGACAAAAAAACATAGAGAACAGTGGTTTGACTTCCAGTACAAAATTAAAGTACTCTGGGACTCTTTAAATAGGGGACCACTATTTCACTTATGAAAATCTATGTGATATTTGCAGAATGGACAAACTGAAAAAAACAAAAAAATAACAACAAAAACTACAGTAAAATATCTTTAAAACAGATTTGAATGGGTTCAAAGTTTAATATTTACATGATTGGCCACACAAAACAAATAACTGAATTTTTCCAGATTTCCAAGAGTTAAATGTTATTGTTTGATGTTACAATTTCAGATGTTAAATATGTGTTTTTTGAATTTTTAAAAAAGTTTGTTAAATATATATGTGGTATAGTCAAATAAGTTGAAGTATTTAATAATAATTGGAAATGTATTATTTAAAGACAAAGTATTGATTCAGGGAGAAATCCGATCGCCAGTTAATGGGGTCAGGAAGGAATTAATTTTTTCCCCTCTTTGATACAATTGGACAAGTTTCAATAGGGTTTTTTTATTGTTTGCCTTCCTCTGGATTTAATGCTAATTTAGTTTAACAAGAGTTTAACAAATATGTTACAAATGATAAAAAGCATGTTATTGTTAAAACAATTTACTTGCTCAAAGTTAATATAGTCTGCAGTTACTGAAAAGTGTTAGTATTGTTAACAAAATGTTGAACGAATGTTTCATATACAAGTTGCATGTTACAAAGTTTAATGTTTGTGAAATATAAGTTGAAAGTTAAAAAAATAAAAAGTTAAAAAAATTAATGTGTTTTTATTTTTAGAAAAAAAAAGGGACAAATGTAGCTGACTCATTTTGTGTTGCAAACAAATTTCACAACATTTAATTTTTATTGACCGTCATTTTTTGACGGGCAAGTCGCTAGTGGTTTTATAAACACTGATTGTCTGGAACTGTGAGTCTTATTTCAGTGTCTCTTTAAGTGCTATACACTTTCCATTGTTTTAACATTTAGTTTGGGGAACAAAAATATAAGACCTTTTTAATCACATATATAGTTGTGAGCGTACGAGTTGTTGCTAACGCTGCGGGCTCGCATAGCGAGCCGCGGTCCTCGCGAAGCGAGGGCACTGCCCGAGGGTCTGAGGTCTCAGTTGCTGGCATGGAGCGCCGAAGGTGCTCCTTGCCAGCAACTGAGGACCCTCGCGAAGCGAGGGCCTCAGTTGCTGGCATTGAGCGCCGTAGGCGCTCCATGCCAGCACCTGAGGACCTCGCAAAGCGAGGGCCGCAGTTGCTGGCATGGAGCGCCGAAGGCGCTCCATGCCAGCAACTGCGACCCTCGCAAACTTCACGTCGCAACCCAAAGAGTACGACACACACATTACGACACTCGCAAACAACATACGACACACGTTCACACACATTACGGCCTCGCAACACTCGGACGCAACTCGCGAACATTACAAAATGTAAAACACAATACATACACACAGCACATACATAAAAAACTTACCTACACCAAGAGGGAGCACCCAGCACCTCAAAAATACAACTTACACCTTGATTTTACTCGAAATAAAACAGTTAAGAGACTAAAAAAAAATCGAAGCGAGAGAAAAAATGGCCGCCGAACAAAACGAAAACGAGGCTACAGCACTCTAAACTCGCAAAACACCACAAGAAACTCGCAAAACACCACAAAACACCTACGGATATTCCGATACAGACGTATACCACACATTACTCGCCATTTTACGCCAATGCGGAACTACACGACTACGCTAACGGTTTGCGCTCGCGCACGCACAGTGTTACACTGCACACATTCAGCACGCTTACACAGCAGATCCACACCACTAATGCTGCAGCAACATCAAAACACATTCACAGCTCTTCCACACAATGCTTTAAAATAGGTAAAGTATATTCATTTATTAATGTATTATATATTTCATTATTACACACTAAACAGCATTAGCTACCTTACAATTTCATTGCCGTCATTTTTTGACGGGCAATTTGCTAGTTTCTTATATTTGTATGATTCTTTTAATGGGTGCTACTTTTAGCTTGAACATGGTCACCTGGTCAGCTTAACTCAAAGTAACAGTATAGTTAATTTTCTTGTTTTGTTGCTCCATGTAATAACCAGCATAGTTTTTTTGACTAGGCAAGATAAGTAATGTCCATGGCCCAGCATTAACTTAATGAACCCACTGCCTGATGCAATGTCTTCTAACTGCATTGGTATTTATCATAGGAAATGGGCTTCATTGTACATTTGTCCGCTCCTGTCCTTACTTATAGTAGCAGTCAACTAAATGCATTGTTGCCAATGTACGCATCCATTCCTATAGTAGCTGGCTATGTGCTAGGTGTATTGTGTAAGCATGGTGGAATACATAAAAGTGAATGACCCAAAGTATTTTATACATACATGACTGTTACAGCATTTACTGTATGTTGTATGATGTCATGTATGCATACATTTCAGGTCATCACATCAAAGACCACTCAACATTCAACGTAAAAAAAAAAAAAAGTTTGGCCTAAAAATATATATTTTTTATATTAAAGAATACACCTTGTGAAGATTACCTATCTATGTAAACGTTCTGACATGTGTCTAATCTGCCAGTTACTACTCCATTTTTGTGAAGAAAGGTAGCTGCCATTTTAAGATCAATTTTTGGCACTGGCATTGAGCTCCATGAGTTGATTCACAAGCCTGCTCAAGGTTCACAAACCTGCTCAAGAGCCGACCAGACTGCAGTTGATTTCTAAGCTGTGACATTTTTTATTTGGATGCAAATAAGGACTATCAAGTCTAGTTCTTCAAATGAGCATTACAAATATGGGACTAAAGGCTTGGGTAAATTCTATATAAATGACATGTAAGAATCTGGAAAATAATCTGTACTAATCTGACAAGAGGCTCATATACATACAGTTTACTTGAGACCTCTATTAAGGTACTACACAGAACCTATTACACTCCCCAACGGATGGCAAAATTTAACAAAAACATAAATGGAGAATGCTTTAGGGGATGCATAACAGAAGGGAATTTTTTACATATCTGGTGGACATGTCCCATAACACAAAAGCTATGGGGAGAACTCTCTGACTTGTTTACACAAATCACAAAAAGTAACATGAGACCCGAAATTGAAACATGCCTGCTAGGATTGAAAAATAACGATTTATCTAGAGAGCAGAATGAACTTTGGCAATTCTGGACCTTGGCCACTAAAAATTGCATAGCCAAAAATTGGAAAACTTCCACACTATCAATGAAAGAAATTATAACAAAAATAAATTATATAATGATAAATGAGAGAATAGCCAACTCACTACAGAACACAATGCCTCAGTTTACTAGCACGTGGTCTCCCTGGTTGATGTCCAAATATAGTATACAGATCTAGATTGGGATAGGATGGGACAATCCGGGAAGTCGGTGGATGGTGGCGGCTGGAGAGGACGGGTGTTTCACATCTGGATGGAAGCTTTTGGAGTGATGATGAGGGAGCTTACAGGTACTGAATATCCTATATATGTTAACACAAGTAAGCATTAGCGGAGGAAGCTTAATGATGGATAGATATTTTTGTAAAATAGATGTAAGTAAGCATACTTCAGAATGCAGGATGATAATCAAAAAGAAAAAAAAAGATAGGACGTCCTTTTTCATCATGGAATAGAAAGTCGTATGGAATTCGGATAATAGATGGTCCAAATCAATATGGTTGGGGTACTAGGAGCCTATAGTTCATGTTTATCCTTATATGCTCTATTTATACCATTTTGCTAAAAATTTTGGATATTTGCTAGACCATGTTTGCATAGCAGGTTACGGAGGACAGGATGTCTAGACTTTCGTGTATTTTTGATCTGTTCTTCACTCTTTTTTCTGCTTATGTTTTATTGCTGTATGAGAGACTTTTCTATGCTATGCTAAATTGTTATATAAAAATGACTTGTCCTAAATAAAATATTAATTATTAAAAAAAAAGAATCACTTTTTTGTGTATGTTTCAGTTACAAATTGGCACTGCAGATCGTCTTTGCAATGGAGAAATATAAAATAGATTTTTATATTTTTGACAATTGTGATATAAAAATGTTGCAATTTTCAACATATTTTCTTTACATCTCAGCATACACTTGAACATGTCTGTTTTTGATCAAATAATTTTCACATACTGCTGCTACAGTCTTATTTTCCAAGATGTGACATGAACAATTCTTCATAGTTTTTCTCCATTAGATTGATGTCTCTTTCAGGTATGGCTGCAGAACATGAACAGATGGTTTATAAAGGACCATATCCAGCATTTAACAAGGCCATCTCCTGCATGGAATTGAAAACAAATTAGTTTAATAAACGGAAAATGACAAATCATAGGAATGCATCAGAAACGTTTGGCAAGAGATATGTATTCACTTTGTCAGGTGCCAAAACTGGTGCAAAAAACAGAAATAAAATAACAGATTCTGATATATAATGAATTCATATAATAATCTGCCATAGTTCGCACAAATTTCATAACATGAAGAAAACTTTTTAAAATTAAACATTGGGATAACCAGACAATCATAAATATAACTATATTAGCGTCAAATGTCACTTAGGATGTAAATTATTTTTTTGGGCATCTACAATACTAAATAGATAAGTTTGGAAAAGGGTAACAAAATAGCACAAACATTGATAACAATTGAATTACAAATAACCAATTTCCTTTTAGCAAAAAAGGTTACCATTAATAAAAGGCAAAAACAACTGAAGTCATCAGCTTTGTGCAGCACCTGACACGGGGCTAAAAAGGAATTGGAAAAGATGATTTTTTTGTTGTAGTTGGGGATTGCAGAATGCTTGAGTCCATCTATGTTTATATATAGTGATGCTGCACCATCTAAAACACTGGAAGCTGATGTGAAGTACTTGTTTTTTATATTCACTTTTATAGTCATAGAGATAACTAAAGGACTAAAAAGAAGTTGCTTGTCCACATCTAGGTGCTTCATCCCATTTTAGCTGATGAGAGACACAAAGATCTAATCCCACTGAGTGTCACAAGAGCACAATGAGCCTGACTGGGGCTACAACAGAAATGTACCCATAAGAACTATTCAGTCTTCAGTGATCTGTTTTGCAGCTCTTGCAAAGCTTAGTGAATCTAGGACAGATAAAGACTCTGATTGTTGGACAGCGCAGATCCTTGTCTTCCAAACAACTGTAGTCAAACTTGAAGACCAACTGGAGGGGTTAGCCAAAATACATATGGAGCCTCATTCAATTACAAGTCGGCATCTCGCGGTAAACAAGCCGTATGCCCGGCAAGTTATGGGCCGAAAGCGGAAACCGTAAACCATGCAATCGTACATAGCATTTCAGGGCGGGAACATGATCAATAAAGCGAGGCAGTAACTAACCCTTTAGAAACAGCCAATAGTAAATGAGACTGTCATCATGATGTCAGTATAAGATGGAGGTTACATGTCAATCAATTAGCATTCAGAAGTCCGATATGCGATCAGACTTGCAAAATACAAAATAATAAAAGTGAATTCCGATACTGTTCTAGTCCATGTGGGTGGCCTGATTTGTATTAACTCATTGATTCCCGAGATCAATCTAACCCCGAAACAAAACATAAAATTTTATTATTTTTATTGCCCATTTGCGAGCTTGAGACTACAGTACAATTCATTCTAATTTTCATCATTTAAAGTGCAGTATTGATTTTTGTATTTGCATTTACAGTGCTACAGACAGGTATTTAAATGGATATGTAAGTGAGCTGGATTATGAATGCATCTGATAGAGGAGAATTAGTAGTGTATGAAAACATGTTTTGCATGAAAACATCCGAAAATAAACATTAATTGGCTTACCTTGAAGTTAGCAAAATGTTCTATGTTTTTTGGCATTTGCATTTTATTGTGTACATCCCTAGAAAACGCCATCTTAATTAGCATAACATTCAAATTCAGAATCAGGATAATACATCATGCTTCACCTCAGTGTCTTCTGGCATGTGCTCAGTACAAGAACTGCAACAGTTACTTCCTGTGCTCTGTAGCAGAAAGGTCAAAATGTGTATCTTGCTGTATTTCCTGTGGGTACACTGCTGTATTTCCCGTGTGTACCCGGCTTATGTAAGCGTCCTGTGGCTGTGAACCACTGGATTTGACTTTTGTACAAAAAACTTTATAAGTAAAATGAATTTTTCTATATAACACATGTTTTCATACACTACTAATTCTCCTCTATTCATAACCCAGCTCACTTGCATATACCATTAACCCCCTTGCGAGTCCTATCTGGCACTCGTAGGATTTTCTTCTACATTTGTTGTTTACAGTTGTGAAACCATTTGCGGTCTTGAGGAATTGTAGCAATTGAATGGAGATTTGCGATTTTAGCGATCGTAACTCTTGCGGACGTGAAAGATCAAAGGCTTAGATGGGGTGTAAGTTACGGTTATAACAACCGCAAGGATTTCAAGCCCGTAACCCATAGACTGTTTGGGGCTCGCAAAAAGACGCAAATTTAATAGAAAAATAACTTACGGCCTCCATTACGGGCTACTGTAACTTACAATTGCTCATTTGAATGAGGCTCAGGGTTTGAAGCCCCAAATGTTCTATTATGCTTATAATAGAGCATTTATTCTTTTGCATGAAAAAAATTGAGATGTCTAGTTTAGAAAAGTGCTCTTAAAGTGAGACGAGTGAGACTGTTTATTTTTTCTGTCAATGTAATGTTTATATGTCACTTCATACATTTATACCAATGAACAGATTCATTTGACATATTTTGAGCTGCTTTTTATCAAAATTGCCAGTTTTGTGTTGCTGCACTGCAGTGAAACATTTCCTGTAATGCTGTGTGTAAATTGTTTTAACAAAAAAGAAACTTGAAAAGTATAAAAACAGTCACGTCATGTTGAATGCTTGTTTAAACAGACACAGTGTTAAAGATTTTAGGCATTCTGTCAGAAAAGGGAGAAATATACATTAAGTTAAACTGTTGAATAGGTTAAGGACCAAAGTTAAGCATACCTATTAAAAAGGAAACACTGCTGCCATATATAGCAATAGAAGCTTACAATTTAAATGTATTAGCTATTGGGTCTTTAAATGAGCCAATGAAACCATGGGCATCTTTTGTACATTCAGAAGGCTCTGAATTATTACTGTCCATGTCAATGAGTAACTGAGTATGCAATTTCCTTCCGAGATTGTTTTATATAAGAAAGAGATCAGGGTAGATGAGGATCAAAGAGTTTGTTATGTAGCTATTTTGTGTTGCTTTAAATAACCACTGAAGTGTCCTAACAACATGAGCTAGATGTGTTAAATAGGCATTGATCATTAATTAAATCAATATTCACTGACCAAAATAAAGTTCAATGTTGTTGTTTTTTTAAATTTCAAATTCAGCTTGTGCTGTTATTCACTCTATTTAAGGTCAGTAGGGGAATGTATACCAACACAGTGGTCTCCATTGGCTGGAGACCTGTTTTTTTTAAAAAGATGATTCACTTGACAATGAGCTTGGGCTGTGAAGCAGCCTTGTGAATCATTATTTATTCTTTTATCATATCAAACCATTCTTAGAAACCTTGAGACCTATGTCTTAGCCAAACATCCACCATCCCCTTGATGACCTTATAAGTATGGAGGCAAACCATTACCCATTAGGACAACTAGGCAGCCGCCCAGGAATGCTTCCCTGTGAGGGGCGCCAATTCTTAAAAAAAATGGTTCCAGGCTTACAAAAAAATGAAATTTGCAGTTCATAGACTGGCTACTAGGGGGTAACCACCTAGAACAAGAGAGTTACAACAGGAAAGGAAACTTAGGCATACAGAAAAGACAAAAATGGCTCTGTGCATAACTTACGTACTCACTCGAAGGGCTCCTCCACTTCACTGCCTAGGGGCCAGAAAAGGTAGATATGGCCCTGAGGCAAACACAGCAAAAGCTAAATACCCTAATCTTTGAAAGTTTGTTTGCTCAGTCTCAGTCATACCTATGATTTGTTAACGGGTGCCTAAAAGTTCTGTTTTCAGTTACTGAAACCTTCCAAACAGTCGCTACAAAGGTCTGCCCCCATAGTTCAAGCATACTATGAGCCTGATTCAATTGCAAGGACACAACTCGATCAGAGTAGGCCATATGTCAGCCGGCCTGCAGCGAGCCAGCAGCAGCCGCAACTTATGGTGCTATTCAATTGGCTGGCCTCGCAAGTCCCATCCCGATGCACATTGCGGACTCCATTTCCGAGCCTGAATCTCCCAAAAGCCTCAATTGAATGAGGCTCAATGTTTCTATTGATAAGAGATGTACTAGCCACTTACATACTGTTTCTCAACAACATTTTTGGAAATGCTGCTGAGAGACAATCTGGAAGTGGCTAGTACATCTAATACCAATAGAAACATTGTATGGGTGAACTGTGGGGGCAGATCATTGCAGGGACTGTTTGGATGATATGATTTAATAGAAAACAGAGCTTTTAAGCACTTGCGAATAAAATTATGTTTATATATGCAAAGAAACACAGATCATTTATTTTAATATTAAAAACAGGGAAACTTCTTATAGTGTTAATAGTGAAATTAAATTGAACATAAACTTAAGTTTCAGTGGAACTTACACTTTAAGAATTACTGAGCTGGATTTTCACTGAAGTTTTATTTTAAAATTCAAGGGCACTCTTCCCCTCTAAAGGTACCTTATGGATTTTACAGTTTCCAAAATTGCATTTGCATTCTCTTTTCAATAAAATGACTACTCTGCAGATAGATATGATGAGAAAGACACCATACTGTGAATATTACTCTCCTCATATTTCCATACTTACGATAAGATTGTAAAATGTGTCTGCCATCGACTCTTCATAAAAATGTTGATGCCTTTGATATTCTGGGCTAGTTCTTTGCAGTTTCTGCTGTTTTTTATCCAGACTTTGCAAAACGAGCATAGACATTTCTTTACCCTTTTTGCGAGTTTGGGTGCTTACGAACTTTTTAACTTTGTCAACTGTCAGAAGATCATTGATGATCTAGAATTAAAAAACAAAATCATAATTTCACGTTATAATTTCCACTAGTGGCACTGAAACAGCAACCAAGTTGTTCTTTTCAATAAGTAAGTCGTCTAAAGTTATAGTGTTTTTACTCTGCAGAACAGGAATATCTTTTCAGAACATTACATACTGCCTTTCTCCTAATGTTCAATTTTATTTTTAACTGTCCAGATTAAAATAGACAGCAGAAAGTTGCATATTTTCTTTTTCTTTTCCATTTTAGATGCCACTTTCTGGTGGTCTGAGATCCTTCGGCGCTCATTGCGAGCCTCTCGCTTAGCGCCTTCGGCGATCAATGCAAGGCTCTTGGTTGTTGTTTTTTTTATGAGAGGCGCTTTTGCTGTCATTGTAAGGTCGGCGCTGATCTCCTTTTTGAACTTATTGCGCGGCTGTCTGCTTCGCGAGGGTCCACATTTGCGGCCTGCAATGAGCCTTCAGCTCATTGCAGCCAACGTTGGAGCCTCCACCTTCCGCAAATGCGGCCCGAACCGTCGCGAGGGACGAAGTTCCTGCGAGCTCGCAAAGCGTGATGACGATTCGTGGTTTGATTGCTGCCATAAAGCAGAGCTACATTCCAATCAATGCTGTGTGTAATTTTTTTGTTTACTGAAAATAAGATGGCAAATACATTTGTAAAATATAAAACCAGTCTCTCCCTCCCACGCTCACCTGATTTGCCTATTTATTATTCAAATCATTTGCACCTGATCAGTTCTCTTAACAACATCTGGTAACAAATATACCGAATATATTATTACCAATCCACACATCATGGCCACCCTGCTTAACCATCTATCCATTCCCACTATCTACCCTGCTGTGTCACTTCATACCCATGACCATTTTGGCCCATTCTACCAAATCACCAACAAACTTCTTCTAACTTTCCTATATACAACCACTGGTACTATAGTTGTTTTTTTTTAAATTTTGTTCTGTTTTGTAATTTCTATACTTTAACTATTTGTACAGTTTTTTGCAATTTTGCACAATTTTTGTAATTTTGAACTATGATGTGTTCTTGATCTATTTACTGTTTTTTTTTTGCAAATCTGTAAAGCACTTTACATTTAAATAGCTATATAAATAAATAAATAAAGCATTCAGATCAAAAGTAAACTTCTAGCACATGTAGGATTAAAGTTTTCTTGAAATTGTGGTCAACCATGTTAAACATGTGGTTAAAGAGAACCAAAATGTTAATATTTTTTACAGAGGATACATATTCCAAGACAAACTGCTTTGGGAAACAATACGAAGAGGAGACTGAATTGAAGATACAGTTTATATTTTGTGTTCATCCATCCAACTATATCTATCTATCTATCTATAATACTTTTAACTCATAGAGCCTATGATCACTGCACCAGACTAATTTCATATTGTCTGAAAAGTAAACTTGCAAGTTACAACATTGGTTTTGATACAAAATAAGATTTAGAAATTGAAAAAAAACTTTATAAATGCACTAAATTAATTGTTGCCATTTCATGCCAGCTTATGCATGATTTGGTCTGTTGGAGAAAAAAAAAACAGTTAAAAGGTTATTTGCACTGTATATTTATGATTCAGCTTCTAGTGGAAATATTTATTTTTTGGTAACAAAACAGTAAGGATCTCACACTCAAAGTTAATTTATAGGCAAGAGGAAATAAGGAGGAAGAAACCCAAACAAGAAGGAAAAGTGAGAAAAATTGTGAAGAAACCTCTACAAAATCCAATTGTAATTTTGGCAGAAAAGGCCTAAAAAGGACAGCTGCAATGTTAAATTAAGCAGGAACATTGAGAAATACATTGAATTTATTAATGTTCTGGTTAATTTTCCTTTATTTTTCCTTTTGAAGTCCCTTAGATACTTTGATTCTGTGCATGACTCCATCCCTATTATAATATGACTGGTTGAGAAGCAGGGTAAGGGGCTAAATTTGGAGATCAAAACATGATTTACCACTGATTGTTAAATAGCAAAAATATATAGCATGTTCATTACTTGGGCTCGGCCCATTGTGGTTTGGTGACACTTAATCCCGCGACACTTAATCCCGCGACAGATAATCCCATTGACACTTAAGCGGAGAAGATTAATACTATTCCAAGTGAGTTAGGCAAGAAACTCTCTGACTTATATAGTGGGAGTTATGGTGGTTTTCTTAATTTCAGCCAATCTGGTCCGTGTTATTTCTTCAACGATCAGAATTATTCATGCGATCAACGATCAGAATTATTCATGCGATCATACTATTGTATAAGCTTATTATTTATTTGATGGATTACTGTTGGTGAAATTGTTTGCGATATTAGCCTATCTGTGAGTATATAATGTGTCAGCGGGATTAAATGTCGCGGGATTAAGTGTCGCGGGATTAAGTGTCCGTACACCGCCCAGGTTTATATACCATTTGGTTTGTGCCAGCTAATACATCTGGATCAACATATTATTTTACTTCAAAATTTAGCTTTCTCAATTGCATGTATGATGCTTGTGTGTGCTTTTACATTCTAATATATAAGCCATGTAGTTATTATTACATTAGTATTTCAATTATTTTTCCATTTATAAAAACATTTATTTTAATATGTGTTATAGAAGTAAGTATTGTACATCAATATATTGACATTTTACTCTAAAATTGGTTAAACATATTTTTTATGGTCACTCTAAGGCAATATTCAATTAATATTTGTTTTCTCAGATTTAATTTATATTTGATATACAGCCTTATTAAATTGTGATTCGGCCAATTGAATAGGGCTCTAATTAAGCACATAGCATATTTTTTTACAGAAGTTTTCAGGGTCTTCACTAACTAAACATTTCTGTAACAAAAATATGCTCTGTGCTTATAAAGAGCCCTTTTCTATTGGCCGAATCACAATTTAATAAGGCTGCTAGTTACCAGGGAGTTTCAAAGCATATTGTCAGCCACAAGCCATAATATATTCAGGCACATGGCCCAACCTCTGTGATGATATAGTAGAGGTGGAGCCAATCACAGCATCATAGTTTTTGAGAGACAGATTTCAAACATAAGAATGAACATAAAAATTATGCTTTAAGGTTATTTTTTTATAGCTATGTCTCATGAGTTACCTGCAAATAAAAGTATACGGTGGGGCAAGGCTGACATTGTCCTGATGACCAAAGAATATTATGTGAAAGAAGCATAGAGAAACAAGACATCTACAGTATTTTAGACTAGGAAAACAAATCCACAGAAAGGTAAATCTTAATTCCATTACTCCCTTAAGAACTCCCGGGCAATAATACGGGTAATATTATAAGCAAATCTGTGGAGCTATCACATGTCCTCCGCAAAAAAGCATCTCCATAAAAGTTACTACTAATTCATTCCAACCTGCTTCATAGCAGGAAGAAATGGTTCCCTTGTAACTGCAGGAGATTTTTTTTTCTTCTACTATTGAGCTATTCCATTGCTGCTCTCCTAAAAATGTAGGTAATGTGCATTTAGGCTGTTTCCCCATTGCTCTCTAACACTAAGGTGTGCACGCAGCTGCTCGCTGGAGACTCTTAACCTGAAGCGCAGTAGTTTCTATAGCAACACTTTAGATAATAGCCACACTACACTAGCCCTAACATCCTTTATTTTCCACATCCTTTTTTACAAACCCCTTCCGATGGCAGGATAAGGGTTAAAAGCTAATAAAATAATGCACAGGGTTTATGGCCCCTTTGCCTATAACGCCTCTATGAGCCCTGGGATCCCCGGAATTCCCCCAATACCAGCTATAAAATGGGGAAACCCCAGGGATTCACACTTCCCATGTTTTATGAGCCAGGAACCATAGGCATTTCCCCTTCCCATGCACTATAAGCTGGGGATCCCCCCATACAATGCGCTATCCCAGAGGATCCCCCATCTAAATATATCTATGCTGGTCCCTGTTTAACTCCGCTTTAATTACCTCATAATGCCTTATGTCATGGATAGAGGAACATAATTTACTTAAAACAAGGATCCTCAGGGTATTTTTACATAGTGGATATTGGGGGTCTCATGGGGAGGCATTGCTAAGCACTTAGTTGTGTTGGATATGAGTAATCAAGCCTTATATCTGACATAATTAAGGTGTTGGTTTGATAACAGTGTCTGATTTGAAGCTTGGTCGCTTCCCTGAGGCATTTATATGCCTCTACAGTACACATACTTAAGACCACTCAAAGGGTAACGTGTATCACTCAGATTTTAAAATGTGATGGGCTTGGGGAAAATGTTAATGGGATAGCTACACATGGATTGCTATTTTGGGACTTTTTACACCATTTAGCAGGCACTTCTGGTATGGTTAGTGTTTCTGTGTTTTGGAATAGGTTGGTAGTAATTTATGAGGCAACTTGACCTGTAAATCAGCAACTTTGAGGCATGGAATGGAGACCATATACTAGGGGGTTTTGCCCATAGCCCTCTGGCTCTAAAATGTGCTTGCAGCTAGCCTAAAGTATACCCATAGGTCTGCATCTCATGATTTTCTATGGTAATGCTACAAAATGTTACCCAGAAACTAACGTGAGCACACTGCACTAATTCTAACATAGCACCTAAAATGAACACATTGCAATTAGGGTCCCTATGGATCCTCATGTATTTTAATTATAATCATAGGTGTCTATGGACAACCATGGCACCTAAAGTTTATTTCTTACCATGTGGATTCATAGGGACCCCCATGATTTTAATATAGTATACCACTGTGGTACCTATAGACCCCATGGCACCCAAAATATACAGTGCCTTGCAAAAGTATTCGCCCCCCTTGACTTTTTACCTATTTTGTTACATTACAGCCTTAAATTCAATGTTTTGTTAATCTGAATTCTATGTGATGAATCAGAACACAATAGTCTAAGTTGGTGAAATGAAATGAGAAAAATATATACATAAAACAATTTTTTAGAAATAGAAAACAGAAAATTGGCATGTGTGTATGTATTCACCCCCTTTGTTATGAAGCCCATAAAACGCTCTGGTGCAACCAATTACCTTCAGAAGTCGCATAATTAGTGAAATAATGTCCACCTGTGTGCAATCTAAGTGTCACATGATCTGTCATTACATATACACACCTTTTTGAAAGGCCCCAGAAGCTGCAACACCTAAGCAAGAGGCACCACTAACCAAACACTGCCATGAAGACCAAGAAACTCTCCAAACAAGTAAGGGACAATGTTGTTGGGAAGTACAAGTCAGGGTTAGGTTATAAAAAAATATCCAAATCTTTGATGATCCCCAGGAGCACCATCAAATCTATCATAACCAAACGGAAAGAACATGGCACAACAGCAAACCTGCCAACAGATGGCTGCCCACCAAAACTCACGGACCGTGCAAGGAGAGCAATAATCAGAGGCAGCACAGAGACCTAAGGTAACCCTGGAGGAGCTGCAGAGTTCCACAGCAGAGACTGGAGTATCTGTACATAGGACGACGATAAGCTGTACGCTCCATAGAGTTGGGCTTTATAGCAGAGTGGCCCAAAGAAAACCATTACTTTCAGCAAAAAAACTAAATGGCACATTTTGAGATTGCGAAAAGGCACGTGTGAGACTGCTAAAATGTATGGAGGAAGGTGCCCTGGTCTGATGAGACTAAAATTGAACTTTTCAACCATCAAAGGACGGAGGTTCAACTTCCAGTGGGATAATGACCCCAAACACACTGCTAAAGCAACACTTGAGTGGTTTAAGGGGAAACATGTAAATGTGTTGGAATGGCCTAGTCAAAGCCCAGACCTCAATCCAATAGAAAATCTGTGGTCAGACTTAAAGATTGCTGTTGCAAGGAGGAATGGGCAAAAATCCCAGTGGTAAGATGGGGCAAGCTCATAGAGACTTATCCAAAGCAACTTGGAGCTGTGATTGCCGCAATAGGTGGCTCTACAAAGAATTGACTTTAGGGGGGTGAAAACACTATACTGATGGGCTGACATTTCAACCTACCAGAGTAGGGGGACATAGAATCCTTTGATTGGTTAAAAGCTAACCAATTAGAATGCACAGATTTCAATTAGAGCATTCTGATTTGTTGAAATCAAACACTCTATTCTGATTGGCTGAAATGTGATTTTCATCAGAAGCTACAAAGATTAGTACATAAAGCGGGGGCGTCAGAAAGCTGTTTTGTATGTTTTTCTATGTGTCACTTTCTATGAGTTTGAAATGCCAAGGGTCTTCAATCAAGAGAGAAGAGGGCTAATTTCTACTAGAAACATAATATTCAACTTTTTATTATTTTATTTGTAATTTTTATTATTTTATTCAGTTCTTTTTTATTTTCAGTTATTTTCTTTTATATTTAATTTATATATTGGGGGGGTATTGACTGAGATTATGGGGGGCTTTTTTATTGAATTTATATAAAACTATAAGGCATATAAAAAAAATATGCTGCTGCTATGAAGACTTGCCTAACTATGAGATAAATTCACCCACAATCTAAGTAAAACAATTAATCTAAACTGCTAATACACTTGTTTTGTGTAAGGCTTTGCTCATCACTTCTCTGATGAACCCTTATGCAAAACATGTTTTGGACATGATCTCATTACTTATGGTGACACCATGCTAGCTGATTCTGAACCCAAACACCAGCATTTTTAAATTTTATTTTACTTAGCTGTTTTCTTCTATTTTGGCTGTTTATTTAATAATATTTTTTATATTTTTCTTATTTACTGCACACTGATAATTAAGTTATTGAGTGAAAATTGTTCTACAAGCATTAATGCCTATAAGACCATTAAGAATACGCAATAGCAATTTATAATATTTTGTGGTTTATTTACCAAAGTGGATGTAAGGGGGGCTCCTGTGTTTTCTATTGGGGCTATTTTGCAAACAGAGCTAGAGTAATCCACACTTGCTAAATAGTCTCCATAGAAAACATTGGAAGTGGATATATTTATATTTCAACTCAGCTTAACTCTGTTTTATCCCTGGTTATCCACACTTTTTACTACATTTGATAGACTCGGAGGGGAGTCTAACATTACTTAAGACTTTGAAGTCAAATCTTATTATTCAATAGTTCCAACAAAGTATATCTAGCATAATGCCCTTGTAGTTTGCAATATTTAGTAAGCACATCCAGGATCAAAACAACAATAGGAAAGCATGGGTATAATACAAAAAGGGAAATATGACTATTATTATTATTATTATTTATTTATAACGCGCCAACAAGTTCCAGGCAAAGGTAAATACAAATCAACACAAAGCAAAGCAAGAAGGGCCCTGTCTTTGAGCCTCAAATCCAGTGTCCATGGTGCTTTCCACAAAGCACCCTGCAGGATTGAAACTTGCAGACTTACAACCTAAAGGTATTGTGTGTGGTAAAGGAGGGAGAGAGAGGTGATGACCATGTTAGGGTGGAAGGTGATACACTTCTTTAAAGAGGTTAGTTTTTAGTAAAGTTTTGAATGTTTTGAGGCAGGAGGACAATCTGGTGAAGAGAGGCAAGGAGTTCCAGAGAATAGGGGCAGCACGAGAAAAGTCCTGAAGGCAAGAGTGAGAGGAGGTGACAAGAGTTGTAGAAAGAAAAAGGTAATTAGCAGAATGAAGAGGGCGGTTGGGGGAATATTTGGAGATGAGAGCAGAGATGTACGGGGGTGCGGTATTGTTGAGGGCTTTGTAAGTTAGGGTCATGATTTAAAATTTTATTCTGGAGGCTAAGGGAAGCCAGTGGACTGATTGATAGAGAGGTGATGCAGACACTGAACATTGTGTATGGAAGATGAGTGTAGCAGAGGCGTTCATTATGGGTTGAAGTGGGGATAGTCGGGTGCTGGGTAGGCCAGTAAGAAGCGAGTTGCAGTAGTCAAGTCGAGTGATGATGAGAGAGTGTATTAGGATTTTAGTTGTGCCTTGTGTAAGATAGTGGCGAATTCTGGAGATGTTTTTTAGATGAAGAAGGCAAGATTTTGTCAGTGACTGTATGTGAGGGATGAAAGACAGGGCAGGGTCCAATAGAACCCCAAGGCAACAGGCTTGAGAGTGATGATGTTGTTGTTTACAGTGAAAGAGATGTGAGGAATTGATGCTGTGGTAGAAAGAGGGAAGATTAGGAGTTCAGTCTTAGACATGTTGAGTTTGAGATGGTGGGTGGACAACCAAGAGGATATACTAGAAAGGCAGTTGGAGAACGTGTGTTAGAAGAGAGGGGGATAGATCTGGTGATGAGAGGTAGGTTTGAGTGTCATCTGCATAGAGATGATACTGAAGCCCAAAAGAGTTTATTAGGGTACCAAGTGAGGATGTGTAGGTGGAGAAGAGGAGGGTGCCTATGACTGAACCTTGGGGTATGCCAACAGACAGGGGGTAGGTAAAAGAAGAGGTGTCAGAGAAGGAGACACTGAATGATCGATTTTGTAGGTATGATGAGATCCACGAGAGCAGTGTTTTGAATACAGAGGGAGGAGAGGATATGGAGTAGAAGTGGATGGTCGACTGTGTCAAAGGGAGCAGAGAGATCTAGAAGAAGTAGAATGGAAAAGTGACCTTTTGACTTGGCGGAGAGCAAGTCATTCGTGATTTTACTGAGAGCTGTCTCAGTGGAATGTTGGGGCCAGAAGCCGGATTGCAAGGTGTCAAGAAGGGAGTAAGAGGAAATTGAGTTGGTAAGGCGGTTATAGGCGAGCCGCTCTAGCAGTTTGGAAGCCAGGGGAAGTAGAGAGATAGGGCGGTAGTTAGATGCGACGTCAGAGTCAGATGAGTTGTTTTTGAGGATGGGTGTATATATGGCATGTTTTAGAGAAGATGGAAATGTGCCAGTATTTAGGGAAAGGTTGAAGAGGTGTGTGAGAGCTGGGATTAGTGTGGTTGAGTGGGGACGGATAAGCTGAGATGGAATAGGATCTAGAGGACAGGTAGTGAGGCGAGTGGATGAAAGCAGGCTGGAGAGATAGGTGAAAAGAGATGGATTGTATGAACTTCAAAGGATGAGAGGGGTATGAGGTGAAATGTACAGCGAGTAGAAATCAATACACCCACACCACCACCTTTGTTTGTTCCCAGGTCTAGGTGTGTGACTGAGTTGAAAACCACCATGAGAAAGTTCTGCAGGGGAGACAGTCTTTATGACTTTAATAAATGTTTTTTTTCAGGTGCTGAGTCGTGTGAGTTTCTATAAATTAAGAGAATGCAATGGCAAAGAGAGCAGTTGCAATTTGAAAGTCCATGGAAAGGAAATTGTATGTTCTAAGATGGTGGTTGCTTGATAGCAGTTGCAATTTGAAAGTCCAGGGAAGGGAAATGTTATGTTCTAAGATGGTGGCTGTTGCTTGATAGCAGTTGCAATTTGAAATTCCAGGGAAGGGAAATGTTATGTTCTAAGATGGTGGCTGCTTGATAGAAGTTGCAATTTGAAATTCCAGAGAAGGGAAATGTTATGTTCTTAGATGGTGGCTGTTGCTTGATAGCAGCTGCAATTTGAAAGTCAAGGGAAGGAAATTGTTATGTTCTAAGATGGTGGCTGTTGCTTGATAGCAGCTGCAATTTGAAAGTCAAGGGAAGGGAGTTGTTATATTATAAGATGGTGGCTGTTGCTTGATAGCAGTTGCAATTTGAAAGTCCAGGGAAGGGAAATGTTATGTTCTAAGATGGTGGCTGTTTGATAGCTAATACAGTGTATCACTACAGTTTAAAGAAACTCATAAAAAGGACTGAAGGTGTTTGCATTTTATGGTCCTATAGAAGGTAGAAAAACATCTTAGAGGTTGATATAATCAGTTCTCTATGCAAAGAAGAAACAAGGGCATGCATTTTTATTAATATGCACTGTTTGGATAAAAATGTATAATCTGTTGGATGTTAGAAAAGTTTCAATGGCTAATCTGTTATAAGATAACACATTTATTGGTTTTTGCTTAACTAGTAATGATTACAAAATTATTCTACACAAATAATTCAAATGACTGATTCTGCACTACATATTTACTGATCTCAAATCTTGTAGTAACTCACAATTATATGATTTGTCACAAAACTCTTCCAAAATCCTAATTGGCTGTTATAGGCTGTGGTTGTGTAATTTAGCAATAACACAGATGTTTCAGACTTCTGTGAAGAACTTAAGATATTGTTTTGTTTTTGTCAAATACAACAAAAAATATTAACTGCTATACTGTAGACCTGTTTCTGTACATATAATGCATGTATAGTCTAATGCAATATACATGGGAATGCTGAAATGTTCTAGTGCAGCTGTTGACCGCTGGTTGCAGGCATATTGGGCCCACTTATGCAAGAATGACTGCACTATAAAATGGTGGAGCAAAAGTCAAACTTAAAGGACAATTTGCTTCCCATATGTTGCTCTGCAGCTGGTTGCAGATAAAGTTTGTTTGCATGGAAAAATCCATGTGCAGGTTTTAAAAGTATTTTTATTAGAAGACTGGCAGCCCATTTTTTTATGTGTGTTTACATTTTGTGGCCGTTACCTCCCCCTGGAGTAAATTAAGGAGGGAGGGAAGGAGGGAGGGAAGGAGAGGGAGGGAGGGAGAGAGATGGAGAGGAGGAGAGAGGGAGAGAGAGAGAGGTTTCCTGTGACAGGGAACATCTTATAATAGTCTTATAAATGTTCGCATGCTTTCATTACTTGCCTAGTGAGACAGACTGTTCCTGCAGAAGTCACTTCTCTGACACAGGCTGCTTTCAAAAACACTGGTTTCCTGAGAGGAGGGAACTACCTATAGGGCAGGAGATCCAGCCTCTATGTCACAGCTGTCTGTGCACACACCCTCTGACAGTCAAAATCATTAGCATTGAGTTTAATGCATACAGTGGATATAAAAGGTCTACACACCCCTGTTAAAATGTCAGGGTTTCTGTGCTGTAAAAAAATGAAACAAAGATAAATCATTTTAGAACTTTTCCACCTTTAATGTGATTTATAAACTGTATAGCTCAATTGAAAAACAAACTGAAATCTTTTAGGTGGAGGGAAGAAAAAAAAAGAAAAATAATGTGATTGCATAAGTCTGCACACCCTCTTATAACTGGGGATGTAGCTGTGTACAGAATTAAGCAATCACATTCCAAATCGTGTTAAATAGGAGTCAGCATACACCTGCCATCATTTAAAGTGCCTCTGATTAACCCCAAATAAAGCTTAGCTGCTCTAGTTGGTCTTTCCTGAAATGTTCTTAGTCTCATCCTACAGCAAAATCTATGGTCCACAGAGCACTTCCAAAGCATCACGGGGATCTCATTGTTAAAAGGTATCAGTCAGGAGAAGGGTACAAAAGAATTTTCAAGGCATTAGATATACCATGGAACACAGTGAAGACAGTCATCATCAAGTGGAGAAAATATGGCACAACAGTGACATTACCAAGAGCTGGAGCTCCCTACAAAATCTCTTCTCTGTTCCAGCCTCCAAGCCTCCAGCAACCATCTTTAAACTCTCATCTGGTTTTTTGCACACACTGCTACAAGCCTCCAGCAACCATCTTTAAACTCTCATCTGGCTTTTTGCACACACTGCACCAAGCCTCCAGCAACCGTCTTTAAACTCTCATCTGGCTTTTTGCACACACTGCTACAAGGTATCTACAGCCATCTAATTGATTCACCTTTGACTCTACTGTATCCCCCTGTAACATTAATTATGAATATCCATATCTGATATGATTTTTGTTCACATAGTAACTTTATTACTACTTTGTTAAATTGTAAGCTTTCCCACTGTATTTCCCCACCACCATCTCCCCTCCCCCTTCACACCTTCATATCTGTTTGCAACAAATGCTCCTTTTAACTGCATAAATACTGGGCTAGCCCCAAACTATATCTCACTATCTCTTCTCTGTTCCAGCCTCCAGCAACCATCTTTAAACTCTCATCTGGCTTTTTGCACACACTGCTACAAGGTATCTACAGCCATCTAATTGATTCACCTTTGACTCTACTGTATCCTCCTGTAACATTAATTATGAATATCCATATCTGATATGATTTTAGTTCACATAAAATCATATCAGATATCCATATCTGATATGATTTTAGTTCACATAGTAACTTTATTACTACTTTGTTAAATTGTAAGCTTTCACACTGTATTTCTCCACCACCATCTCCCCACCCCCTTCACACCTTCATATCTGTCTGCAACAAATGCCCCTTTTAAATGCATAAATACTGGGCATGCCCTAATGTAATGATATAGAAATCACAAAGTTGTGGAGACCAGTAGCCAAGGTCAGCAATAATCCAGTTCCGCAAACTTGTAGGTGAAAACAGGAACAAGGTTTATTGAAGTGATCAGAAACCACACAATAATCTGGCAAGGATCAATAGACAGGAAGTGCCTTATATAGGCCAAGGACCAGACACCTGACCAGACACAGCTGAAGAGACTTAGGTACTGATACAATTGCTAGCAGAGTCAAGCTTATAAGGTCTCAATGGATTTCACAACAGGCAGGCTGGCGCAGTGGTAGGGAAGAGGTATAGCAGCCTGGGGACCAGGGTTCAAAACCCAGCAGAGTCAATTCCTCACACCTAAACTATATCTCACTGTCTCTTCTCTGTTCCAGCCTCCAGCAACCATCTTTAAACTCTCATCTGGCTTTTTGCACACACTGCTACAAGGTATCTACAGCCATCTAATTGATTCACCTTTGACTCTACTGTATCCCCCTGTAACATTAATTATGAATATCCATATCTGATATGATTTTTGTTCACATAGTAACTTTATTACTACTTTGTTAAACTGTAAGCTTTCACACTGTATTTCTCCACCATAATCTCCCCACTCCCTTCACACCTTCATATCTGTCTACAACAAATGCTCCTTTTAAATGCATAAATACTGGGCTAGCCCCAAACTATATCTCACTCTCTCTTCTCTGTTCCAGCCTTCAGCAACCATCTTTAAACTCTCATCTGGCTTTTTGCACACACTGCTACAAGGTATCTACAGACATCTAATTGATTCACCTTTGACTCTACTGTATCCCCCTGTAACATTAATTATGAATATCCATATCTGATATGATTTTTGTTCACATAGTAACTTTATTACTACTTTGTTAAACTGTAAGCTTTCACACTGTATTTCTCCACCACCATCTCCCCACTCCCTTCACACCTTCATATCTGTCTACAACAAATGCTCCTTTTAAAAGCATAAATACTGGGCTAGCCCCAAACTTTATCTCACTCTCTCTTCTCTGTTCCAGCCTCCAGCAACCATCTTTACACTCTCATCTGGCTTTTTGCACACACTGCTACAAGGTATCTACAGCCATCTAATTGATTCACATTTGACTCTACTGTATCCCCCTGTAACATTAATTATGAATATCCATATCTGATATGATTTTTGTTCACATAGTAACTTTATTACTACTTTGTTAAACTGTAAGCTTTCACACTGTATTTCTCCACCACCATCTCCCCACCCCCTTCACAACTTCATATCTGTCTGCAACAAATGCTCCTTTTAAATGCATAAATACTGGGCTAGTCCCAAACTATATCTCACTATCTTTTCTCTGTTCCAGCCTCCAGCAACCATCTTTAAACTCTCATCTGGCTTTTTGCACACACTGCTACAAGGTATCTACAGCCATCTAATTGATTCACCTTTGACTCTACTGTATCCCCCTGTAACATTAATTATGAATATCCATATCTGATATGATTTTTGTTCACATAGTAACTTTATTACTACTTTGTTAAACTGTAAGCTTTCACACTGTATTTCTCCACCACCATCTCCCCACTCCCTTCACACCTTCATATCTGTCTACAACAAATGCTCCTTTTAAATGCATAAATACTGGGCTAGACCCAAACTATATCTCACTCTCTCTTCTCTGTTCCAGCCTCCAGCAACCATCTTTAAACTCTCATCTGGCTTTTTGCACACACTGCTACAAGGTATCTACAGCCATCTAATTGATTCACCTTTGACTCTACTGTATCCCCCTGTAACATTAATTATGAATATCCATATCTGATATGATTTTTGTTCACATAGTAACTTTATTACTACTTTGTTAAACTGTAAGCTTTCACACTGTATTTCTCCACCACCATCTCCCCACCCCCTTCACACCTTCATATCTGTCTGCAACAAATGCTCCTTTTAAATGCATAAATACTGGGCTAGCCCCAAACTATATCTCACTCTCTCTTCTCTGTTCCAGCCTCCAGCAACCATCTTTAAACTCTCATCTGGCTTTTTGCACACACTGCTACAAGGTATCTACAGCCATCTAATTGATTCACCTTTGACTCTACTGTATCCCTCTGTAACATTAATTATGAATATCCATATCTGATATGATTTTTGTTCACATAGTAACTTTATTACTACTTTGTTAAACTGTAAGCTTTCACACTGTATTTCTCCACCACCATCTCCCCACCCCCTTCACACCTTCATATCTGTCTGCAACAAATGCTCCTTTTAAATGCATAAATACTGGGCTAGCCCCAAACTATATCTCACTCTCTCTTCTCTGTTCCAGCCTCCAGCAACCATCTTTAAACTCTCATCTGGCTTTTTGCACACACTGCTACAAGGTATCTACAGCCATCTAATTGATTCACCTTTGACTCTACTGTATCCCCCTGTAACATTAATTATGAATATCCATATCTGATATGATTTTTGTTCACATAGTAACTTTATTACTACTTTGTTAAACTGTAAGCTTTCACACTGTATTTCTCCACCACCATCTCCCCACTCCCTTCACACCTTCATATCTGTCTACAACAAATGCTCCTTTTAAAAGCATAAATACTGGGCTAGCCCCAAACTATATCTCACTCTCTCTTCTCTGTTCCAGCCTCCAGCAACCATCTTTACACTCTCATCTGGCTTTTTGCACACACTGCTACAAGGTATCTACAGCCATCTAATTGATTCACCTTTGACTCTACTGTATCCCCCTGTAACATTAATTATGAATATCCATATCTGATATGATTTTTGTTCACATAGTAACTTTATTACTACTTTGTGAAAATGTAAGCTTTCACACTGTATTTCTCCACCACCATCTCCCCACCCCCTTCACAACTTCATATCTGTCTGCAACAAATGCTCCTTTTAAATGCATAAATACTGGGCTAGCCCCAAACTATATCTCACTATCTTTTCTCTGTTCCAGCCTCCAGCAACCATCTTTAAACTCTCATCTGGCTTTTTGCACACACTGCTACAAGGTATCTACAGCCATCTAATTGATTCACCTTTGACTCTACTGTATCCGCCTGTAACATTAATTATGAATATCCATATCTGATATGATTTTTGTTCACATAGTAACTTTATTACTACTTTGTTAAACTGTAAGCTTTCACACTGTATTTCTCCACCACCATCTCCCCACCCCCTTCACACCTTCATATCTGTCTGCAACAAATGCTCCTTTTAAATGCATAAATACTGGGCTAGCCCCAAACTATATCTCACTCTCTCTTCTCTGTTCCAGCCTCCAGCAACCATCTTTAAACTCTCATCTGGCTTTTTGCACACACTGCTACAAGGTATCTACAGCCATCTAATTGATTCACCTTTGACTCTACTGTATCCCCCTGTAACATTAATTATGAATATCCATATCTGATATGATTTTTGTTCACATAGTAACTTTATTACTACTTTGTTAAACTGTAAGCTTTCACACTGTATTTCTCCACCACCATCTCCCCACCCCCTTCACACCTTCATATCTGTCTGCAACAAATGCTCCTTTTAAATGAATAAATACTGGGCTAGCCCCAAACTATATCTCACTCTCTCTTCTCTGTTCCAGCCTCCAGCAACCATCTTTAAACTCTCATCTGGCTTTTTGCACACACTGCTACAAGGTATCTACAGCCATCTAATTGATTCACCTTTGACTCTACTGTATCCCCCTGTAACATTAATTATGAATATCCATATCTGATATGATTTTTGTTCACATAGTAACTTTATTACTACTTTGTTAAACTGTAAGCTTTCACACTGTATTTCTCCACCACCATCTCCCCACCCCCTTCACACCTTCATATCTGTCTGCAAAAAATGCTCCTTTTAAATGCATAAATACTGGGCTAGCCCCAAACTATATCTCACTCTCTCTTCTCTGTTCCAGCCTCCAGCAACCATCTTTAAACTCTCATCTGGCTTTTTGCACACACTGCTACAAGGTATCTACAGCCATCTAATTGATTCACCTTTGACTCTACTGTATCCCCCTGTAACATTAATTATGAATATCCATATCTGATATGATTTTTGTTCACATAGTAACTTTATTACTACTTTGTTAAACTGTAAGCTTTCACACTGTATTTCTCCACCACCATCTCCCCACCCCCTTCACACCTTCATATCTGTCTGCAACAAATGCTCCTTTTAAATGAATAAATACTGGGCTAGCCCCAAACTATATATCACTCTCTCTTCTCTGTTCCAGCCTCCAGCAACCATCTTTAAACTCTCATCTGGCTTTTTGCACACACTGCTACAAGGTATCTACAGCCATCTAATTGATTCACCTTTGACTCTACTGTATCCCCCTGTAACATTAATTATGAATATCCATATCTGATATGATTTTTGTTCACATAGTAACTTTATTACTACTTTGTTAAACTGTAAGCTTTCACACTGTATTTCTCCACCACCATCTCCCCACCCCCTTCACACCTTCATATCTGTCTGCAAAAAATGCTCCTTTTAAATGCATAAATACTGGGCTAGCCCCAAACTATATCTCACTCTCTCTTCTCTGTTCCAGCCTCCAGCAACCATCTTTAAACTCTCATCTGGCTTTTTGCACACACTGCTACAAGGTATCTACAGCCATCTAATTGATTCACCTTTGACTCTACTGTATCCCCCTGTAACATTAATTATGAATATCCATATCTGATATGATTTTTGTTCACATAGTAACTTTATTACTACTTTGTTAAACTGTAAGCTTTCACACTGTATTTCTCCACCACCATCTCCCCACCCCCTTCACACCTTCATATCTGTCTGCAACAAATGCTCCTTTTAAATGAATAAATACTGGGCTAGCCCCAAACTATATATCACTCTCTCTTCTCTGTTCCAGCCTCCAGCAACCATCTTTAAACTCTCATCTGGCTTTTTGCACACACTGCTACAAGGTATCTACAGCCATCTAATTGATTCACCTTTGACTCTACTGTATCCCCCTGTAACATTAATTATGAATATCCATATCTGATATGATTTTTGTTCACATAGTAACTTTATTACTACTTTGTTAAACTGTAAGCTTTCACACTGTATTTCTCCACCACCATCTCCCCACCCCCTTCACACCTTCATATCTGTCTGCAACAAATGCTCCTTTTAAATGAATAAATACTGGGCTAGCCCCAAACTATATATCACTCTCTCTTCTCTGTTCCAGCCTCCAGCAACCATCTTTAAACTCTCATCTGCTTTTTGCACACACTGCTTTCTCTGCCCTCCCTCCCTGCCCCACTCCCACCCACCCTTGCGTTGTCTCAATTTATACATACCCACCTGACTTACACCTGCTCACTCAGCATCACCTGCTTCAAATTATTCAGCTAATTTAATACACACAAAAAAAAGAATATATATATATATATATATATATATATATATATATATATATATGTATATATATATATATATATATATGTATATATATATATATATATATGTATGTATATATATATATATATATATATATATATGTATAATTACACACAACCCAGCTACTCTCCCATCTCGGTCAGTAACAACTTTTCTTTTACTCTCACACCTTTATCTCACCTACTCCCTACACCTACACACTGTGTCGAAATGCTCTCTCACTTTTTTCTCCTGCTTACCTTCTACTGCCTCTCTCTCATACTTTCATTTGCAGCCTATCCATATCACACCCCCAATACTATAACTATCTCACCAACCTCAACTGCCCTGACACTGCCACCTCACACTACAACTCTACTCTCTCTTCCACCCTTGACACCCTTGCCCCCATAACTACATGCAGACGCCCTCAATCTCATCCACAACCACGGCACACTACACACACACGTTACATTCAGAAGTGCTCCCGCACTGCTGAACGTCTATGGAGGAAATCACGCTCTGCATGCCTCCGCCAGACTCCGCCAGACTCATCTTCAATACACATCGTTCAGTGTCGGCAGCTCCTCTTTGTCAATCACTTCACTGGTTTCCCTTAGCCTCCAGAATAAAGTTTCAAATCTTGACCCTAACTTATAAAGCCCTCAACAACAGCGTACCCCCATACATCTCTGCTCTCATCTCCAAATACTCCCCCACACGCCCTCTTCATTCTGCTAACGACCTTCTTCTTTCTACCACTCTTGTCACCTCCTCTCACTCCCGCCTCCAGGACTTTTCTCGCGCTGCCCCTATTCTCTGGAACTCCTTGCCTCGCTTCACCAGATTATCCTCCTGCCTTAAATCCTTCAAAACATTAATAAAAACGCACCTCTTTAAAGAAGCCTATAACCTTCCTCCCTAACATGCTCAGCACTACTCTCTCCCTACTGTACCACATACAATCTTTAATCTTTAGATTGTAAGTCTGCGGGTTTCAATCCTGCAAGGTGCTTTAGGGAAAGCGCTATGGACACTGGATTCCAAGCTCAAAGACAGGGCCATCCACTCTTTGCAATGTGTGAATCTTTAACTTGTCATTGCCTGTAACTTAACTTATGTATAGCGCTACGGAATATGTTGGCGCATTACAAATAAACAATAATAATAATAATAATAATAATAATAATGAAAAGACAAGAAGAAAACTGGTCTGAGAGGCTACCAAGAGGCCTACAGCAACATTAAAGGACCTGCAGTAATATCTGTCAAGTACTTGCTGTGTGGTACATGTGACAACAATCTCCCGTATTCTTCATATGTCTGGGCTATGGGGTAGAGTGGCAAGATGAAAGCCTTTTCTTACAAAGAAAAACATCCAAGCCAGGCTACATTTTGCAAAAACACATCTGAAGTCTCCCAAGTCTCTGGCCATAATTCCAAAAGATATGTTTGGCGCAAAAACAACACTGCACATCAATAAAAGAATACCATACCCACAGTGAAGCATGGTGGTGGCAGCATCATGCTTTGGGGCTGTTTTTCTTCAGCTGGAACTGGGGCCTTAGTTAAGATAGAGGGAATTATGAACAGTTCCAAATACCAGTCAATATTGGCACAAAACCTTCAGGCTTTTGCTAGAAAGCTGAACATGAAGAGGAACTTCATCTTTCAGCATGACAACGACCCAAAGAATACATCCAAATCAACAAAGGAATGGCTTCACCAGAAGAAGATTAAAGTTTTGGAATGGCCCAGCCAGAGCCCAGACCTGAATCCGATTGAAAATCTGTGGGGTGATCTGAAGAGGGCTGTGCACAGGAGATGCCCTTGTAATCTGACAGATTTGGAGTGTTTTTGCAAAGAAGAGTGGGCAAATCTTGCCAAGTCAAAATGTGCCATGCTGATAGACTCATACCCAAAGACTGTGAGTGCTGTAATAACATCAAAAGGTGCTTCACCAAAGTATTAGTTTAAGGTTGTGCATACGTATGCAACCATATTATTTTATTTTTATGTTTGCTTCCCTCTACCTAAAAGATTTCAGTTTGTTTTTCAATTGAGTTGTATAGTTTATAGGTCACATTAAAGGTGGAAAAAGTTCTGAAATTATTCATCTTTGTCTCATTTTTTTACAGCACAGAAACCTGACATTTTTACAGGGGTGTGTAGACTTTTTATATCCACTGTACACACCCCTGCCAGTCTGAGAGATGTAAACACACACCAAATTATAAATGTTTTAATATGAGATATGTTCGTGAAAAAGGCACGTATTTCAAAATTCAAACAGTATTTCAACCTGCCTTCATCTTTCCCCTGGTGTCGTCCACATTGTGCTGGCCCTTTAAGATGTTAAACATTTGTGTAGGTTGCACCAGTTAATTGTTGGTAATATATAAAGCTGCAGTGCATAACTTGAAATTACTGCTGTGACTTTGCTCATAGCTCCATTCCATGTTCTAGCTCATTTTAATATTCACAGTTCTTGTGGCACAAATGCACTATTTTGGTGCAGTGAAAAAACACTCCTTAACCTAGATGCACCAAGGTGCACAACACACACATTGGAGAGCATTGTCTGGGCTTCTTCTGAACTTTTTAGTGCCCCATCGTCTTCAATAGCATTTCCATATTCTAATCAGGATACACGTGGGTCATGATCCTCACTGCCACATTGCTTGCCTCTTGTACACATCTTCAATTGCACAGTAATGCAAAAGTTTGTATGAGGTTAGTTTTATATTGAGAGCCATGACCTACATTACAATAATTATTTGTAAATACACTTAATAAAAAATCTAATACAAGGGTCGGTAAAATAATTGTAAATTAACTTGTGGCTACTATTTTAGTGAAAATCACAAATATAACAGAGCATGAACTTAGGAAATATGCATTAGACCAGTGATTTGTATTATAATATATATTTTCATTTATCATTAAAGAAATAGGCACCTCTCAAGAAAAAATCGGAAAGGTGGTTCAGGGAAGCTTGCCGTCTGTCTGTGGTTAAGTGAATACTTTGCAGAGGTTGGATGGGGTTGTTATAAGACAGACACCTATTCAACATCCCAATGCATACAAATAAATTAGCAAGAGAAAGCAAGTTAGAAATGTTTGAGCAAGTAGCAAGATCATTCCAAATATACCATGTTACATACAATAATGTTTTATTTCTCTATGGCTTTGCTACAAAAAACAACATAAGATTTAAAAAAACAACTCTCATTGATGCTTTGGACTTAAGTGAAAACAGTCCATTAACTCACTTTTCTTCTATGTAGCTTTGACACTACTTGCTTGAACAACAGCAACTTTCATGAATAACAATACATTTCATTCCAGAATATACACTTACTGGTAGAGCATAATGTTTATCGTCAAAATAATGACCATCCCAAGCTTCCATCGTGACACTTCCATAAGTCTTAAGAAGCATTAAGGATTTTTTCTTTAAACCTTCCTCTATAGCCGTTTTGAGTGGACGGGTAGATACAGATTGCAGAAATTCCTACAATGCAAAGTTTAAAAAAATGTATTAATGCTGTAGAAAGTGAGAATACTAGTTCAAAAACAGGTAAAAACAAAAGACATATAACATTAATAATTATTATAACATTGCTAAGATACAAAGGCATGAGTACAGAAAAAAACCTAAAATATGCCAAATGTTAAGGTTAACAATGACACTTGTGTGCTAATGATCTTATTATCACACAGTATAATCTTTCCAGGATTGAATGATAGATGGTACTGAGTACGCAAGATGTGACTTTGATTCAGATAGCATGTTATTGAATTTTTTATATTTTTCAGTTTTCTGCAGAGCACTGATCGGCTCCGATTTCCCTCTATGCTACAATATATTTAAAAGTGGAGCCCACACCTCCATCACAGCCAGTATTGAGGCAGGGAGTATTTTTTTTTTACAGCTCTTTGAGCAATCCAGATACACTATCTCCCACTAAATGTACTATGGTGATTCACAAAAATGTCTTTCCTTGAATGACTAGTTTAGAAAATTGCTCATGGTCTTGATAGAGTACTTACTTATTGCAGAAGGACTTCATGGATTACTTAATGACTTTTCTAACAGCCCTGTTAAATTTGAAGCCCATAGTGGCATTGGCATGCCTGCAAAGGCTGCAGGCTTGAAATTACATTTCTGCATTACAGAGCTATTAAATTAGACCATGCCTCGGGTTACGGGCTTGAGATGCAAACCTGTAAACCATTTGTTGCACGTTGAATGTGCGGCCGTGAACATGATCAATTAGTCAAACCCGTAGTTACGGATTTAGAGGGAGCCAATGGCAAATTAGATTGTCATAATTACGTCACTGAAACATGGACGTTAGATTTCAAAGCCTTACGGGTTTCAATTACGAGTATCGATCAGACCCGCATTCCAGAGATAATGCAATATTAATAAATCCGTAAATATGATATTCTAGTCCATGCAAGTTCCATTATATGTATTAACACATTGATTGCCGGGATCGATATAACACGGAAATTAAACAGAAATAAAAGTATTTGCGAGCTTGAGAATGTTGCGCTATTAATTTAAATACCTCACATCACTCTCCCTTTAATTGAAAATACAGTAGTGTGTGTATATTTGCATTTACAGTGCTACGGATTGGACTTTAACCTCCTAGCGGGTCCTCACTAGTACCCACTGTCTTTTTGACTCCATTTGCGGCTTCCAGGCTTGGAACATAACAGTTACGGGCTTGACAGATCAAAGGATTTGCGGGCGCGCAGTTGAAATTTCCACGTCCCGTAGCCTTTTCTCGCCTTTACCCCGCAAGTTGTTGGCGGCTTGCTTTACGAGGACCAATTTAATAGCCGCAAGTCTTGTGGGCTATGTTATGGGCTACGGTTTTACACGTGGAGGGAATTTAATAGGGCTATAAGTGTTATCTAACAACTGTAATGCTCCATGCTATATTTGGAGTTCATAGAGTTTACATTTATGAATAGCATCTAGTATGTAGGTATGTTTCTTTATGCATTCTTATTAATTTAGCTTAATATTTTTGTAATTCCATTCCATGGACCACCTGAATAATGCTTATGGACCAATAGTGATCCCCGGACCAAAGTTTGGATAATTCTGATATAGAGAATAACCAGTATTTGGTGCAATACTGAAGCAGAAAGGACAAATTGTGTTCTGTGGTGTGAATGAACTCTAGACATGGACTAGAAAAAGATTAGAAGTTACATTTTTAATGACCAGCATATGTCTTACCTTCAAGCTTAGTAGGTCTATACTGTAGATAAGTGCATCCACACTAATGGGTCTTACAAACCTTTAAAGCATGGCCACATTTAGACAACTACCAATGGCATAATTGCCTTCAAATCAAATCCACTCTCTTTTTCAATTTACTTATTTTCCTTAAAACACAGAGTGGTACAATATGATATCAGAAGTTGCACAACACAAAACATACCTCTAATACTATCTTAGACCTAGCTCATAACAACATTATAAGGGACTCTGTCACTCCAAAAGCATATTGTTATTCTTAAACAGCACGAAAAACTACCTATCCATTGTACTGATCATTTGTTTCTAAAGTAAAATATTGCTGAAAAAAATCACCATTGCTTCCACTGTATTCATATGCAAATAATCAGCTCACAAATACGAATTAGCCGCTAATTAGCTGCTTTGGGTGCTCATTTGGATTACAGTCAGCTTGTCAGTGTGTGGGGTGGGAAAATTATGCTCTAATTAGGCTTTCAGTTAGTTATCCTCCCATAACATCATCAGGTATTCAGAGTAATAAATTAGCATACTGAGATGCACATCAGCCATGCTTACAATGCTGAATAACTTAGAAATTATTTATTTTAGAAAAATGGCTAATACAATATCTAGACAGTTTCTAATGATCTCTACAATGTCCCTTTAATATACTCCACTGTCCTAGTGTCAAGTAATAATGTTACAGTATATATAGAATAAGGCCTCCATTCCGTGGCTCCTGTAAAACTACTGGGAAGACTGACTTGCAACTTCTTGAGTTTTGATAAGTCAAGTACCAGAGCTATTCTCCTGGAAAAAGAAGCCTGTAAATCTGTCTGACTCACACCCAGAGGGATTTGTCTGGAACTCTCTAGCAACTCTAAGTCTAAACACCAAATATTCACCCCTATGGCCCACCATAACAAACACCTAATATTAACTTGTATATCGCATGGATCTTAACTGTCCATAGGGCTCCATAAAGATCTCCATAATCCCTAATGCTAAATACAGAAAATAATAAAAAAAAAATCTGCAGAAATTAAAACCAAAACAAAATTTTTAAGGGGGCAAAAAATACATTACCTACCCTTTGATGCCATTAAGTGACGATTAATGAAGCGCTTGTCCTCACGCTTCAACTATCTGATTATTTAAAAGTCTAACCATTTGGTGCCATTGGGGTCCATAAGGACCCTCTAGGTTAATACTTTACATAGGTGATTCCTGGCTCATAGGGGCTAGCTGGTACGAAGGATGAATTCTGGGGGATTCCCACACTATCAGGTATGAAGGGTAAATCCCGGGGGGATCCTCAGGCTCATAGAGGGTAGCTGTATTAACCCCTTAATTGTGTCTGTTTGAGCTATCAAGCCTCAAATCCAACATAATTAAGGTTTCAGCCTGTGCATAGTGACAGATTTGAAGTATCCAGGCTCCTCAGAGGCACTTGGAAAGACCACTGCAAGATCATATATATGTGATAAGGATTTTTAAAATAGCCATGGGACAGGCACTCTGGGAATATTAGGGACATTTGGAGCATTCAGATGGCATTTCTCAGAGGTTAAATGTAGGTGTATGATGTGATAGCTCAGTGGTGATTTGCGATTTCACTCAGCTCAAATCTTAAGGAAGTCATGGAATGGAGGTCTAAATCTTTTTTTTTAAAGCAATCTTCATTACGTTTTTTTTAAAGCAATCTTCATTACGTCCTAAAGAATACTGCCACTTGAGAAAGGACTTAAACTCTGTCACCTACTTGTAAATGGAAAGTTGCTCTTATATGAAAGAGTTCACTTACAGAAGTTATATGTGTAAAAAAATTACTTTTTATTACTAAAAAACCTCTGGATATTTGGTCAAGTGAGAGCTCATGAGCTTAAGAGCACAGATATAAATCTAACAGTCACAGTTTACAACTCAAATGATCCCGGATGACTCTTGAAATAGCTCATGAACTTTTAACCCAATCAGTTCAACATTCTAAGTGTAAGTGACAAAAATATAAGTTAAAATGCAAACTTCTGAGTTAGGGACTGTGGGACTTGTAAAATCAGACACATGGGTACTGGATTGGACTCTGGGGAGATTTAAAGCCCTATTAAATTCAAAGCCCATAGCGGCATTGACACATCCACAAAGTCTAAATGGCCTTAAAATTCGTCTGCGTTTCAGAGCTATTAAATTCAAGAATGCTGCGAGTTACGGGCCATAGACGCAAGCCAGTAAACCATTCTTGCGCATGTTGCATGTGTGGCCGTGAACATGATCAATTAGTCAAACCCATAGTTATGGTTCAGAGGGAGCCACTGGCAAAACAGATCGTCATCATTACGTCACTGAAATATGGAGGTTAGATTTCAAAGCCTTACAGGTTTCATTTATGAGTTTTAATCGGACCCGCATTCCAGAAATAATGCAATATAGATAAATCAGTAAATATGATATTCTAGTCCTTGCGAGTTCCATTATATGTATTAACACATTGATTGCTGGGATTGATATAACACAGAAATTAAATAGAAAATAAAGTATTTTATATTGCAGATTTGCGAGCTTGAGAATGTTGTGCTATTAATTTTAATACCTAACATCACTTTCCCTTTCATTATGAGTAGTGTGTTGATGATTGCATTTCCAGTGGTACGGATAGGACTTTAACCCCCTTGCGGGTCCTCTCTAGTACCCGTTTAAACGCCAGTGAATTCGTAGCAATTTATTAGCTATTATTGCACGTAAAGGTTACGGGCTTGACAGATCAAAGCATATGCGGCCGCGAATTTCACATTCGACGTCCCGTAGGGTTTTCCCGCCTGTAACCCATCATTAGCGGGTTGCTTACGGGGCCAATTTAATAGCCTTAAGTCTTGCGGGCTACGCTATGGGCTACGGTTTTACACCTTTGAGGGAATTTAATAGGGCTGTTAGTCTGGGAAGAAAAGTTATTGCATGAGCTATTAGGGGTGCCTTGGCATTCAAGGTCATGGTAGAGCAAAGTAACAAAGAAATCTTTATTTTTCAACGAGCCCTAAGACATTGGACAAGATAGTGTGGAGGATAAGCATCACAATCAGAAATGGTAGTGCCTCTAGTCTATACAATGTAACTTGGCCACTGTAGAACTTGCTTGATAGCTCACAACCAACACACTACTGGAATATCAAAAGTCAACAGAGCTAAAGGAGACAAAGAATGCCTTATGCTTAACAAATATTTAGATTACAAGAAATGAACATCTGGAGTTAAGTACATGATCTTCTCCTTAGCGCGAAAGTTTCTTGCTCTGAGCTAAAAATCATCCATAAAAAATAGAATTCTGTTTTTTTATATGTATTATCCAGTTGAGGGACTTAATAGTATGACAAACTATCTTTAAGTTCTTTAAATATAGTTGAGATTGATCAGCCACAATAAACCTGCCATTTAAGTATGGTAATAAGGTGATACCAAGGTTTCTTAAAAGAATAACTACGACTGCAATAATATGATAGAAGTCCTTGGGGTAATTGACAGTCCAAAGGGTAAAGCGACAAATTGGAAGTGTCCCCTATCTCTGCAGTGCAATGTGGTGGAAAAACTGATGAGGTTTGTGTATAAGAATCTGTACATATGTTTCTTTGAAGTCTATTGAAGACATTCAACATCCTTTTCTTAGAAGACAAACCATTATTTAGTGCCTTCATTCTGGCTCTCCCAGATTTGTTCAGTAATATCAAATGTAAGACAAATGTGAATTCTGCTGAAACTTCTGGCATTACAAAAAGTGATATTTATACCCATTTGAGTGAACTCACTGGTCATGCACTACCACTGATGGTAAAAAATCTGAATTCTTATATTTACAGGGTGAATCATGATATTAGTGGGAAGACATTAGGAAAAAAGAGATGGCAGGTTTCCAGCCTTTCCCACCATATACTTTTTCTCTACCTCTATAAAATAAACGGAATGATGGAACAGAGGCGGAGCTACCACTGGTGCAGCCGGTGCAAGGCATCGTGGTCCTGCCTTGGAGGAGCCCAGTGCTGTCCTCCTAGTCCAACCTGCCATGGCTGCAGCTGCCCTTCCCGGTTTTCCCTTGCCCCTCCTGTGTTTCTTTTTGCACCGGGGCCCCCTATATGCTAGCTCTGCCACTGTGATGGACCTTTGTAATTTTGTCAATTACATCTGGAGTGAAAGACTAAATATTAATTCTTGAAGGGCTTCCTGTCTTGAGGTAGCTTGGCTTTGCCTTTTGATAATTCAATGTCTAAGATGTTGAGTTCTGAACAGAACAAGTAGCTGCCTTCAAAAATCATGGAGCATAACATCTTTCTTGGAGCTGAGTCAACAAACCAGGATTTGAATCACAAGACTTCATAAGACTCAGTAATCAATTATGAGGCTCTGGATTCATTTAAGTACTCCCGCAAGACACCATAAAGAAAACCAGTTGCCAACCTTAAAAATGGCAACATTTTCAGAATGTATTCTCTTGCCACCCTTGCGGAAATGGCATCTTCTAAATGGGACAAACAATACTATATTTTCATGATTCATCTGCTTTTATTAATTTGTTAATCTGGCCTGGAGGGCCGAGGTGTCCTAAAGAGGGTTTGTTGAGTGTCTTGTTAAAGGGCCAGTTAATCCAGCACAACTTGGAGCACACACCTGTAAAGATCTCCTAAAAACACGTTGAAATACTTTAAAAAAAAATTGAAATAGGTGGCTTTTTTACAGAAAAAAACATAAATGAAATATCTTTGTACATGGGTTACTCGCAGTGCCCCCAGACAGACTCACAGCAGCAGCTCCATGCAGAGAGCATAATCAGAATAAGAATTAACCCTTCCTAAATATATCTGTGCAGAAAAATGACTGCTGGAATCAACTAAATATTACAGTTGGGGGTTAACATCTCCTGCTGCATTTCTGAAGTTCAGTGAAAAACTATAAATGTTTGTGCTCACAGAGCCTTCACTGCTCAGTGTCGGCAGATATTGTTAACTAGCGACTTGCCCGTCAAAAAATGACGGTCAATAAAATTGTAAGGCTGGGAATGTTGTTTGCCACACAATGTAAGGCATTTGGTCGTCTGAGCACCTTTGGCGCTTATTGCAAGGGCCGAGCTGATCGCCTGTGGCGCTTATTGCGAGCCTCTCCCCTTGTGTACTTTTGCTACTCTGAGCACCCTCAGCGCTCATTTTGAGCCCCGCGCTGAACGCCTTTTGCACTCATTGCGATCCTCTCCCCTGGTGTACTTTTGGTCCTCTGAGCACCGTCGGCCCTCATTGTGAGCCCTGCGCTGAGCGGCTTCAGCGCTCATCGCATGGCTTGCAATGAGTGCCTTCGGCGTTTAATTGCGATCCTCTCCGCTCGTGTACTTTTGGTGGTCTGAGCACCTTTGGCGCTCATTACAAGGGCCGCGCTGATCGCCTGTGGCGCTTATTGAGAGCCTCTCCCATTGTGTACTTTTACTCCTCTGAGCACACTTGACGCTCATTGCGAGTCCCGCGCTGAATGTCTTTGGCGCTCATTGTGATCCTCTCCCCTGGTCCTTTTTTTTAAAATATATATATTATTTTTAATGATAATTGATTAATTAATAAAATAATAAATTAATATACTTAACATATTTGTAATTAATATATGCAGCAAGCAATATCCTGAAGAGCTAACAATCTGTTTTGATTTTAATTCCTTTAGCCTTCTCAAAAGGGAGAACCTCTTATCTAATTAAACTAGCGACTTGCTCGTCAAAATATTACGGCAATAAGATTGTAAGGCAGTTAATGTTGTTTGTGTGCAAAACAAATTTTTTGGTGTTCCAAGATCCTTCGGTGCTCATTGCGAGCCTCGCGCTGATCGCCTTCGACACTCATCGCATGGCTCGCAATGAGCGCCTTTGGCGCTCATTGCGAGGCTCTTGGTTGTTTGTGTGCTATGAGCAGCGTTGTTTTGTTTTTTTGGGTATGGCAATGAATAATGAATAAAATAAGAAATTAATATACTTTACCTATTGTGAAGTAATATATGTAGCATTGTGATGAAGAGCTGGCAATTTGTTTTCATGTTGCTGCAGCATCAGTGCTGTGGAGCTGCTGTGTAAGCGTCATGAATGTGTGCAGTGTGTAGTGTAATAGTTTGCGTACGCAAGGCAAATCCGTTAGGGTAGCTGTGTACTTCCGAATTGTGTAAGTTAGTGTTCTAAAATAGCGCCTAATGTGTTGTATGCAGCTGTGGCTGATTTTGCGTCCTTGTTTTCAGATGTCGTCCGACTTTTTTGGAAAATTTGTAGGTGTTTGGTGGTGTTTTGCGTGTTTAGGGTCCTTTAGCCTCGTTTTCGTTTTGTTCGGCAGCCATTTTTTCTCTCGCTTAGGAGATTTTTGGGTGTCTAAACTCTGTAATTTGGACTTAAATCGAGGTGTAACTTCACTTACAGAGGTCCTGGGTGCCCCCCCCCCCCCCGCCCCCCGCCTTGCTGTGGGTAAGCTTTTAATGTGTTTGTTGTGTGTATTTATTGTGTTTCTAATGTTTTTCGGGTCACGCGGGTTGCCTCCTTGTTTTCGGATCTCGTACGTCTTTTTCGGAAAAGCTGTAGGTGTTTGGTGGTGTTTTGCGTCTTTAGAGTCCTGTAGCCTCGTTTTTGTTTTTTTCTGCGGCCATTTTTTCTCTCGCTTAGGGGATTTTCAGGTGTCTAAACCCTTTTATTTCAAGTGAAATTTAGGTGTAACTTCAGTTTTCGAGGTCCTGGCTGCCTCCCCTTGCTGTAAATAAGCTTTTTCTGTATTTGTTGTGTGTATTTATTGTGTTTTTCACGTTTTCATGTGCGCGGGTTTCGGGTGGTAAGGTCGTATTTTTGCGAGGTTGTAATGGGTTGCAACGCGTCTCGTATTTGTTTGTCTTAAGTCCGTAAATTTTGCGAGCCCGCAGCGTTAGCAATAAGCGCCTGCTCACAACTATATAAGTGATTACATTTTGATATAATATGGTTCATATCTCCTTTTATAGTTCTAACTTCCAGTTTCGTACACGGGGCCATACCGGTAGCTCTGTACCCCATAAGTTCTATGCTTTTTTTTAGAGAACTGAGATGTAACCAATGTATTTTAATCCTATCTATAACCGACTGAATTTGACTCCAGTCTATTAAGTTTCCTTTATCATATAGGTCGGACATAAATTTAAACCCCACATTTTTAAATAATTGGGTAAAGAAGAAAGTATTTCAATAGGAGCCGCCAAAGACAGTTTGCCAGACAGATTCATTTTATAGATATTTTCGTACCAAAATGTTATAACTGATCTAACTATTGGGGACAAATTTTCAAATATCTGTAGATCGTAACTGGGTAGCCACAATAATAAGGCCAAAGGGTTTTTACCCATCAGCAGCGCCTCTATATATAACCATCTTGGTTTATCAGTTTGTGTACACCATCTGGCGGCATGTGAAATGAGTATGTTAGTTTGAATGTCAATTATCGACGGATAACCCAGTCCACCTTTAACAACCTTTCTATAATAGGTATTCTTATGTATTCTAGGTTTCTTCCCGTTAAATAAAAACTTATCCAGATATTTCTGTATAATATTTACTGCTGAAATTCTCTCTGGCAGAGATAAATTCAGTAGGCTCCAATCATAAAGTAATGGTCTGATCATTTTCATTGTTTCAAAAAGGTTTTCTTTTAAAAGTTTACTGGGTTAATTTAATAGCCGTAAGTCCTACTTTTTTAATTTAATGAGGTTGTTTATTGTTAGTTTTTTACATACTTTACAATCAGGTGTTATTTTTAAAACTACTGTGATTCTTTAAAGAGAGTTTTTTTATACATTACAAAAGTTTTTTGCATGGAAAATAAATTGTTAGTTTAAGAAAATTAACACTAAAGCAACATAGAAACATAGTTTGTTTGATAAGTCCAAACCTTACTAGTAAAGTGATAGAGCATGTGTAAATAAAGACCAATGGAAGCATGTTATCTGTATTATCTTATCTAGTTTCACAGTCAGAAGAAAAGGGAAAAGAAATGTAGGTATTGCAGACAAAGGGCCTCATTCTATTAGCGGCCGCAGCCGTTGCGGGGCCGCAAGGACCGGCCGCAAGCTATTCGGCTATTCTATTCCCTTACGGCCGGAGGCTCCGGCAGGCTTGCGGCCGGTGCCTTGCTATCTCTTGCGGCCGCTCGCGCCAGAGGAAAGCCTTTGATCTAAAACGGCCGCAAGAGTTTTGCAATTCAATTCCTCCGGGAAACCTCTCTGCAAGGCTAAAAGCGAGCCGCAGCTTACTTGCAGGAAAGAGGTCTCGCTAGCACCAATTAAGCACATAAAATAGCTCAAATAAAGCCATCCTGCACTTTGCGAAGACTATAAAGGGATTTTAGGTGTTAGAAAAAATAGCACATAATTATCCTGTACTCAAATCCGTAAAATATTTTATTTTTAATATCCGTAAAATATCCATGTAAAAAGTCCAGAGTGCTTGGAGCACCTCAGACACACCCACGCCGCAGTCGGAAAATAAACAGTTAATTTGAACTCGGGTTTGGGCAGATGTGCAAGCTTGAGAGTGGGTTACTTTTAATCCTCATGTCCCCCAATATGATCCCTAGCATTTACAGAGCTGTACAGTGCAGGCTTGAATTTATTTTTCAGTTTTTATATTTCTGAGATTACGGCCGGTTCCAAGATATGCGGCCGGCCGTAAAAGGAGATCCTTGCGGGGCCGTATAATAGAATCGCGAGTTAACTGAACCCCCGCAAGAAATCGCAGCCTTACGGCCGATTTACGGCCGATAATAGAATGAGGCCCAAAGGATTTACAAGACTACCTGCCCCTCTGTATCCCGGATGACAGGAACAGAGGAGATTATAACAATCCTGCCTTTATCTCATTTTAATGTAATGTACTTTTTCTACCCTACAGGCCACTCATGTTTAAAGACAAATTGTTTTTCTTTGCGCCATCTTTACAGCAACTATTGGCTTAATAAAAATAGTTATGTCAAATAACTTTCAAAGTATAAATACAAACTTCTGTACAACGCTGTCGAGAAAATAAACTCAGAACTTCATACATATTATGAAGCAACATAATTTAGCATAATAGCTCATTCTTAATGTGCAGAATTCAATTGTGGCAATAAATATTTTGACATGCATTTAACATACATTTTCTAATCTCTCATCGCATGAACCCTTATATCCTTCCTGAACTCCTCTCCAATGAACAATCTTTTATGTTTATAACTTTGCCCTGGCACCTTCCAATACTGTGTTGAGAATGTATTAATTTGTTTTTATCTGATGAAGAATAAATATAACAGAAGACAAAAGACAGATTGCTATAGTTTCACTTTTACATTTTTTTCTATTACAAAATACTTAATGTACTCTTTCAAACTGTACAGTGTGATAGAAGAGTATGTACCACTAATGGAAGTCACAAAAGCAGCTTGCATGTAGGCTAGAGAGTCATTAAAAGGCCAAGAATACAAATGACTCTCCATTACACATAACTACAATTTTCTTTCCATTTCATGTATCAGTACAGTTCACCTTTCAGATAGTTGAAAGGTTTTAATACTGTCTGTAAGTATGAAGGTTAAAAATATCTGCGCTTCCATAATTTCATATCCAAAATTAGATTTATTGGAAGACAGAGTGAGATACCTCTGTGATCTTTCTACATAACCAAAATGAAGGCTTTTTTAATTAAATCATTTAAGAAGGACAAAGGTTATTGTGCTCAACAAGAAATATATTTAACACAGCTATCTTGTAATTTGTATATTTCTCATAGAGAAGTCTAACACTTTGTGTGTGTGTGGGGAATCACATATTATAATTGTCTAACTGCGATTCGTCGTCACGCTTCAGACGAATCGCAGTTAGACAATTATAAACTGCTGCGCATTGCACACAGTGCGGCGCGAGCCGCGCATGCGCAGAGCTTGCGCGCAGCGCGGCCCGAGAGCAGATGAAAGAGTGGGGAAGGGGGGGGGGGGTAGAGGCACAGAGGGAGAGTGGGGAAGAGGGGAGGGAGAGTGGGGAAGAGGGGGGGGAGAGGCACAGAGGGAGAGTGGGGAAGAGGGAGAGTGGGGAAGAGGGGGGGAGAGGCACGGCACAGAGGGAGAGTGGGGAAGAGGCACAGAGGGAGAGTGGGGAAGAGACACAGAGGGAGGGGGGAGAGACACAGAGGGATAGGTGGGAAAGAGACACAGGGGAGGTAAAGGAGGGGGAAAAGACACACGGGAGGGAGAACAGGGGGAAGATACACATGGGAGGGAAATGGGGGGGGAACAGACACAGGGGGAAGGGGGAAGGAGACACAGGCCAGGGGGGAACAGGCACAGAGGGAGAGGGGGGAAGAGGCACCGAGGGAGAGGGGGGAAGAGGTACAGAGAGAGGGGGAAAGAGGCACAGAGGGGGGGGGGACAGAGGAAGGGGTGAAGAGACACAGTGGCGAGACACACAGAGAGAGGCGGGGGAAGAGGCACAGAGGGAGAGGGTGGAAGACACAGAGTGGGGAGAGACACAGAGGGTGAGGGGGAAGAGACAGGGAGGAAGAGGCACAGAAAGAGGAGGGGGAAGAGACACAGGGGAGTGAGAGGAGGGGGAAGAGACACAGGGGAGAGAGTGCAGGGGGGAAGATACACAAGGGAGGGAAATGGAGACACGAGGAAGGCCGTAACAGACACAGGGGAAGGGGGAAAGAGACACAGGCCAGGGGGGAACAGACACAGGGGAGGGTTGGGGGAGACACAGGGGGGGAAGAGATGCATAAGAGGGAGAAGGGGGAAAGAGACACAGGGGAGGGGTTTAGAGACACGGGAGGGAGAGGGAGGTAAAAACACAGGGGGGCAGGAGATACAAAGGAGGTAGACGAGGTGGAAGGAGACACAAGGGAGGGAGAGGAGGGGGGAAATAAGACACGAGGGAGGAAGTAGACAGAGGGAGAGACTCGCAATGAGCTCCAAAGGGGCTCATTGCAAGGCCTGTGATGAGCGTCAAAGGCGCTCATCACAAGGCCAGTAAAGTAGAGGGGGAGAGGCTTACATTGTGTGGCAAACAGCATTGCCAGGCTTCAGTTTTTATTGTATATGTATACATATATTAGCGACTTGCCTGTCAAAAATGACGGGGCAATAAAAATGTAAGGCAGGTAATGCTGTTTGGCACAGACATTAATTTTTTTGGTGGTCTGAGATCCTTCGGCGCTCATTGCGGGACTCTTCCTTGCTGTACTTTTTTTTATCAGAGGCGCTTTTGCTGTCATTGTAAGGTCGGCGCTGATCGGCTTTTTGCGCTTATTGCAAGGCTGTCCCCTGGTGTAGTTTGTGTGCTATGAGCAGCGTTGGCGCTCGTTTAGAGGCGCGCGTTGAATGTCTTTTGTGTTTATTAAGATAATGTTTTTGTTTTTTTGTGTATTTGTTGTTTTGTATGCTAATTAAATAATTAATAAATTAATAAATGATACTATAATATACTTTACCTATTTGTAAGTAATATATGCAGGAAGCATTATGCTGAAGAGCTGACAATCTGTTTCGATGTTCCTGCAGCATACAATGTCGGTTTGCACTGTTGTGGAGCTGAGGTGTAAGAGTCAGCAATGTGTGCAGTGTGTAGTGTAAATAGGCTGCGTGCGCGAGGGGAAGCCATTAGTGTTGCTGTGTATTTCTGCATTCTGTAATTTAGCGTTGTAAAATGGCGGCGAATTTGTATGTGGTACGCGGGTGTGGATGATTTAGCGTCCTTGCTAAAAGTGTATCTTGTACCTCGTACGGCTTTTTGGGAAAGCCGTATTTGCTTGGTGGTGTTTTGCGGCTTTAGGGTCCTGTAGCCTCGTTTTTGTTTTTTTCGGTGGCCATTTCTCGGTTATGGGATTTTCGTGTGTCTAAACTCGGCAATTTGGACTTAAATTGAGCTGTAACTTCACTTGGTGTGGGTAAGCTTTTTATGTATTTTTTTGTGTGTATATTTTGCTTTTTTAATATTTTCAGGTGCGTATTTTTTTGTTTAAGTCCGTATTTAGTGATTGCGTGTTAGATGTATTTTGTCAAAGTCCCACTTCTGTGGGACGATTCGTAGTTTGACAACTATTATATGTGATATATATATATATACATATATATATATATATATATATATATATATATATAAATATATATATGCAGTGCCTTGCAAAAGTATTCACCCCCCCCCTCCCTTGGTATTATTTGTGTGTTGTTGCCTCATAACATTGAATCAACATGGATTGTTTGAGGATTTGCATCATTTAGTTTGCAGAACTTGCCCAGAACTTTGAAGATGTGTTTTTTCATTTTTTATTGTGAGGCAAACAACAAATAGGTGTGCATAACTATTCACTCCCCTAAAGTCAATACATTGTAGAGCCACTTTTTGCCCATTTCTCCTTGCAAAACTGCTCCAGCTCCTTCATGTTGGATGGTTTGCGCTTGTGAACAGCAATCTTTAAGTCTGACCACAGATTTTCTATTGGATTGAGGTCTGGGCTTTGACTAAGCCATTCCAACACATTTACATGTTTCCCCTTAAACCACTCAAGTGTTGCTTTAGAAGTGTGTTTGGGTTCATTGTCTTGCTGGAAGGTGAACCTCAGTCCTAGCCTCAAATCCCGTAGAGGTACAGGTTTTGCTCAAGAATATCCCTGTATTTAGCACCATCCATCTTTCCCTCAACTCTGGCCAGTTTCCCAGTCCCGGCTGCTGATGCAAGATGTTGCCACCACCATGTTTCACTGCTGGGATGGTGTTCTTTGGGTGATGTGTTGGGTTTGCACCAGACATATCATTTTCTTCGATGGCTGAAAAGTTCAATATTAGTCTCATCAGACCAGAGCTCCATCCTCCATACATTTTGGGAGTCTCCCACATGCCTTTTCACAAACTCAAAATGTGCCATTTTGTTTTTTGCTAAAAGTAATGGCTTTCTTCTGGCCACTCTGCCATAAAGCCCAACTCTATGGAGCGTACGCATTATTGTTGTCCTATGTACAGATACTCCAGTCACTGCTGTGGACCTCTGCAGCTCCTCCAGGGTTACCTTAGGTCTCTGTGCTGCCTCTTTGATTAATGGCCTACTTGCCCGGGGTGTGAGTTTTGGTGGTTGGCCGTCTATTGGCAGGTTTGCTGTTGTGCCATGTTCTTTCCATTTGGTTATGATAGATTTGATGGTGCTCCTGGGGATCATTAAAGATTTGGATATTGTTTTATAACCTAACCCTGACTTCTCAACAACATTGTCCCTTACTTGTTTGGAGAGTTCCTTGGTCTTCATGGCAGTGTTTGGTTAGTGGTGCCTGTTGCTTAGGTGTTGCAGCCTCTGGGGCCTTTCAAAAAAGGTATGTATATGTAATGACAGATCATGTGACACTTAGATTGCACACAGGTGGACATAATTTTACTAATTATGTGACATTTGACGTCTGAAGGTAATTGGTTGCACCAGAGCTTTTTATGGGCTTCATAACAAAGGGGGTGAATACATACACACATGCCAATTTTCTGTTTTCTATTTCTAAAAAATAGTTTTATGTATATATTTTTCTCATTTCACTTCACCAATTTAGACTATTGTGTTCTGATCCATCACATAATATTCAGATTAACAAAACATTGAACTTAAGGCTGTAATGTAACAAAATAGGTAAAATGTCAAGGGGGGTGAATACCTTTGCAAGGCACTATATATATATATATATATATATATATATATATATATATATATATATATATATGTTAGTTAAATGAGTATGGTGTAAATAGTGTAAAGCTAAGTTTAATGCATCAAACAGTGCTGCTAATCCCGTTTAAATGTACAATTGACAAACTTGCGTGTTTTAGAATGTATTATAAGTGCATGGTTTCCGAAAACATTAGCGAGTCAAAACATGCATAACACAATTGTAAACAGGACAACCACCTACGCAACAGAGCTAAATGCCAAGCAGCATCTGCAAAGGCAAGTAAAATATTAGAATCCATTAAGAAGTTTATAGAAGCCAGGGAACAAATATAATTCTGCCACTATACCACTCCCTAATACACCCTTATTTGGAATATAAAGGCCAATTTTGGGCACCACTTCATAAAAAAGACATTTTAGAAATGGAAATAGTAAGAAGAAGGCAAAACTATTGGCAGACTAACTAAATAAAACTTATTGTCTCTAGAAAAAAACTGCCTAAGAGGGGGCCTTTTTGTGCCAAAAGGTTTCCAACTGACAAGAGGACATCCCTTGAAGTTAGAAGAAAAAATATTCCACCTTAAATAAAGAAAAGGGTTCTTCAAAGGAAAAGTGGTTAAACTGTGGAGAATATCAAAGGAGAATGTGACAGAAGATGTGATAGATAACTTTAAAAACGGGTTGGATATGTTTTTGAATAAATAAGTCATTCAAGATTATCATGGATAACTAGAGAAGGAGGAGAAGGGAGACCTCATGAAGGGAGGAATCTGATTGACAGTTCCTGGGCTCAGGGAGGAATATATATTTGTGGGCACATTTGCATGTCCCAGAATGCAGTGTAATAACTGTTTTTCTTGGAATTCTGAGCTGGAAGCAGGTTTTTTAACTTGTTTTAGACATTCAAATGTGAACACAGATGTACTATTTATTATATATATATATATATATATATATATATATATATATATATATATATATATATATATATATATACATTGTGACGATCTGCTTCTTCAAGGAGGCTTGATATGAACCTAGTTCAAACCCACCCCAGTGGAATTGTGTAGTTCTTGTTCTCTGTGGCACAAAAGATGGCTTCTGAAGAGAGCAAGGCCCAAAGGTACAGGCAGAGAATACTGGATACAGGTTACCTTGGATATGTGAAACTAGAACTGAACCTTTATTGAATCATAAACCCAACATATGTATACCTCATCCCATACCACACCCTTGTGTACATTTGTGTATGTGTGAGGTCAATACTAAGTCCCATCTGGTTTGCAGCTTGATTACCATAGCTAACTAGCTAACTAGGAGTACACACCTTGATTTGAAGCTCAAGTGTTTACTCAGGTTTGCTAAGGAGCAGTTATCTGCCTTGACTCAAGGCCTGTATGTGTGAGGGTGCAATGATCTGCAGCTAACTTCTGTGCAGAGCATTTTTACCATTTCCACATATGTTCTATATCACATTTTCCCTCTAAAAATATACTAGTGACTTGCCCATCAAAAATGACGGGGCAATAACATTTGAAGCCATGTTGATGCTGTTTGCCACACAATGTAAAGCTTTTTGTACTCTGAGGACGTTTGGCGCTCATTGCGAGCCTCTCCTCTCATGTACTTTTGCTCCTCTGAGCACCTTCGGCAGTCATCATATCTATGAGATCTATATTTATCTATATTTTGTTAACTAATAATGAATTAATTAGTTACTTAATACATTAATATACTTTACCTATTTGTAAGTAATATATCCAGCAATCAATAGCGTGAAGAGCTAACAATCTGTTTTTATTTTCCGGCAGCATACAATGTACACTTTGAGTGTTGGTGCCATGAGGAGAAAGTGTAATGAATGTTCCAAGTGTGCATTAGAAATAGGCTGCGTGCGCGAGGTCAAACCATTGGTTTAGTTGTGTAAAGCGGCATTGTAGATCCGTAATGTTATTAGTTGCAAGTTAGGATTGTAAAGTTGCGTCATTTGTCTATGTGTTGCGCGGCTCACAAGTTTTTTCTGTCATTTCTAATAGTGTATTTTGTACCTCCTATGTTCCTGTGTGAAAGTGCTACGCGTTTTTCAGTGTCTTGCGCGTTTAAATTTTTTTGGGCGGCCATTTTGTTCTCGCTTAGCTGATTTTCGAGTGGAGAAACTCGTCCAAATCTATTTAAATTCACGTCCCACCTCACTCCCACACGTCCTGGCTGTTCCCCCATGCTGTGTGTGATGTTTTTGTTGTTTTATTTTTTTTTTTGTGTGTTTTTTTTTTGTGTTTTTTTTTTTTGTGTGTGTTTTTCTAGTTTTTGTGGTTAGGCCGTTAATTTCGTATTTTTTGTATCTCGTATTTTTTCGCCCCTGTGTAATAGTGTATTTTGTACCTCGTACGTTCCTGTGTGAAAGTGCTACGCGGTTGTCAGTGTTTTGAGCGGTCCGGAGACATGTAACCTCATTTTCATTTTGTTTGGCACCCATTTTTTTCTCGCTTGTGTTGAGTGCTGAAACTTGGGTAAATAGACTTAAATTCACGTTCCACCTCACTCCCAGACGTCCTGGCTGTTCCCCCGTGCTGTGTGTGATGTTTTTGTTGTATTATTTTTTTTATATTTTGTGTGTTTGTAGTGTTTTTACCTTTGCACGGTTCGGCCGTTAAAAAAAAAAAAAATCCAAGCTAGGAAAAGTTAAGTCTGCGTCTCGTATTTTTTTTTTTTTTAGCCCCGCATTGGTCAACTACTTGCAGCCTAATGCGATCCCGCGTTTACTAAGTGTTTGGCGGCTAAGTCCCGCATGTTTCATTGCCTTTGGCGCTTATCGCCTAAGTGCTCCGAGTTAATGGCTCAATTTGCTACGCGAGGCTCGCAAGCAATGAGCGCCTTTGGTGCTCATCGCCTAAGTCGTATGCACCACGCAAAGCATGACAACGTCTCATAGTTTGACAACTATTATATGTGAATATAACTAGGATACATAATAACCATGTATGGTCAACATATAACGACACACAATAATACATAATCCCAATGCAACAATGTCATGCTACCTTGGCCATATTCATAGTTAACTGGCAATATCAGTCCTTAAACATATGACATATATATATATATAAGCTATCAGTCTTCCCTGGGTTTATGCCTTTGTTTCCTGCACTTTTGAAGAAGGAACATAAGTATAGGATTCTTTAATGCTTTTCAACCAGGCTTGTCTCCCACTGGAGCACTTCTTCTACTGAGATAGTTCCTTCACTATCTGCTCTCATCCATCTAAGCCTAGGTGGAGTAAACACAAAACATAAACAGGCCTATCGGTATTTCACTTTTACTGGCCTGTATCCTTTAGACGTCTAAGTTTCCACTCTTCTTCAAAACAAACCTCAGCTCCAAGCTTCTGTATCTGTGTCTGTGTCTTTCTCTAGCTTCAGACACCAATAAGGATACTTCTTTCTGTGTATCCCTTTTCTCCAAACAAACAGCATACACTCCTGTGAATGTATCTTCTGCTTAAGCAAACTGGGTAAACAGTTTCTTTCACAAACATGGAGCCTATGAGTAAGCCATACACCAAGTCATATATTATTGTGTGTGGCTATAAGGCAGTCCTTTGGGGTTGTTAATTCTATATTCTTATTACTATTTTAGTAATGAGGTTCCCTTAACAGGGCATCGTATATAAAACAATTAAGCTGTTGTAGATGTTAGAATCTATGATCGTGGTATTCCAATAGGATAATTACCACCTGTGGCTGGTTTGTTTTCATCGATTTTACAAGTTAATAGTTAAATAGGAATATTAGTACTCTATACAAAATTGATGTTTGGAGGCAGTTTGTTTCCATCTATTAATTAAAACTATACCACTTTTTGTTTATAAAGAACCTCCAGACTCTCTCTTTCATAGGGTACCTCTTTTTCATTCTATCTTTTGATAGCTGCATCAGCCAGATTTGAGGCATCAGTTATTGAGCCTTCAAGGTAGGAGGATCATTGAGGTCACAGGCCTGCTCTTATTACTATCACTTTGGATAACACATGTTTTTTTGGTGGATTTGGTCATTTATTGTTCTGGTAGACGAAGTCATACATTTCCCCTCCTGAGTATCACAAAGCCAGTTTATACTTCCTTTTTAAATAGCAGCTTTTTTTGCATAAATAAAGTTATATTTTATGGTACTTCAGACATTCCTATACTACCAACTAATTACAGTAAACAGTTTCTTTCACAGCCTTTCCAAGGCTGTAAGCCCAAACATAGCCTACATACTACTGCAAAATGGCCACCCCCAATCTACAGCTCCATCCTTTCGTCAGCTCTGATCAAGTTGATCTAATCAAACTGCTCAGGTAAGTTAACTCTTTCAGACTTTCGGGGGAACAGACATTGATATACATATACAGTGCCTTGCAAAAGTATTCACCCCCCTTGATTTTTTACCTATTTTGTTACATTACAGCCTTAAGTTCAATGTTTTGTTAATCTGAATTTTATGACATGGATCAGAACACAATAGTCTAAGTTAGTGAAGTGAAATGAGAAAAATATATACATAAAACTATTTTTTAGAAATAGAAAACAGAAAATTGACATGTGCATATGTATTCACCCCCTTTGTTATGAAGCCCATACAAAAGCTCTGGTGCAACCAATTACCTTCAGAAGTCACATAATTAGTGAAATGATGTCCCCCTGTGTGCAATCTAAGTGTCACATGATCTGTCATTAAATATACACACATTATAAGGCCCCAGAGGCTGCAACACCTAAGCAAGAGGCACCACTAACCAAACACTACGACGAAGACCAAGGAACTCTCCAAACAAGTAAGGAACAATGTTGTTGAGAAGTACAAGTCAGGGTTAGGTTATAAAAAAGTATCCAAATCATTGATGATCCCCAGGAGCACCATCAAATCTATCATAACCAAATGGAAAGAACATGACGCAACAGCAAACCTGCCAAGAGACGGCAGCCCACCAAAACTCACGGACCGGGCAAGGAGAGCCATAATCAGAGAGGCAGCACAGAGACCTAAGGTAACCCTGGAGGAGCTGCAGAGTTCCACAGCAGAGACTGGAGTATCTGTACATAATAAGCCATACACTCCATAGAGTTGGGCTTAATGGCAGAGTGGCCAGAAGAAAGCCATTACTTTCAGCAAAAAACAAAATGGCACATTTTGAGTTTGCGAAAAGGCAAAATGTGGGAGACTCCAAAAATGTATGGATGAAGGTGCTCTGGTCTGATGAGACTAAAATTAAGCTTTTCGGCCATCAAAGAAAAAGCTATGTCTGGCGCAAACCCAACACATCACATTACCCAAAGAACACCATCCCCACAGTGAAACATGGTGGTTGCAGCATCATGCTGTGTTGATGTTTTTCAGCAGCCGAAACTGGGAAACTGGTCAGAGTTGAGGGAAAGATGGATGGTGCTACATACAGGGATATTCTTGAGCAAAATCTGTACCACTCTGTGCGTGATTTGAGGCTAGGACGGAGGTTCACTTTCCAGCAGAACAATGACCCCAAACACACTGCTAAAGCAACACTTGAGTGATTTAAGGAGAAACATGTAACTGTGTTGGAATGGCCTAGTCAAAGCCCAGACCACAATCCAATAGAAAATTTGTGGTCAGACTTAAAGATTGCTGTTCACACGCGCAAACCATCCAACTTGAAGGAGCTGGAGCAGTTTTGCGAGGACGAATGGGCAAAAATCCCAGTGGTAAGATGTGGAAAGCTCATAGAGACTTATCCAAGCTGTGATTGCCACAATAGGTGGTTCTACAAAGTATTGACTTTAGGGGGGTGAATAGTTATGCACATTGACTTTTTCTGTTATTTTGTCCTATTTGTTGTTTGCTTCACAATAAAAAAAAAAAAAAAACATCTTCAAAGTTGTGGGCATGTTCTGTAAATTAAATGATGCCAATCCTCAAACAACCCATGTTAATTCCAGGTTGTGAGGCAACAAAACACGAAAAAATCCCAAGGGGGGGTGAATACTTTTGCAAGGCACTGTATATAGATAGATATATGTACTGAGTGAGTATGTACAGTGTGGGCCCAGTGCAAAAAAATTATATTTTTGTAACCACCCCTACCCCCTGGGGGGTGCCCAACATATTTTTTTGTAATGGGGCCTTTTATTCACTAGCTCCTCCAATGTTTTTTTTTTACTAAAATCTTACAGAACTTTTAAAGTACATAGTACATAGATACATAGTAGGGAAATCCAGAGATCTTCAATGTCCCTTTAATAAAAAGTGTTATGTTTTGTTTTGTTACTAAAATTGTTCTTTTTTCACACATTGCAAAGCATGTAGATATATATATAGAGAGCCCAGAGGCTATCTGCCTGGACTGTAAAATGGCACATGAAAGATTGAGCCTACATCCTTCATTTTTTTAACTCAAAATGTTAACTCAAAGCATACAGTTCTAAAAAATAAGTTTTTATCCACTACACTACATTTCTGCATGATAGGTAATGGATATAGAAAATCACAAAGCTAAACACAATATGCCTACTATATACATGGGAAAGCACCATTTATACACATTTTGTGGTTTGCAGTAAAATGCTACTTTACAAATTTAGGTTAAATAATTTATTTTTCTATAAAAAAATGTTCTTCATCTCTCCACAATGAAAAGCACTTTAGATATTTATTATAGATTTTTCATGGACAATATAACGTATGTCCTGTTTCATCTAATGAGAAATTTATTACAAATTCTAAGATTTAATTTCATAATCCTTTGATTGTCTGTACGTCATGAAAATGATCTGCATTAAATAATTTAAACATTTTACTAGTCGAACTGCCTTGGCTCAAAAGCAGATGCACATACTTTTAAATGGCTACTAGAATTGCAAGACATAATGTCAGCCAACTGGTTCTAAAATACATTTTAAAAAAAGAATAGAAGGCCGGAAGCCAACTAGATGGGCATTACATTCTATGGCATATGGATTCTGCTGCTGCCAGTGGTTGGATAGGTATCAAACCGTAGGATATAAGGGAAAACAGTAAATTCTGCCAGCAAAATTAGTATTTGTTGCCAGGAGTGAATCATGCAAATATGTTAAGTGCATTGCCTGATAATTGCCTTTGACATAAGGGGGGCCCTCAAGTAGATTAAATAAGAGACAATAAAGCACCGAAGATAAGCATATGATGAACAAAGACCCCCAGATGCCACCACTTACTTGGATATCCCCTTTAGTTTTGGCAATGTCACTCGATTGATTCTAAGCAGAAATACAAAAATGCATTTCTAATTGCAGGATAACTTAGCTGGTCAGGCATGTTATTATTATCACATACTGTACTTCGTAATTATCTATTTTGCATAATTGCTATTGAGCATTTGGGAGAATAATTTAAAGGACTATAGTAGTTTAGTAAATATCACATGTTTTCATATATGTAACAAACTTTCAATATAAGCCATAACATATGTTTAAAAATAATCTTACTTTTAGCAAACTGTATTAGTGTACAGTGATTTATACGCTTGCTATCTTTCCTGTTCAGTGCAAGAGGAAATGTGTAAAGGAAGGAAAAACAAGATATTCACCTTGTAACTTGAGTGCCTGCTTCTGAGCATGTGCAGGGGAGAAAGGGGGAGTGAAAGCTGAAGTTACTAAACAAATGAAGTCACATATCCCTAACTTCCACTGCTTAACAAAAAACTGGCAAAACATTCCAACTCAGGCTACTGATATGTAAACCCAAGTAAGCAAAGTCTGCTATAGTTGGGCTTTGCACTAAAATGCATTTATGCTCATAGCTAATGTTTTTACTTTGTTACACTCTTCACAAAGGTGAAAAATGTTCCCAAACTAAAGTGGTGCTTTAAATGTTAGTCTTAATTAGCTACAGGTGTACATGCCCATGCTTGTTCATTACACTGATATCAAGATGTTTCAATGTGATTCAATTTTTCCCTAATGTTATCTATGTACAGAAGAGTTGATCTGAATTGGCTCACATTTGTGCTTTGTAATTGCATTGCTTGCTCCTACATGCCATGTTCTGAATCTGCCTCAGTACGATTAGGGGCTGCTTCTTGAGTCCCAGTAGGAGGTGATTTAGGTGCTTCATGGCATGGATGGCAATGCATTTTTATATAATGAGGACACTAAATTTAAAATAATAATTAAGAATAGTTATCCCGAACAGATGAAACCAAAACCAAAGAATATGGTTTTCTCATTTTTTGAAAATATGTTTTGATGTTCATGAAGAAAATACAATTTAATCACAATGTTGATAAAAAAATAGTCAATGTTGATTCTTTATAGTTTTCAACAGTTATCAGCCTACTCATTCAGGGATCTCAGCTCAGCAGCAGATTGTTTAATTGCCTCATGTGTCCCTGAGTCTCTCGGGGTGTAATCATTGTTTTGACTGTGTTGCCTTATGCTCCTCTACTTTAGCTTGGTGTGTCCTCACTCTAAACATGTTGCTCCCATTCAGGCAAGCATATGCAGTCTATTTACTGGGAATCTCCATATGACTTTCAAAATCAGTGCAAGTATTTGAATTGTACTTAGAAATGTGTCCTTAACAAGAGTTTTTATCATGTTTAGTTTTCCTCCATGCTTCTTATACAAGAAGTAGGTAAATAAAGAAAAAAACAAAAAATGCAATTTTTTCTATTTTTTTCGCTTTTTATATATATTTCTTTCACCCTTTTTTGTCCCTTTGACTTTCACTTCTATTTATTTAGTTACAGTCCTATGATTGTCCTAACAGAAGTATGAGGACTGTAACAGAAGATTGTCGGGATATTTAGTTACACGTAGTGTTACTTAACTGATATTTTCAATCTCTCCAGTCTACCATTATTGTATGGAGACACTCCTGGTCATTGTACCTATTTATTGTTTTTCTTTATACTCCTGCTATTAGAAAGATATATTTCTTTTTTTCTTTTTTTACTAGTATTATACTAGAAGTAGTAAGTTATGAAGCATAAACTCTACTCATTGATGTGTATTTACTGTGGAAGAAACATCCAATCTAAAGAATGTCAATAAATAACTAATATGGCAAAATTCATCCTCAATAATAACTGATTCTTGGATAATAGATTTAAATGACATCTGAAATGTCATATTTATAGTAGGCTCGTAAGAAGAACTCACAATGGGCATGGCGCTTTTCTATACAAACTTTCAAATAAATGCAGTCATTAATTAATTTAATAAATTGTCTGTATGATTTTTTTTTCCAATGGCATACTGCCCATGTAAAAGAATTGAGCAAATAAATAAACAAACTTTAGTCTTAGTTATTCTTAAAACAATGTATTTGTTTTGCCTGTTACTCTATTTGAAGCTTTGATTAGGCACTTTGAGCCCTAAGGTAATCCCAAAAAAGTAAATTACGAGTCCTGTAGCAGCACAGTAAATCCTGCATAGCTATGATAATCCCCATCCCAAAAACTTTGCAAGAAAACTGCTACGGTCACTGCTCCAAGTGAACTTCACGACAAAGCCGATAAGCAATGCAAAAATCTCCATTGAGTTTTGCACTGACAATAAATTATGAGTTACTCAGTTAGACTTTGACACCCAATCCCTATGCTAATAAGATTTTACAGATCACTCGTAAATCAGCGCACTGCCGTAACTGCAAAAAGCAGAAGAAAGATGTATGACGACTCTAGGAGGATTCTATGGAATTCACAGTCTCCTAGAGCCTCAGTGAGTGACCCCAGAAGCAGCTCTATTCACATCTATGCACACAACCCCTTTAATTTACGCATCAGAGCTGCAAATAGAGTCACATTGAATAATATAAAAAACATTTAAAAAATAACCAATTTTAATTTTTTTTTTAATAATATGCTACATTCTGATTCTTTGGCATACTGCCTACAGGGGCAGAATGTTATTAAAAGAAAACTTTCATACAGTGGTCATTTAATGGTAGCAGAGATTTTGTTTTTATTCTTAATCGGATTAGACACCTGGTAGGAATCGGATTAGACACCTGGGAGGAATGTCAAGGATCATGGATTTAAATATTATCCATATTTGCCTCTGAAAGACTGCTACTGTAAAACAGTATTCTTGACAAGAGAAGTAATCCCCAGTAAGTAGACATTCTCCTCAAGCTACAGGTAGACTAACAGTTCAAGATTGAAGTGCCCATGACACAAGCAGATTCAGATACATTTAAGATGTTCTTAAAAACTTTATTTTGCTTACATAATGTTGTTAGGTCGTTACATAGTTCATAGACATGATTTTTCCCAAACCATAGTAGGCCTTTAATGTGCCACTGTAATACAAAAAATGTGTAGCATTCAAAAGACCATCTTTGAACTTTTTTGTATGAGAAATAATTGTTCTATAATGTAGAAAAAATGTATTAAATATGGACAGTGTGGAACGGTTTTCTCCTGAGAACTTACAGGAAACAGAAGTGCAGTGAGCCTAATAGATGTCTGAACTGCAACATCTTATGCTTTTGTTGCCATTGTTTTTTGTTTTTTTTAATCAGATAAGTATACCTTAATCCTTTTACAAAGACGTCATAGGGCATAGAAACACTTGTTAAGGGGAGTGGCGTTAGCGTAACGTGTACAGACGCAACGCCGATGTAGGGAAAATGTTTGTGCTCCGATTAGGGACACAGTTATAATACAGCAGGCAATGTGGAGTTTGTAAATGCAAGAGAGGGCGCTCATTGCACTGCGAGCCACGCGAAGCGAGGCGAGCAGTTGAGGCACGCGGGACTTAGGCTGCAATGAGCACCGCAGGAGCTCATCGCGAGGCCAGTGGAACTTAGCCGCAACTGCGAGCCTCACGAAGCGAGGCGAGCAGTTGAGGCACGCGGGACTTAGGCTGCAATGAGCGCAGCAGGTGCTCATCGCTAGGCCCGTGGAACTTAGCAGCGACTGCAAGCCTCACGAAGCGAGGCAAGCAGTTGAGGCACCTGGGACTTAGGCTGCAATGGCGCTCATCGTGAGGCCCCTGGGATTTAGTCGCAACTGCGAGCCTCACGAAGCTCACAAGCTGTACCACTTAGGACAAAAACCCGTACATGCACTGTGCGCCTTGCCAAATTACGACTTTAACGGCCAAACCACGGAACTCCAAAGACCTGAAAATAACAACAAATATGCCTCCAATTAACTTACACACTCACACACAGCACAGTGGGAGAGACAGGGAGCCTGTGGGTGAGGTTGCAAGTTAATTTGAGCCATATTTGCCATTTTTTTACTATCAAAAATCACCTAAGTGAGAAAAAAAATGGCTGCCGAAAAAACGCAACCTAACGAAAACGAGGCTGAAGAACGTAAAACTAGCTTGAAGGACATAAAACTAGCCTGTAGAATGTAAAAACTAGCGCTAAGCAGTAACACTTAACGCAAGCCACTAACATTTACCACAATGCAGTAACACTTAACCCAAGACAGTAACACGCAAGCACGACGCCTATAAAGTACACAGGGTGAGAGACTTACAATGAGCGCCAAAGGCGCTCATTGCAAGCCAATCAATGAGCTCCGAAGGTGCTCATCGGGGGGCTCGCAAGGAGCGCCAAAGGTCATCATTGCAAAGCAGGAAAGTTGTATTGTGTGGCAAACAGCATTGCCAGGCTTAAAATTTTACTCCCATCATTTATGTCCTAGTTATTAATAATTGTGGACATATAATTAGAAAGTCTGATGCTGCAAACTCTTTGGGAAGGATAAGGCATATCTATATGTCACTACTTTGCTAAAAGCTCACTATTTGGCTACATGAGAGTTGAAATGAAAGGGTGACTGAATAAGCATCAAGCTTCATGTGTAAAATAGCCTTATAGACACTTTATAACTATTGATATTTTTGATTATCCACACCGTTCTGTCAGAATTGGATAGTGATCCTCTATGAGATATAATTATATTTGCAATGGAATAATGGATCACTATGTATAAAGTTCAAAGGAATCATTGTATATTGTTTTTAGTATAAGTATTTTAGTGTTTTTAAATTTTGTCGCTGTCTTATGAGAAATAAAGATTGACATAGTACCATAAGAAACCCAATTAATATTGGTAGATACAAATAGTAGTGTTAAGCAGTAATGGGAACAAGTTTCCCAGGAATATAGATTAAGAGTCCTTGTTTACACTTCCTCAATTTTTTTTATCTAGCTGTCTGTTTTATTGTTCATTTTTATAAATGAATAGAAAAAAATATGTTCTAATGCATAAAACATGCTCTTATAAAATAATGAGGGGGGGGGGAAACTATGGTCTACAGTGACCTTTTAATGAAAACAGCAATGACCTAGCAAGTCTCACCAAATTAGATGCACATTGTGTTTAAGATATGATGTTAAGTAAGGAACAGTAGTGTTATAAGGGTGTGATACGAATTGCTTCTATGCTGAATTAATTCAGAAAATATCTGCATAAAATAGTGCAAGTATTTAATATTGATTATCAAGGAGATTTTGAAAGAAGTGGAAAGTGGCTTGAAGGAGTTGAAGTAAATTTGGAGCTTTCTATGCATTAGTGATAGATTGAAAGTTTATCTGCAATATGCTAATATAAATGTTTATCAATTAGGCATAAATACAGCCGTCACAACAATGTCCATATGTTTCTTGCATTCAAATATTTTTTCAGAGAATACAAATTAGTATTTATTTCCTTAGCAGTGAAAGGTTTTAGCGGCTGATTATTTAATGCTAATAAAAATGTATTGCTAAAAAAGCAACAGGATTACTCCACAGGATGGAAAAGGAAGTATCATTTATTTTTTATAGAGATTGGAGAAAATTGCTATTTCAAAGCTGGTGACGTTCACTGGAAGTCACAAAGGCCACCAGCATGCGACATAAGCTCTCAGGGAGTTCTGACTCACTGGTATGATATTGCTTGTGGTTCTTTTAAATGTAAGATTTGGATGGAAAACAAACTTTCTATTTTTAACCCTTAGGTGTATACTGTCTTCAGCTTAGAATTAAATAACAAAAATACTAATTATTCTTTTTATAAAAATTAATAAAGATGGCTTCTTGCTTATGTATGCATATAAAATGCAGAGCCACATGTGAATTGTGTTGGTAACTGTCTGATTTAAGGATGGTTGTGGAAGTCCAGAGATATTTTACAAGATCTTATGGATGCATCCTTGTCATGCTGACTCACGTCACAGAACCAAGACAGAGGCAGAGATAAACAGGCTGAAGGGAAGTTTCTGTCAGATGGCTTTGTCTTTAAGCTCATCAATTCAACACAATCATTTTTTCCTCACTCATCCAAGAATAAATAGAGGTCATGCAAAATGTTTCCCTTCAACCAAAAGCCAAATAAAGGGATACAAATTACAATATGTGCCAACAATATGATGCACAAACTAAACAACAATTTCACTATAATCTTACATATTCTAAATACCAAGTATAAAATACATTAAAGTAAATACGAATATATTAGGCAAAAGTGAAAAAAAAGAATACAGTTACACTGATATGTAGTAAAAGTACACCATGTTATTTATCAATATATTATTTATTCAGAGTACAGATTTACAGTTTGGACATAATGGTTAAGATGCTTGTAGTAAAACATTTTCATCATCCTATAACATTAAATAGAAAAATATTAAGCCTCTACAGATTCAATGACAATGACCTAAGTGAAGTCTGTAAAAAACATTTGACTGTCCCCAAAGAAACCATTAACTTATTGTATTTACTAAGATATAACCTTTGTTAAAAGGTGACTACTTATTAGCTATACTGTTTCTCCTACAGACATCAGGAGATCCATAATCATTTTATTTTTTTATATTAGTCTATCATGACAAAAAAAATTCCACTTTCTTTTTTGTAATCTTTCTGATTTTTCATTTAAAAATACTTTTAAAAGAAGGATTCTCAAAAGCTACTTGTGTTCTTTATAAGTCTAAGCAGTTGTGGATATAGTGAATGGAGGGCTCTGTGGCATAATAATTTTGGACCCCCTATGAAACTTTGCTATACGCCTGTAGGAGTCAACAAAAAAAAAATATATATATAGGTAGATGGTAAAATCACCCTTAGCATGATAAAGTTACCTTTCTAAATAAATAATGATTAGGCCCTTTTTCTTTAAATTAAAAGTACCCTTTTCCTTATTTCCTCTGCCTGTAGTAGAAAGCCCTACTCTGTTGTGCCTCCTCTGCTTTGCACCTGCTGCATCAGCAGTAGCTCTGAGCAGCCAAACCATACATAATTTAGCCAGACAATTCTTAATTGCAACATTTGTAAAATGAAGACTCTTCTAAGTTTATATATTTTTATTATTTTTCAAAATGTTATTAATTTTATGGTGCTTTTATTGCCTCGAAAATATACAACAAGGCTTGGGCCAGCAACTGCATTGAAACCTAAATGAGATTCCTCATTCAGTTATAAAACTAATTTAATTGGTAATTACCAAAATATACTACTAGCCCATTGTGAGTTATCACATCGCTAGTTAATTATTTTTAAAATTTAAATAATTTGTATTTTTATATTTAATATGGGTTTATTAGCGCAGAGTTTTTAGACAAAATTAGGGCATTTAAACAAGAATACAATATACCCATACTGACAACTGAAATCTATGATGTATTATTCTGGTTTTTCACGAAAATTTGTATTTATTGGTGTAATACCCTGCTTACAAAGGTCCTCATTCAATTGCAATTTTGCCAATTGAAGAGGGCTCTATATAAGCACATAACATATTTTTTGACCGAAGTTTTTAGTTAGTGAAGACCTTGATTTTGGATAGAAGTTCAGTAACTAAAAAGTTCTGTATAAAAAATATGTTATGTGCTTATATAGAGCCCTATTCAATTGGCCAACTCACAATTGAATGAGGCTCATAGTCTGCAAAGAAATCACTAGCATTGTGCATGGTCTCAGAAAAATAAGATAATTAATTATTAACTACATGCAGAAAGTTGTTCAAATGCCTAAAGAGGGATGTGTTAATAATAATGGTATGGTGTCTAATTGTTTACTTTTTGAGTTTAATTTCCCTCAAAACGGGGCTTGTTGGAGCACACATTTTATTTTAGAGGAATTTAATTAAGTTTAGACATCTTACATTTATCATGCAGCACAGGAATTCACTAGTGCAATCCTTTTTGATAACTGAGTTTTGTTCTAATGATCAGTGGGTCTCCAATGCTCACAGAGGTTTGAGGTCAGAACAATTTAAATAGGGTGATACTACACGTGGAGCACTAAATTCCTTACTTTTGCACTTATCTGAATAGAGTACATTTTAACTACAGATACGTTTCTGGTCCTTTCCTGTTATGAGTTCTCAAGCACACCGCCAGCAAAGGCGGCAGCAGGCTCTTCCCATTCCTTTGTTCCAGATAGGTTCTCAGGAACCTGCACAAATCTTAGAACTGGCTATTGAGAACCCTTACTCTACATGCACCAAGTTCCACACCACCCATGCAATAGCTTACTGAATCATCCCTTTGTCTCCAGTCAACCTGCACCTGTGCAGTGAAATTTATCGGAAAATGATAAAGCTACACAGAAACCAACTGTGTGGATGAAAAAGGTCAAAGCATTCTTTTCTGAAAGACTGCAAAGCTATTCATATGCTGTTAGGTAACCTGTAAGACATCTGGGATCTTTCCTGTTGACTGACGGCACTAACTCTAAATCCTAAGCCTTACACTAGGAAATTGAGGGAAGTCTTGGGAAAGGTCCGACATCTGGACTTCAACTCACTAAATTTTCACTGAAATAGAATGTCTACTTCTAAATATTGTTTGGCATCCATGTGCTTACGGGAACATGATAAAATGGTGTTAGAAGGTGGAGCAGTACCGAGAGAGTGTACAATACCTTGCAAAAGTATTCACCCCCCTTGATTTTTTACCTATTTTGTTACATTACAGCCTTAAGTTCAAGGTTTTGTTAATTTGATTTTTATGTGATGGATCAGAACACAATAGTCTAAGTTGGTGAAGTGAAGTGAGAAAAATATATAAATGAAACTATTTTTTAGAAATAGAAAACAGAAAATTGGCATGTGCATATGTATTCACCCCCTTTGTTATGAAGCCCATAAAAAGCTGAGGATGTGCACCTATGTGCAATCTAATTGTCACATGATCTGTCATTACATATACGCACCATCAAATCTATCATAACCAAATGGAAAGAACATGGCACAATAGCAAACCTGCCAAGAGACGGCCGCCCACCAAAACTCACGGACCGGGCAAGGAGGGCATTAATCAGAGAGGCAGCACAGAGACCTAAGGTAACCGTGGAGGAGCTGCAGAGTTCCACAGCAGAGACTGGAGTATCTGTACATAGGACGACAATAAGCTGTACGCTCCATAGAGTTGAGCTTTATGGCAGAGTGGCGAGAAGAAAGCCATTACTTTCAGCAAAAAAACAAAAAAATGGCACGTTGCATGTGGGAGACTCTAAAAATGTATGGGGGAAGGTGCTCTGGTCTGATGAGACTAAAATAGAACTTTTTGGCCATCAAAGAAAACGCTATGTCTGGCGCAAACCCAACACATCACATCACCCAAAGAACACCATTTTCAGCAGCTGGGACTGGGAAACTGTCAGAGTTGAGGGAAAGATGGATGGTGCTAAATACAGAGATATTCTTGAGCAAAACCTGTACCACTCTGTGCGTGATTTGATGCTAGGAAGGAGGTTCACCTTCCAGCAGGACAATGACCCAAAACACACTGCTAAAGCAACACTTGAGTGGTTTAAGGGGAAACATGTAAATGTCTTGGAATAGCCTAGTCAAAGCCCAGACCTCAATCCAATAGAAAATCTGTGGTCAGACTTAAAGATTGCTGTTCACAAGCGCAAACCATCCAACTTGAAGGAGCTGGAGCAGTTTTGCAACGATGAATGGGCAAAAATCCCAGAGCTGTGATTGCCAAAAAAGGTGGCTCTACAAAGTATTGACTTCAGGGGGGTGAATAGTTATGCACATTGACTTTTTCTGTTATGTTGTCCTATTTGTTGTTTGCTTCAAAATAAAAAATAAAAACATCTTCAAAGTTGTGGGCATGATCTGTAAATTAAATCATGCAAATCCTCAAACAATCCATGTTAATTCCAGGTTGTGAGGCAACAAAACACGAAAAATACCAAGGGGGGTGAATACTTTTGCAAGGCACTGTATACATTTTTGAATGCTTGATTATATTGTATTGTAGCTTGTGAGAACTGTTACATTTCTGAAATGTAATAAACTAGCAACAATAGTAGCTATGAGTATACATGTATTTTTTTAGAGAAACTATTCATTTTAGCAGGCTTTGCATGTGTTTGTGGACATCTATGTAGTTTGTCTTCAGTGTTTCCCGCTGGTTTGGAGCAAGAGGAAGTGGGTTCTACCACAAATGTGAATTCAGCTCAAGGGTCAGAAGCAGGCAGTAGCGCATCAAACAGCAAATTCTGCTTTTCCTGTTCATTACCTGTCAAGCATTTGAAGGAAGGATTACTGTCACTAGCAGAGTGTGCTAAAAATACTATTTTCTGTAAAATTGTTTATATGCTGCATGTTTACACAGCTTCTAATGATTTTAGTTTGATATATACTTCACAGGCTTTTTTACCTAAACTCCACTGCTCCATTAAAGGACCAGAGCAGAATAAAAAAAAAATAGAAACATGTAAGATGACTAAGATTATAATTAATCATGATAAAATCACACAGCTAGTATTTATTAAGAAAACAATTGTGTTGCCTTTATGGGTCCATGATACATTTGGTGGAAGTTCTATGTGTGAGAGAGGGGCATTTACATTTATGGAGATCTATGGTTGCATTGAATCAAGTAAGCTGTCAGATTCTGAGACAGTGAAGGGGAAGATTGTGGTGTCAAATTCAATCTTACCCCATTATCAAATAAAGGCTCTGGACTTCTGTCTGCTCTCTTCTCTCCAACTCTCCCTAAACTCGTCTACAAATACATATACACATTATCCATCTCTCAGGCTGTGATGTAACAAGAACAAAACGGATTACTTTACTCATAAATTGAGTCTTCAAAAATTCACATTTTCCCCCAAAAAATGTTTTATGCCCATGGCTTAAACAGCCGCTAATATTGTTAGTTTGGTACATACGTTAAAAACAACTGTCTGTTTTCTTGAAATGCAGAGCTCCTTTATATAAAACAGCTTACATGTACTGTTGCAATAAAAATCATAGAAAAGTTGTCACAATAAGTATAACTTTATCAGTCCTCCCATTAAGTTGAAACTGCTTTCTGATGGTTATCTCATACCATAAAATAATCTTGTGTGTTTTCCTCACCCTGCCTTCGCTATCTGTCATAAATTGCTACACAGGACTGCTTTATCTAGGAAAGTGGTGAGAAAAGTATGTAGGCAAATACAACTGAGCCACTCTCATCCTGATAAACTTTTGATCTGCTCACTCAGTATATTCTTCTTGCTAAACACTTTTTTTTGTGATCTATCTCTGCTTTCTGTCTGTTTCTCTTCCTCTCCTTTCATTCTCCTATTTTCCTCTTTTGTTAAACTCTATTACTAAGTTTGATTTTCTCTATACTGCATACTCCATCTTTGAACTTTAGAGCACATTGATGTCTCACACATACACAGCATCCATGCTGTATGCCCCCAACTGGATAATGCTGTAATTTACTTCTGAATAACAGTCATAGATTTAGATGACAAAAAGGAAAGCGGTATACTAGATCATGTCTAAAGGACAGCTGTTTGTAAAGTATGTAATAGAGAAACAAAATTATTTTTAAGGCAAATTTTGCTTGTGTTTTCTGATTTGAATGTCTTAATGGCATTGGCCTGGATCATAATGGGGGAAAATTATTATATTGTATGTCATTCTTTCAACATAATTCAATAGAGATCTTATGTGCAAGCAAGGTGACTCCCAGGTGAATCATTTTGTTATGAAAACAAGGAAGATGGCTTCCCCATTAAAGCTAAACTGATTATAATAGTAAAAAATTAAAGACTGAACTTATTTAATTTTACTTTTTAAAAACATTTAGCCTATTCTCAAGTTTTTCAAAATAGCATATTATAAATATGAAAGTTCCTTTCTGTTGTCCACTCTGCTCTGTTGAGACACTTCCCTATATTCTTCAACCTTCATTAATAGAGAAGCTAATGACCCTGGAGGTCTAAACATGCTTCTAGAATGCCACAGATTTTGTTATGGCACATTCTGTGGGGTTCTCTAGAATTCAGCAGCCTTATACCCAAATGAAGATCATGGTTAATAATTGCATACTTTATACAGATGTGTATTTATTTTTTTACAAAATACTTTTATGATCCTTTAAGAGATCAGCAAAACTTGGTCATGGATTCTCAATCTGCGTGACTTGCATGACCTCTATTTTCATAAAGATTTTCAATGTAAGGTGAGTATCTGCATCAGTAATAAGCTCATCGGCTCTATCAATACAATGAAATTATTAACTACACTTGACTAAATATATGTTTATTATTAGGGCAGGTTTTACAATGCAAGGCATGTTTGATTAAAGGAGCACTATGGTCAATTTGTTTTTCTGTATGATCTTTAGAGTTACTAAACCTTATAATGGTCACTATTGTTTTAGAAAGTAAAAAATCAAAACACCTTTAAATGTTTCACTTTTGTATGCATTTATTCTTTACTGCAGGCTTTCATTTTCTTTACTAACAGCACTAATAAATTCCCTCAATGTGCCAAACGTAGCACGCAAGACTTACGACTATTAAATTGGCCCCGTAAAGTAACTCGCTAACAATTTACGTGTTACAGGCGGAAAAACCCTACGGGACGTCTGTCACGATCTGCTTCTTCAAGGGGCTTGATATGAACCTAGTTCACACCTACCCCAGCAGAATCATGTAGTCCCTGTTCTCTGTGGCACAAAAGATGGCTTCTGAAGAGGGCAAGGCCCAAAAGGTACAGGCAGAGAATACTGGATCCAGGTTACAAATGGCCCATGGCAAGACCACTCCCCAAGTCAGGATACAACACACAGAAATTTCTCACACCTTGTATATGTGAAAACTATCTCTCAACCTTTATTGAATGAACAAAACAACATATTTATACTCTTCAATACCACACCCTTGTGTACATTTGTGTATGTGTGATGTCAGCCCATCTGGCTTGCAACCTTGGGCTATCAAAGCTCTTGAGATCAAATTCACCAGATATCTGTAGCTGGCTAGTGAAAAAACCTTGATGTTAAACTCAAGTGTTTACTTAGGACTAATTGAAGTACATACATCTGTCTTGACCCAAGGTCTGTATGTGTGAGTGTGCCATAATCTGCAGCTAACTTCTATGCAGAGCATTTTTACCAATTCCACATATGTTCTATATAACATTTTCCCTCCTATAATATATTATACCTAGGATACATAATAACCATGTACAGGCAACATAAACCACACAATAACACATAATCCCAATGTAACAATGTCATGCTCCCTTGGCCATATTCAAAAATTACTGGCAATATGAGTCCTTAAACAATTAAATCATGACAACGTCGAAATTTGAAACTCCTTGGCCGCAAATCATTTGATCTGTCAAGCCCGTAACTGTTACGTTCGAAAATCGCTATTAAATTGCTACAAATCCACTGGCGCTCAAACCCCTAACCCGCAAACGGAACCAAAAAGCCAACAAGTACTAGAGAGGACCCGCAAGGTGGTTAAAGTCCTATCCCCAGCACTGTAAATGCAAATATACACATACTACTGTATTTTCAATTAAATGGAAATTGATGTTAGGTATCAAAATTATTAGCACAACATTCTCAAGCTCGCAAATCTGCAATATAAAATACTTTTTTTATGTTTAATTTCCGTGTTCCGTGCAATCAATGTGTTAATACATATAATGGTATGAAGCATCCTGAAAATTTAAAGGGGTCTCAGGTGCAGTAGCTGACACTCTACAAGCTATACATGGTAATTACATTACAAATTCTAGCATTATGGCTAAAGTTTAGATGTTTAAGCACCAAACAAAAAGTGTATGTCTAGTGTTGTAAGCCATTGACAGCTAGATAAGTGAGAGAAATAGCATATTGCTTTACAGACAATCTATATAAATCTGACATAAATCCTTAATCCAATTAGGCTTGAATAGAGGCTTGAAGATATGAAAAGGGTAATGAGATTACAAAAGGATTATGTCATTTTTTTCTTTAAAAGATGAAGAGCCACTTGTACAATCTGAAAAACATTTTCTTGCAGATATTTAAAAGTACTTGGTTACAAAAAATGTTCTATGGTTCATGAAAACAGGAGTGATATTATATAAAGAAAAAAACATTTTCTTTGCAGTACAATCAGTACACTACACAAACCTCCCTCAATTTAAAGCATCACAGTAGGAAAAACCTCATATGTTTGTGAAGTATGTAATATCTTAAGAATGTTCGCAACACAAAAGCATTTTAGAGAAAATCTTAATTGTAGCAGACTCTTTTATTGAAGCTGGCATGATAGAAAACATTTTGTTCAAGGCATTCTGGGGCTGTCACAGAAGAGGACATGCAGGGATTTGCAAGTTTAAGTGCAACTGATCTACATGATACAATAAATCCCTGGTGCATCTACAAGGATATTACAAGGCATACCATGTAGCTTACACCAGAAAGATATGGTATGAGAAGTAATGAGAGGGGGACATTACTGTACAGCCTGACCTAAACCACCTGATGGCCCAATGATGCTGCACAACCGCTTGGCCAAGTTTACTCAGGAGGGAATTGGACAAGGGGGAATTGGAGCTCAAGCAGTCAATTTATACACAGGCAAAAGAGAAGTGCTCTGCTTGTGGTATTTAGACACCTGGCAGAGAATTGCCTCCTTAGCAGACCAAGGGCCTCATTCTATTATCGGCCGTAAAACGGCCGCAAGGCTGCAATTCCTTGCGGGGGTTCCGCTATCTTGCAATTCAATTATACGGCCCCGCGAGGATCTCCCCTTATCTTGCAACCGGCCGTAAGCTCAGAAAACTTTAAACGCAAAAATAAATTCAAGACGGCACTGTACAGCTCTGTAAATGCTAGGGATCATATTGGGGGACATGAGGATTAATAGCAACCTCCTCTCAAGCTTGCACATCAGCCCAAATCCGAGTTTACATTAACTGTTTATTTTCCGGCCGCAGCATGGGCGGGTCTGAGGTGCTCCAAGCCCTCTGGACTTTTTCCATGGATTTTTGACATAATTTAAAAAATAATTTATTTACGGATTTGAGTGTAGGGGAATGTTGTGCTATTTTTGCTAACACCTACAATCACTTTATAGTCTCCTCAGAGTGCAGGATGGCTTTACTTTGGCTTTATAATGTGCTTAATTGGTGCTAGCAGGACCTTTTTGCTGCAAGTAAGCTGCGGCTCGGTTTTAGCCTTGCAGAGAGGGTTCCCAGAGCAATTGAATAGCAACCTGGATTTTCTTGCGGCCGAAACTCTTGCGGCCGTTTTAGATCAAAGGCTTTCCTCCGGCGCGAGCGGCCGCAAGAGATAGCAAGGCACCGGCCGCAAGCCTGCTGGAATCCCCGGCCGGAGGGGAATAGAATAGCCGAATAGCTTTCGGCCGGGCCTTGCGGCCCCGCATCTCCTACGGCCGATAATAGAATGAGGCCCCAAGTGAGAGTTGTGCAGGGAATTCAAAATGAGTTGGCTGGGAATTCACAAGCTGGGAAGTTTACCTCACAATGACAATGGAGACAACCTCCAGGACTGATGAATGCCAATAGACCCAAGGACAATGGAAGACTTTCCACCATGACACCTGTGTGTCTAAGTTGCTGAGTGACAATAATGGCTGCTGTTGACAAGCATACAAGTCTTGTGCTGTATTATTTGCTGTTCCTGTAGAATATTATATCTCTTGTCAGAGATCTTTATATTCAGAATATTCTGCTAATACTCTGGTTCTTGTGTATGCCAGCATAGGTGAATATGTATCACATATAATAGTTGTCAAACTGCGAGACGTTGTCAAGCTTTGCTAGGTGCGTAGGAGTTAGGCGCGCGCTCATCGCTGCGAGCCTTGTGAAGTGAGGTGAGACGTTAAACCGTAGCACTTAGCCGATGCGAGCCTCGCAAAGCGGGGCGAGCCATAAAAATACGACACACGGGACTTAGAAAAAAAAATACGAGATGCGGGACTTAGAAACAAAAAGATATGAGACGCAAAAAATTACGAGTTTAGCGGCTGAACAAAAAAACTGAAAAACACACTAAATACACCCCAAAAAATTACAATAACATCACAGACAGCATGGGGCAACAGCAAGGACGTCTATTAGTGAGGTGGAATGCGAATTTAACTTGATTTAGACAATTTTCGCCACTCTAAAAAATGGACGCCGAAAAAAATGAAAACGAGGGTACACGACCACGGACCGTGCAAAACACTGCAAAATGAGTAGCACTTTACACATCACACTACGACCTACAAGATGCTCTATTACAAAAGCCGGAAAATGCTCACGAGACGCCTACCGCATTAATAACATTACGACTATACAATGCTGCTTTACACAATAAACCAGCGGCTTTACCTCGCGCACGCAGCCTATTTAGAATGCACAGTTCAAACATTCATTACACTTTTTAAGCAGGGCACCAACACTCATAATGTATATTCTATTCAGCTGCAAAATACAGATTGTTAGCTCTTCAGCCAATTGCTCCCTGCATATATCAATTATAAATAATTAAAGTATATTAATTAATTTAAGAAATCATTCATTATTACTTAATTGCATATACATAGAAATATATATCTCTCTGAGGACCAAAAGTACACGACAGGAGAAGGCGCTCAGCGCAAGCCTCGCAATTAGCGCCGAAGGTCCTTACAGTACAAAACAGTCTCAATTATGTGTCAAACAGCATTCCCATGGCTTCAAATTCTATTGCCCTGTCATTTTTGACGGGCAAGTCGCTAGTAGAAGTAATATTGCATATGATAGTGAAGCTGAATCAAGACATCCATGACTGGCACCCCTCCCTCGCTCTATACCCACAACTGAATAAATGAAAAAAGTAGCACACCACATATTTAACGAAAGCACTCAGATTCCTGGTGGAGAACAACATGTAAAAGTAGTAAAATTATAGTCTACCAGATAAAATGATTAAATACTAAATAACATATGCATTCTATGCACTCACTAACACACACTTTCACACATGCGCACTGTCTGACCACTCATACATACACAATGAAGCATACTTGTACTCTCACACGTTTACACACCCTCACTATCCACTATAATAGTTTTGAGCTTGTGAGTAAAACCTGCAAGGTGCGTCCGGCATAGGAGTTACTCACAAGCTACTACCACTAAATATATATATATATATATATATATATATATATATATATATATATATATAAATATATATATATATATATATATATATATATATATATATAAAGAGAGAGAGAGAGAAAGAGGAAGGGAGAGAGAGAGAGGGAGAGAGGAGGGAGAGAAAGAGTGAGTAAGAGAGGGAGGCAGAGAGAGAAAGAGAGGAGAGAGAGAGAGGGAGGGAGGCAGAGAGAGAAGGAGAGAGAGAGAGACAGGAGAGAGAGGGAGAGAGGAGGGAGGCAGAGAGAGAGAGGAAGGAAGAGAGAGAGGGAAGGAGAGAGGCAGAGGGAGAAAGAGAGGGAGGGAGGCAGAGAGAGGCAGAGAGCGTGAGGGAGAGAGGTAGAGAGGGAGGCAGAGAATGAGGGAGGCAGAGAGAGAGAGAGGGAGAGAGGAGAGAGAGAGATAAGAGGGTGAGAAAGAGGGAGGGAGAGAGAAAGATGGAGGCAGAGAGAGAGGGAGAGGGAGGGAGGCAAAGAAAGAGGGAGGGTGGATGGAGAAAGGAAGGGAGAGAGAGAGAAGGGGGAGAGGAAGGTAGAGAGAGAGGGAGGGAGAGAGGTGGAGGAAGGCAGAGAGAGGGGTAGGGAGAAAGGGCTGGAGAGAGAGAAAGGAAGGGAGACAGAGGGAGGAAGAGAGAGCGGGGGGGGGAAGGGAGAGAGAGAGGAAGGTAGGGAGAGAGAGAGAGGAGAGGGAGAGAGACAGAGCACAGAGAGCAGAGAGAGGGCGCAGAGAGAGACAGAGGGCACACACAGAGAGGGAGCAAAGAGAGAGAGGCGGCACGGAGAAGGTGCACAGAGAGAGATAGTACAGAGAAAGAAAGCACAGAGAGTGACAGCACAGAGAGGGACAGAACACACAATTGAACATAACATATGATACCGTTATTTATGACGGGCAAGTTACTAGTATATATAATACTTCAAATTGATGATCAATTGCATAATTAAGCTTTGTGAAATGCTCCTTTTAATAAGGATAATTGAACTGTTTTAAAGACTAAGCTCTGAAAAAAACACAAGAATGTAATATATAAAATAATACTGATATCTTGTGGTGTTTTTGTCTTATACAGTAAAAGAGAATGCACTAGCAATTAAAAGGATTGCAGTTACAGCTAAAACTACAGAAGCATTTACAGCAAATGCACAGCAGTCACATTTTTGCCATTCAAGATGTAATAATTACTAAAAAAGGGATTTTCAAAGTTATGAAAAGTATATTTGTAAATATATATTAAAGCTAAAGGTAAAACAACTTTAAAAACATGTTTTGGGGAACCTGTACAGTATGTCTGGAATTGTTAATTTTTTTGTGAATAAGATCCTTATACAACTGAGAAAATTACAATTAATTATAAATATGTAAAAGTAGAATATACATTTATGAATACTGCACAGGTGCTTATTTACAGCAGAAAGAAAACCACAATGTGAAAAGCAAATTGTATTTCTTGAAGTGGTCACAGAATAGGATTAGTTTATAGGAAGTTAAATAGACTGATAGGGAGAGAAAGAGGACATTTCCAAATAAGGGTTGGGCAGAAACATGCAAAAGGCAATAAAGCATATGACATGCTAGCAAATACTCAACACTACCAAAAGCCAACGGATGTCTGCAGAAATCACTTTGGCAAATACTATTCCAAATGATATAACTTACAGGAAAATACAGAAACTATAAAAATGTTGTACCAATGATGACATCTGTTTAGAACAAAACTATGAGAAGCAAACAATGAAACAGTACCCATCACCTGGATTCTTTTTTAAAATGGATTAGCCCTGGCAATACCAACATACACTTCAGATTATATTAATTTCTGGTGAGACAGACATAGTGCCATCTATTGAATATCTACTTTACAGAGAGCCTGATTCAATTGAGCAATCGTAAGTTACTTTAGCCGTAAGTGAGGCCGTAAGTTAATTTGCTATTCAATTAGTGTGTTTTTGCGGGCTCTGAACGGGTTACGGTTACGGCCTTGAAAACTTTGCAGTTGTAAAACCCAGAACTTACAACCCCCCAAAGACTTTGATCTTTGACGGTCGCAAGACTTCCGATCGCTAAAATCGCAAATTGCTATTCAATTGAAAAATCGCTCAAGAACGCACCCGCAGGCAAGCCTGCAAATGGCAAATGTCGGCCCAAAGCTTTCAAATAGGACCCACAAAGGATTTACAGACTAGTTTGGAACACTGCAAATCACAATAAAAAGACACCAATGCACTTTAAAATATGGGGAAAGCAATGGAAGGTATTACAATTACTTGCACAACAACTCCCAACTATCAAATACTGCATAGGTTGTAATGGTCATGCATATGCCAATATGAAAAGCCATGCTGCAACATGCTGAAAGCTATTAAAGACACACTACCTGATTAAGTTGCAACACAAATACATGGAAATGGCTGACATATTAACTTTTTCTCATTCACAGAGGCTCTAATGTGGACCCTAAAAAATACAAAGCTCATCTTATATACATCTCACTTATCACATCTACATTGGGAAAACAAATAGTGGACATATTACACCGCCCCTCTGTTGTGTCGACTCTCTGTGATCCTATGGACTGCAGCACACTTACTTATGTCTCTGTATGTGCTTACACACAAGGTTTGCATGCCAAATATACCGGAGTGGGTTGCCAGTTCCTTCTCTGGTGGACTGTGATTTGTCTGACCTCTCTGCTATGACCTGCCCACCTACAATGGCCCTATATAATATAGCTCACAGCTACATAGAGATATACAAGTCTCTTCACCACCACCACCACTTAGCAATCCACACTAATCTACTCTAACCCATCAGGAAGGGCCGCAAAAACACATGGAGGCTGTGAAGAGGAGCAATAGCCAACTCACCTCAATTAGGGATAATCTCCGCTAGGCCCATCCTGGAAAGCCCATCCTGGCTGGTGGCCATGTGCCAAGATGTATACTCATTTTCATTTGGTGACATCCCATTAAATGTTGTGCTATTAATTAATTCACATTATCACCTGTCATGTTATTATCAGGCCTTCAGGAGAATGTTGATTCTCCACAGTACTACAAATTGGACTTTGCTTATGTATTAAGATATATAGGCACCCCGTACTTTGCGCGCAGCTAAATAGCGCGTCGTCTTTAGAGTGCAGAGAACTGTGCTCTGATGACGCTCTGCGCACCAGCCTGGTGCTGTGTGATCTGCCCCTGTCTGGTGCCCCCCCCCCATTATACAAGAGCTTACAATCTAGAAGTGATGTGGCATGTGAGGCATGTGAGACTCAGCGTATCCATTGGATGTATCTTGTATAATGGGGGGAGAGGTTTGACAACCATTGACATGGGGGATGTTCTCACCTTCTTCCTCTTTCTGAGCACTGGGCCCACACCTTCCTTGCCCTGGAGCTTCCTCCCTCTACCATGGCCAGGAGGTGTTGGATTGAGGGTTGCATTCTACTGGGGTGGCTGTGAAGCAGCTGGTGTTGGCGGTGAGTGGTGAGATGAGAAGGCCACAGGCTCTGGTTGCGGTAGGGGTGGAGCCTCTGGAACTGAAGGCTGGAGAGTATTCACGTGGATTTCTGCCAACTGCACCAACCACGCCAAGTGATGTATCTGGGCTTGTCTGTCCCTATGAGCCATTTGTTCATACCTCTACATCCGAAGATTATGCCTCCTCACCTCACTATATATTGCTCTGATGCTTTCGACCTGCTGGGTACCAATATCGTTCTGTCTTTGAAGCTGAGCTGTCAGCAGTTGCACTGATTAAATGTCGTGCGGATGTGCTGACAGATGTCCCTCAAGGTGTCTTGTGTGGGGCTATGAGTTTTGTCTCCGGACGCAGTTCGATTCTGGATGTGCTTTGGTTAGGCCAGAGGTGCTTCCCGTTGTGATGGTGTACTCCGTAGGGATGGTGTTCCCCATAGGGATGGTGTTCGCCGGAATGATGCTGTTGCCAATGGGGATGCTGTTGCCAATGGGGATGTTGTTGCCAATGGGGATGCTGTTGGCAATGGAGATGGTGTTAGCCCAGTTTGTTGGGGCAACAACGGCTGGGACAATAACTGCTGGGAAAACAACTGGTGGGAAAACAACTGCTGGGACAACCACTGCTGGGACAACCACTGTTGTGGCAGGTCAAGAGTGGGAGAGAATTGGGGTCCGGCCAACGCATCAATTGCCTGTGATGCGTGTGAGGTCCCAGGGGGTGTTACCCAAAATGGTCTTGCTGCTGATGGCCCTGGGCCTTCGGCTTCTTCCACCACCACCTGCGTTGGTGATTGTGGTTCCTCCAGTGGAGCCACCGCCTGGGTCTCTGTGGGCGAGGTATGCCTCCTCGGTACTGAAATGAGAGTACAATAGTATTTGAGTATTGATTCTCAAAACAATTGTTTGCTGTGTGTTTCCATATCCCTGACATCATGGTCACTTGTAATTGGCTGTGGTGATTGTTTCCCGCAGATAAACATTGAGCAGTATCATGATCATTGTGGATCATGGCTTATATCAATATATATATATATATATATATATATATATATATATATATATATATATAGCTGATGTGGTGTGCCATTAGGACACATGCTCATCTGAATCTGCTGTGCAGTGTGTGAGACTGACTCTGAATCTGTTACCAATTCTCAACAATGGGTGTTAACATGCTTCTGAGACATGGTCTAGGTTAGGCTAGTGCATGACAGGCACATGCAGTCCTTCAGAGTCTGTATCCACATGTGCTGCAGTGTGCACACCCATACATGTAATCTCATTTGGATGTCAAATCAAGGTTGATATACAGCTATACCTCGTTGTTGGGTGATTGGTTCTAAACAGTAGGAGTGTTAAGCGTCATAGATTTAAATGGTGCAGTTTAACCGGAGTAAGTAGGTATAGGGGAACTCATGACAAAAAATACACAATTGCAATTGATATTTTTAACGGTTTTGTTTTATATGAACTTTGAACAAAATGCAAACATAACACTAACACAAACTGCTATTCAGAATCTGTTTTAATTGCAGGTATTGGACAGACATTTCATTGATAACAATTCTGATAATTATATGATAATAATATAATATATAATATTATTTATTATATTTATTTTAGTTATTGCTGTCACATATATCTGTGCTATTGTATGTCAGTTATCTATGTGTGTGGGGTTCATGTGTGTGCATATGAGGGTGTGATGGTGTATAAGATACTCACATTGCAGGGTTTCCTGAAAGCCAGTGTCCAACTGTCCTAGAAGGCCCACTTCTGCTGCTGGCTCCAAAGACTCTTTATAGTCTGCTCCCATCCACAGTAGGTGGTGGGCCACCACCAGTTCCACGGGCTGCTCTGGTCTTCGCTGCCATCTTCTTCTTGACCTTCATCCAGCTGTCATCATATCGGTGTTTAACAGACTTGACATTGTGCTTTGCAATGCTAGTGACGCAACAGTTGCAGTAATCTCATTCCAGGCACGTGTCTTATCGCCAGGCCTCACATCCCTCCCACCATGGATGATGCTATGGCAAGCTTCGACTTCCCTGAGGAGGGTTTCTGTCTCCTCTGGGCTATAATTGAGGGCCATCTGCTTTGCCACAACCTCTTGCCCTCCCAACTGTGCCTGGGGTTCCTGGCCTTCCTGTTCTCTCCCTGTGCCATGCCCCTTATCCCCACTACCTCCCCCCCCCCTCGGGATCAGGCCCCTGACCCTTTGCTCCTACACCGTGTGTGCCTACATCTGTGGGGCATATCCCTCCACCCCTCCTGCTCTCCTACACCTGTATCTCCCATCCCTGAGCTGCTTACTCCTCTCCCTCTCTTCATATCGCTATCTCTCCTCCTCTCCTCCTCTTTCCCTCCTCTGTTCCCTTCTCTGACCTCACTCTCCTCCTCCGTTTTTTTTTATATCTCTAGTACTCTCTATCTCTCTCTCTCTAACACTCTCTATCTTTCTCTCTAGCACTCTCTTTATCTTTCTCAGTCTCTCTCTCTCTCTCTCTCTATATATATATATATATATATATATATATATATATATATGTATATATATATATCTCTCAAAAACCCACCAACACCTAGACCTCTGTGTTGACTTTCTCAACTACAGCACAGTCAAAGACTTATGGTTTACACAGTCTTTTCAACCAGTTTCCGCAGTTTTGATTGGCATTATCTGCTACTACTCGGAAGTGTTACATGTGAATTAAACCAGGGTTTATGGGCTTGAGGCTTCGGCCAATAACTTGGGCTCTTGCTCAATTGAATAGATCCGGAATCGGAGACGAAAAGGGAGCCACAATGCCGCAAGATGGAGGCTTGCAATTGAATCGGGCTCAGAGTCTTTATTAAGAGCATTACAAAAGTAAATTATAATTGTTTTAGAACTATAATGCACAATGAAGCTAAATATTAGCCCACTCCATTTTCTGTTATGCTGTTAGCCTTTGTACTAATATTTAGCATCTCCAAGAGTTCTAAAAAATGTCATCCTTTAGTATATATGGCCCAATATTTTAATAAATGAAATTAGCTTAGCGAGTTTATAGCTTATAACCATTTATAAATGCAACATTTCTGATACACTCTTCTAAGTATTCATCTTATTCCATCCCCATTGGGATTTAAACATGCTCAAAGTGATTGAAACCATTGGCAAGTTACATTCATCTTTTAGTGCTACTCAGAAAATATTCACAAGAGCTGGAGCCTGTTGGTAAATTTGATGTAAACAAAATACTTACAGCACTGGGAGAACCTTGAAATATTGGTGCACTGTGGACACCACTGAATACATAGTGCCTGCAAAGAAGTAGAGAAGAATTATAAAACATTTTTTTAAATAAATACAATATTTAATTGCTAAAAATGTTATATATGGTAAATAATTGTAAACTATAAGTAAAAAAAAAAAAACGTTTTAACGTGATTTAGTTTTGTTATTTTGATTATTTATATTAAAACATGTGAAATACCAACATTATCATGACACATACTGAGTTTGAAAAATAAAAACTGTCAGGTCTACTGTTCAAAAATCTTCATAATGAAATGGAATTATTTCTATGTGCAATTTTAAAAGCTGCTGTATATGGGAATGCATTCATTAATCTATTGAAGAGTAAACAGATTTAAATTTGCTGTGAACAAACTGCAAAAATGGCAAGACATCAGATGTATACAAAAATAAAATAGAAATAATGGCACATTATTAATAAAAAAACTAAAGTTAATATGCAAGATATAGCATGAATTACTCCTTACTTAATCTAGAATTATAAAAAAAATATGAAAAAAAATATTATCAAGGTGACAATGCACAGTGAACACACAGTATACACATATTTTCCTGCAAACAAAGATTATCTCTGCAAGGTATAGCACAAAAACGGATTATTTAAGCCTCACAATCACATATATAGTTGTGAGCGAAGCGAGGGCCTCAGTTGCTGGCATGGAGTGCCGAAGGCGCTCCTTGCCAGCAACTGCAACTCTCGCAAACTTTACGTCGCAACGCAAATAACACGACACACCAACTATGACCCTCGCAAACTTTACCTCGCAACGCAAAAAACATACGAGACACGTTACCACACATTACGACCTCGCAAAAATTGGACGCAACTCGCGAACATGACATAATTCAAAACACAATAAATACACACACCACATACATAAAAAGCTTACCTACAGCAAGAGGAAGCATCCGGGACCTCAAAAAAACAACTTACACCTTCATTTAACTAAAAATAAAAGAGTTTACACACTAAAAAAATCGCTAAGCGAGAGAAAAAAATGGCCGCCAAACAAAACGAAAACGAGGCTACAGCCCTCTAAACACACAAAACACCACAAGAAACTCGCAAAATACCACAAACGACCTACGGATATTCCGCTAAGACCCATACCACACATTACCTGCCATTTTACGCCAATGTGGAAGTACACAACGCTAACGGTTTCGTCTCGCGCATGCACACTATTACACTGCACACATTCATCACGCTTACACAGCAGCTCCACACCACTAATGCTGCAGCAACATCAAAACAGATTGCCAGCTCTTCAACGCAATGCTTCAAAATAGAAAAAGTATATTCATTTATTAATCACATATATAGTTGTGAGCGTACGAGTTGTTGCTAACGCTGCGGGCTCGCGTAGCGAGCCCGCGGCCCTCGCGAAGCGAGGGCCGGGGCTCGCGCAGCGAGTCGCGGGCCTCGCGAAGCGAGGGCACTGTGCCAGGTTCTCAGTTGCTGGCATGGAGCGCCGCAGGCGCTCCTTGCCAGCAACTGAGGACCCTCGCGAAGCGAGGGCCTCAGTTGCTGGCTTGGAGCGCCGCAGGCGCTCCATGCCAGCACCTGAGGACCTCGCAAAGCGAGGTCTTCAGTTGCAGCAACTGCGACCCTTGCAAAAAAAAGTTTACGTCGCAACACATTATGACACTCGCAAACAACATACGACACACGTTCACACACATTACGACACTCGCAAACAACATACGACACACGTTCACACACATTACGGCCTCGCAACACTCGGACGCAACTCGCGAACATTACAAAATTACAAACACAATACATACACACAGCACATACATAAAAACCTTACCTACACAAACAGGAAGCACCCAGGACCTCAAAAATGCAACTTACAACTTAATCGCGCAGCGAGTCGCGGGCCTCGCGAAGCGAGGGCACTGTGCCAGGTTCTCAGTTGCTGGCATGGAGCGCCGAAGGCGCTCCTTGCCAGCAACTGAGGACCCTCGCGAAGCGAGGGCCTCAGTTGCTGGCTTGGAGCGCCGCAGGCGCTCCATGCCAGCACCTGAGGACCTCGCAAAGCGAGGTCTTCAGTTGCAGCAACTGCGACCCTTGCAAAAAAAAGTTTACGTCGCAACACATTACGACACTCGCAAACAACATACGACACACGTTCACACACATTACGACACTCGCAAACAACATACGACACACGTTCACACACATTACGGCCTCGCAACACTCGGACGCAACTCGCGAACATTACAAAATTACAAACACAATACATACACACAGCACATACATAAAAACCTTACCTACACAAACAGGAAGCACCCAGGACCTCAAAAATGCAACTTACAACTTAATTGCACTCAAAATAAAAGAGTTTAGACACTAAATAGTTTGTTAAGCGACACAAAAAATGGCCGACGAATAAAACGAAAACGAGGCTACACACGCAAACACCATACGAGACACGTTACCACACATTACGACTTCGCAAACATCGGACGCAACACGCCGACATACAAACATTTAAAACTTAACAAAGACACACAACAAACACATAAAAAGCTTACCTACAGCAAGAGGAACCAGCCAGCACCTCAAAAAAACAAGTTACACCTACATTTAAATAAAAAAAAACACTTTAGACACTAATACTATCGCTAAGCGAGAGAAAAAATGGCCGACGAACAAAACGAAAACGAGGCTTCAGACGTAACTACACTACACTTACTCGCAATAATGAAACACATACTATGCGGAACGTATCACAATCATATTAAACACCATTTTGAACAGTAATACGCCTAAAATGGCGGATGGAACGCAAATTGTAAGCTGGAACGCAAATAGCGCATGCGTATTGCGTTCTAACGGTCTCACTTTCCAGAACTTTCTACAAGTTTATAAATACTGCCTATTTCCAACTAAAAAATACATTTCTCCTCAGGTGATCAACGGAGTGACTTCTGAGATAACTGCTGCTTTTACTTGAGAAGACAATTCTTTACTAATTTACTACTTTGCATTGTGCAAATTACAACTGAGAGGTAAGCTATAATATATTACATTTTATTATCAGGACAGGTCAAACAAATAAAAACAAAAAAATAGGATTTATGTAGTGACATATATGGCACATTTATGTGTATAGGCTCACAAAAAAAATACGCTTCATTTAACAAAACAACAAAAAAACATAATTTAATATTAAACAGAGCTTTATGTATAGTGACATCTGACACCCACATATATGTCTATAATGTATAGTCACATGTGACACGCACATATATTTCTATAATGTATAGTGACATCTGACACGCACATTTCTGTGTATTGCCCCTTCATAGTGACATGTGACACGCACGTATATGTATAGAATGTATAGTGACATGTGACACGCACATATATGTCTATAATGTATAGTGACATCTGACACGCACATTTCTGTGTATTGCCCCTTCATACTGACATCTGACACGGACATATATGTCTATAATGTATAGTGACATGTGACACGGACATATATGTGTATAATGTATAGTGACATGTGACACGCACATTCATGTGTATTGCCAATGCAACAAAATTAGCTTACAACAAAATCAGTAAACAACTACATTTAAATGACATTATATCTCATATATACTGATTTGTCACACGCACATATATGTGTATCATCTATAGTTACATCTCACACACACACATTTATGTGTGTTGGATAAAAAAAATATAAGGTTAATTTAACCATTTAAATTTGACTCATGTATACTGATATGTCACACGTACACAAAATAATTACATTAAACTATGTAATGTGCTTCATGTATGTGACATATGTGTGTAGCCCCCAACAAAAAATAAGGTTAATTGAATTAATTTACTGCAATTCAATAGATCATATAAAGCTGAATCTTTCTATTTCTTTTAATATTCAAACAGACTCTGCATCAACAGCGTCACTCAACAATTTGCACCGTGCACTGTGAAGCACAATCCCTTTTAAAGAACACCAACAAATTTGAAGAGGTAAGATACAATAAGACATTACATGCTCAAAAGGCCATGCTTTGCTAGATGACAAATTATAAATATACAAATAACTATTTCACTTTCTTTTTCAAACAGACACTACAAGAAGACCGGCGGATTAAGATTGGCAGGAGGGGACCGTCTGTCATTCAAAACTTCTATCAAGGTAAAGTATTAAGTATAAACAAGAAATAACCATGAGCCTTATTCAATTGCAACTTCCTCAATTGAATAGGGCTCTATATAAGCACATAACATTTTTTTTATACAGAACTTTTTAGTTACTGAATTTCTAACCACAATCAAGGTTTTCAATAACTAAAAACTTTGCTCAATAAATATGTTATGTGATTATATAGAGCCCTCTTCAATTGGCAAAATTGCAATTCAATGAGGACCTATATGTCTTTAATGGACAAGGGCCTCACTCAAATGTGATTTGCCCATTTCAATAGCGCTGTATATAAGCACAGAGCATATTTTTTAAAGGACATTTTTCTTTTGTGAACACGTTGCTTTTGGATACAAGTTCACTAAATACAAAATTCCGTAAAAAAATATGCTCTGTGCTGATATTGAGCTCTATTCCATTGGCCAAAACACAATTGAATGAGGAGCTCACAATATAACAAATGCAGTAACCAAAGGCCCTCATTCAATTGCTATTTTGGACAATTAAATATGGCTATAAATAAGAACTTTTAGGCCCTTACTCTATTTTAACAAATATATGTGATGTGCTTATTTACAACCCTATTCAAATTTCTACATTGCAATTCAATTACGGCCTAAGGGCCTCATTCAATTGCAACTTGACCAATTGAATAAGGGCCTCATTCTATTATCGGCCGCAGCCGTTGCGGGGCCGTAAGGACCGGCCGCAAGCTATTCTGCTATTCTATTCCCTTACGGCCGGGGATTCCGGCAGGCTTGCGGCCGGTGCCTTGCTATCTCTTGCGGCCGCTCGCGCCGGAGGAAAGCCTTTGATCTAAAACGGCCGCAAGAGATTTGCAATTCAATTGCTCCGGGAAACCTCTCTGCAAGGCTAAAAACGAGCCGCAGCTTACTTGCAGGAAAGAGGTCTCGCTAGCACCAATTAAGCACATAAAATAGCTCAAATAAAGCCATCCTGCACTTTGAGAAGACTATAAAGGGATTTTAGTTGTTAGAAAAAATAGCACATAATTATCCTGTACTCAAATCCGTAAAATATTTAATTTTTAATATCCGTAAAATATCCATGTAAAAAGTCCAGAGTGCTTGGAGCACCTCAGACACACCCACGCCGCAGCCGAAAAATAAACAGTTAATTTGAACTCGGGTTTGGGCTGATGTGCAAGCTTGAGAGCGGGTTCCTTTTAATCCTCATGTCCCCCAATATGATCCCTAGCATTTACAGAGCTGTACAGTGCAGGCTTGAATTTATTTTTGAGTTTTTAGATTTCACAGATTACGGCCGGTTCCAAGATATGCGGCCGGCCGTAAAAGGAGATCCTTGCGGGGCCGTATAATAGAATCGCGAGTTAACTGAACCCTCGCAAGGAATCGCAGCCTTACGGCCGATTTACGGCCGATAATAGAATGAGGCCCTAAGGCTCTAAATAAGCACATAGCATATTTTTTTTAAATAAGTTTTTAGTTAGTGAACATCTATCCAAAAGCAAGGTCTTCACTAACTAAAAAATTCTGTAAAAAAAATATGCTATGTGCTTATTTAGAGCCCTATTCAATTGGCCAAATCGCAATTGAATGAGGCCCTTAGAGTACTATTACATTGTAAACAATGCAATTGAATGAGGGCCAAACTATGCAACATATGGTACACACAAAGGACCTCATTCAATTGCAATTTGCCCAATTGAATAGGGCTCTAAATAACAACATAACAATTTCTTAAAACTAAGGTTTTAGTTAATAAAAAAATATCAAAAATACAGTTTTTCAATGACTACAAACTTATTTTAAATAATATGCTATGTGCTTATTTAGGGCACAATTCAATTAGCCAAATCGCAATTCAATGACACACAAACTGCTACACACAAAACAGAATTTCTTATTAAATGTTTAACAACCTATAAGCCTTACAAAGAAGCAAAAATAAGAATAACAAAAGTGTTGTGCACCTAATAGCATTGTATAAAAAAGCACACAAACTCATAGCAAACTATATTAACATTCTTCTTTAATGTTTAACAACCTATAACCTGTACAATCAAGAAGAAATAAGTTTTGCACAAGTGATGCGCACCAAACAGGATTGTCAAAAACTAACACAAACACATAGCAAACTACCTTAATTATATTATTTCATGTTTCAATAACTATAACCATCCCGATAAAGGTTAAATAACTATACCACAAGTGGTGTGCACAAAACAGGATTGTACAAAAAATAACATAAACACATCTTATTTAATATATTACAACCCACAAGCCTTACTAAGAACCTTCAATAAGAATAACAAAAGTTGTCGGATTGTACAGAAAGTAAAAAAAAACAAAGATAGAAAAAAATAACCATAACTCATACAATACAGTCAAATTAATACATTTTTAATTTATTTAACAGACATTTCACTCAAACAACATTTTCTATTTTACATTACAACAGATACTGCGTGAAGACAATCGGACGAGGACTTTTTCCACAGGACCGGACCATCGGACGAGGACTCGGACCAGACCAGCAGACGAGGAATTTCAACACAGGACCAGACCAGCAGACGAGGAATTTCAACACAGGACCAGACCATCGGACGAGGACTTTCACCAACGGACCACAACATCGGACGAGGGATATCGCCACAGGACCACAATATCGGACGGGGGCTATCGCCACAGGACCACACCATCGGACGAGGACTTCCAACAGAGGACCACACCATTGTACAACGATTTTGAAACGAGCACCAACAAACATTCGGATTTAAATCACACTTCAACCAAGGTAAACTATAATAAGTACTAAAGTATAAAACTAAAGAAACTGCTTTCAGTTGCATCCGTGTCAACAGAAAAATAAAATAATTAATTTACTATCTCCCTTATTTTATTTAAATTGCTACAATGCAATACATAGCTCAATAACCACATCACTTTTTTTTTCACCAAAGAAGTTTTGCAGTGGTAAATATCTATCCACAAACAAAGTTTTTAATAAATAAAACCATTATTTTAAATAAATATGTTACATGCTTATTTACAGCAGTATTCCATTGGCCAAATTCTGAGCCAGTGAAGACAGGAATGATAAATTTAACTAAATATCAATGATACATTCATGATTTGCCTTTTATTTCACCAATTGTGCACAATAATCTTTAACAGGAATTACAAATTTAAATATACACAATTACATTTATTTGTTTCCGTTTACAGATTAATATGGCTGATAACGAGACCAAAGAAGAGAAGAAAAGACGTCAAACTAGAGAAAGACAAGAGAGATGGGCCGCCCAGCAGACACCGGAGGAGAAAGAAATTCGAAGAGAAAAAGAACGCAAAAGACTTGCAAATAAAAGAATATCAGCTGCAAAAATGAAAGATACAACCAAAAAAAATAAAAAAATAATAAAGCATTTACAAACTGTTCCTAAAACATCAGATGACATTTTACAACATACCAGTCAAGACAGACCAAAAAAAACAACTACAAAAAAAAAGCATTTACAAACTCTTACTAAAAACTTACAGGAAATTTCAACCGAACAAGTCCAACATATACCAAGAAAATCTACGAAAAAAACTAAACATTTAGAACCTGTTGTTGAAACATTTCATGACTTTTCATCTGATGAATATCAAAGTCAACATCCAATATGCGTTGCAAATTGTCCTTTACTCAAGTCTTTAGCAGTAGAGGTTCATAGTTGTGGGGACATGACTACTCAATGTCAATTTTGTGAGGCTTATTATTTTAAACAGGAGAGACCCCGAGATGGACAATTTATTAGTTGTTGTCAAAAAGGAAAGTTCAAACTTCCACAAAGGAAACAATTTCCAACCTATTTACTAAATATTATGACTGAACCTACTTTTCCAAATTACAACAATTTTAAGACAAACATAAGATCCTACAATAGTGCCATATCATTTGCATCTATGGGGGCAACATTGGCTGCTAATGTACCAGGACATGGTCCTTACTGTTTTAAAGTCCAAGGACAAATTTATCATCGGACTTCACATTTACATCCAGAGGAAGGAGAGCAAAGAAAATTCGCTCAACTATATGTCCTAGATACAATGGAAGCTGTTGACCAACGTATGCAGATGGAAGAAAATAAAAAATGCTTACCCAGTGTTTTTATAGAGCTAAATAACATTATGGACAACAATCCCTACAGTAAAGCTTACAAAAAATTGGCAGAAGTAGAAAATGAACAACTACTTCATGCACAAAGACATCAATTACCCATGCCAAAGGTTAATATGGTGCTTAAAAGAGACAAACATACTGATAAACGTCGTTATAACTTGCCAACATCAAATGAGGTTGCAATGGTCTTTCACAATGATGAAGGAGAACCACCATTTCAAAGAGACATTAGAGTATATCCCAGAAATGAGGACCAACCATTTATTAATATTAATATCTTAAGTCCAAATTTAGATCCAATGACATATCCCATCTTTTTCCCACACGGAGAAGCAGGTTGGCAACCAAAATTAACCCTTCCCAGTTACCCAAATGCTAAAGCCAGAATCCGAAATAATGTTTCTATGCTTGAATTTAAAGTTGCTCAAATTGCCATTAGAGATGAATTTAATCCAATTTTATGTGGTGGCAAACTAACACAACAATGGATTATTGATTCATATTTGCAAGTTGAGGCAAATAATTTAAACTTTATAAAATATCAACAAGATAAACTACGTGTAGAACAATATTGTGGACTCATGGACTATGTTGCTGACGTGGCTACAAGCAGAGACATGACAGCTGGCAAAGCCATCATTTTACCATCTTCCTTTCAAGGATCTCCTCGAAATATGAGAGAAAGATACAATGATGCTATGGCTATTGTGACAAAATTTGGAAAACCAGATTTATTTGTGACATTTACATGTAATCCACAATGGCCAGAAATTAATCAAAATCTACTTCTTGGACAAAGTGCTTCAGATCGACCAGATTTAGTAGCCAGAGTTTTTAAGATAAAATTAAATGAATTAATACGTGACTTTACTATAAATCAGTTATTTGGCAAATGTCTTGCTTATGTATATACCATTGAATTTCAAAAAAGAGGCCTTCCACATGCACATCTTCTCATAATACTTCAAGAGAAAGATAAATTAGATACTTCGGACAAAGTGGATGCAGTCATAGTTGCTGAACTACCGGATCCAGAACTATATGGTAGACTATATGAGATTGTTACTCATCGCATGATTCATGGACCCTGTGGAGACCTTAATCCACAATCACCATGTATGGAAAATAATCAATGTTCAAAAGATTTTCCAAAAGATTATAGAGACAAAACATATGCAAATTGTGATGGATATCCACTTTATAAAAGAAGAGAAGGAGATAGTGCCATTATTCGTGGAAAAAAAGTGGACAATAGATATGTAGTACCCTACAATCCACATTTACTCATGAAGTACAACGCCCACATCAACGTAGAAGCCTGCACTTCCATCAAATCCATTAAATATGTCTACAAATATATTTACAAAGGTTACGATGCAGCTACTGTAGTCGTCAAAAGTGCAGACAACCCTGAAAGTAGTGAGTTAGTACATGATGAACTTGCATCTCATGTAGATGCTCGCTATGTCAGTGCGCCAGAAGCTATGTGGCGGCTTTTAAAATTTGAAATGCATGATAGATCACATGCAGTATATAGGTTAGCAGTACATTTGCCACAACGACATTTAGTCTATTTCCATTCTGGAAATGAAATGAATGCATTGGCCCAAAGTGAAGATCGTCACACTACACTAACTGCATGGTTTGCATTAAATTCCACTGATGCTCAAGCAACACAATACTTATATATTGAAATTCCATATCACTATGTTTTTGTGAATGGATTATGGAGAGCAAGAAAAACCAGAGGCAATAAAATAATTCCACGAATTTACACAGTCAGTCCAAGAGATGTTGAACGATTTTGCTTACGGATATTACTTTTAAATGTTCCAGGAGCACAAAGTTTTGAACAATTAAGAACTGTTAATGACATTGTATATGAATCCTTCCATTTAGCTGCAAGAAATAGAAACTTACTCGCTGATGATACAGAGTGGGAAAGATGTTTAGAAGAAGCAGCACAATGTCAAATGCCACGACAGATGAGAGAACAATTTGCTTTTATTTGTATCTTCTCAAATGCTCCAAATGCATTAGCTTTGTGGGAGACTTTTAAAAGTAATATGGCTGAAGACTTTATGCGACGATACAATGAACCCATTGCACACTTAAAAGCCTTAATGGAAATTCAAGAAGTCTTTTTAACTCATGGATTAAGTTGTGCAAGTTTTAATTTGCCTGATCCAGGTCTAATAGATGACATTAACTTTGAAGACTATGACATTCAACTACAAGCAGAAAGAACACAAGAAAGACTTGCAACTTTAAATACACTACAATTGCAAGCATTTCATGCCATTAAAAATGCTATAGATGATGACATGGTGACAGAGCGTTATTTCTATCTTGATGGACCTGGCGGATCAGGGAAAACATATTTGTACAATTTATTAATGAGTTCAGTACGAGCACAAGGACAAATAGCAATGGCGTTTGCCACTACTGGAATTGCTGCACTTTTATTAGAAGGTGGAAGAACTGTTCATAGTGGATTCAAACTGCCAGTGCCTATTTTGGAAAATTCTGTGTCAGATATTCGCATGACATCCTTATAAGCAAAGAAATTGAAGAAATGTAAATTAATTATAATAGATGAGGCCACAATGATGTCATGCTATGCCCTCCAATGTATTGACCGTTTGCTTCGTGAAGTCATGGATAATATTTTTCCATTTGGTGGAAAGGTAATTTTGTTGGGTGGCGATTTTAGACAAACATTACCTGTCGTTGTACATGGAAATCGAACTGACATTATTGAAACATGTATAAAGTCAAGTACAGTATGGAAACATTTTACCCATCTTCAACTGCAACAAAATATGAGATCAGAAGGCCAAACTGATTTCAATGATTGGCTTATTAAAATTGGAGAAGGAAGAACAGAAAAAATACTACATTTACCTGACGACACTGTAGAGATACCACCTCATATGATTTGTCAACAAGATATTATATCGGCTATATTTGAAGGGAGCATAAATAACGAAGAATATTCTGAGCTTGCCAACCAAGTCATACTGACGTGTAAAAATAAAGATGCATTAATACTCAATAATGAAATCTTAAAAAAAATTAATGCACCACAAAGAAATTATCACAGTGCTGATTCTGTACTTGCTGATGACAATGAAAGTCAGGCAAACTTTTCAACTGAATTCATTAACTCTTTAACTCCTTCTGGAATGCCACCACATATTTTGCAGCTAAAGAAAGGTGCAATTATCATGTTACTGCGAAATATGAACCCAAAAAAAGGCCTATGCAATGGCACAAGATTAATTGTTCAACAATTAAAGGACCATTTTATAGATGCTGAAATTTTAACTGGGACCCATAAAGGAGAGAGAGTTTTCATACCAAGAATAGATTTAGCACCAAGTGAAAGTAGTCTCCCTTTTATACTTCAAAGAAGACAATTTCCCATTATTATGGCATTTGCCATGACCATTAATAAATCACAAGGTCAAACTTTCAAATCTGTGGGTATTTACTTGGAAGAACCAGTTTTTGCACATGGTCAATTGTATGTTGCGTTGTCACGGTGCAAAAATCCACAGGCTATTAAAGTTTACATTGAAAACAATGAAAGTCAAGGTGATTTATTAGAAGATGGACGTATTTTTACTAAAAACATTGTCTACTATGAAGTACTATAACTTTGCAGGATACAAATTAAAGATGCCAACATTTTTTAAAAGCATTCCAAAATACATAACAATTGGTTGTTTAATTCAGTCATAATTAATGAAAGTACTGTTTATGAATGATTTGCCTCACAAAATACTTGCCTTGCATTTTTAGTAAAAATTATGTTAAAATGTTAAGTCACTATGTTAATGTTTCTAATGTTACAAGTTTAAAATATATATTTTAAAGTTATTTCATTCAACAGATTACAAAGTGGATGTTAAGAGGTCAAGCACCTTTTAAGTCACAATGTAAATATTGTCTGTTATCTTAAGATTACTAACTACATTAATGTTTATCGCCAGGTTATGTGCTCAGTAATGAATTACTTTAATTACGTACGTTTTAAGCAGAGTTTTACTGTATGCCTTCCTATACATTCAATGTATATTCAAGTTAACAATTATTGTGATAGAAATTGCATGTTAATACTGAATAATTTAAAGGTCAATTGTTTTTACATTCAAATGTTAATACTTTTAATAAAAAATTAGGTTACAAAATGTATTCACTATGTTCCTCTTTATAATGTTCAAAATTATACAAATGTTTTGTCAACTTCTAAACTTACATACAAAATAAAGTTAAAGTTTCTAAATATATACTTTGAAGGTTATTGCTTACATATATTTTAAACTTCATGTTAAAATTTCGCAACGTTTCAAGAAGGCTTTTTACTTTTTGCTTTCCTATTCATTCAATGTATATTAAAGTTAACAATTCTTCAGATACAAATTACATTTTAAAAAACCATTACATCAACATTTTACAAAAATACACGTTCATATTAAAATACTTACAAGTGTCAAAAATATATGTTAATAACTAAACAACTTGACAAACATATACATCACATTGCCGTCATTTTTTGACGGGCAAGTCGCTAGTTGTATTATATATTTCAGTAGTACACACAAAACACCATTAGCTACCTTACAATTTCATTGCCGTCATTTTTTGACAGGCAATTCGCTAGTATTAAGATAAAGTCAGTTCAAAAGAAACTAGATTGAGACAAGACATTTCTGACTTCCAAATACATTAGCAGTTAAATAATAATAGAATGTTAATAAAAATGCAGTTTCTAACAATACATTTATATGTAAATTCATAATTTTTACATGTCAAATTAGCCTTTCTGAGTCATCTACAGAGCACAATCTATTAGCTGACTTCAACTAATGATTGTTAATAATTGCTAATTACCCCCAGGGACTGTTGGCATTGTTTTCAATATAAAGCCATCTGAATGAGAAGAATAAAAGCATGCAGGCCTAGGGAGTAATCAAGCCAAGTAGTTTAATTCAACTTTACCTGTAACAAACTAATGTAGGCCTGAGCACACACATAACGTGTGAATAAATCTCACAATATCCATGTTTCTCCAAATCATGATAGGTTTTACATGAATATGCTAACTATTTGACTTAGCACACTCAGAATATTTTGTTTCTAGAGACTTTTTAAAAATGTATCACATTTTTTTTATTTAAAAATAATTCTATAATTATTATTCTGCTTGGTGTTGAATATTGTGTACAGATATAACATTTTCTGATGGTGAACATTAATTCTATTTACATGCTAAGGTATCATTAGACCTCAAGAAATAAAGTATACGTTTTAATTTGGTAAAGAAAAAGAAGGTGGCCTTATGCAGTTTTAACAAGCATGTGTATATAGACTCTATTCAAGAATATCCCCTGTGACGTCACAACAAGAGGGTCAGTATGAGGTATGATGCTAGCAGCCAAGGCCTAGAACCAAGAAACAAGCCAAAGAGTCAGTCTAGGTACCAAGCTAAAGCCAATGTAAAAACCGGGAAGTCAAAACTGGAACACAGGGGCTATTATTATTGTTATAACATATTTTTATTTCACAAATCATGCTGACACTAAAAGCATAAGTAGAAATGTGGCATCCCGTTTCCATACCATGGGCACTATTCTATTGCCCAATTTGTAAATTTATATACACTTAAAATCTTAATATTCTATTACAGTGCCTTGCAACAGTATGCACCCCCCTTTGCATTTGTCATGTTTTGTTGCCTCACAGCCTGGAATTACCATGGATTGTTTGAGGATTTGCATCAATAGATTTACAGAACATGCCCACATCTTTGAAGATGTTTTTTTTTTATTATTGTGAAGCAAACAACAAATAGGACAAAATAACGGAAAAAGTCGATGTGCATAACTATTCACCATCCTAAAGTTAATACTTTGTAGAGGCACCTTTTGCGGCAATCACAGCTCCAAGTCGCTTTGGATAAGTCTCTATGAGCTTGCCACATCTTACCACTGTGATTTTTGGCCATTCCTCCTTGCAAAGCTGCTCCAGCTCCTTCAAGTTGGACGGTTTGCGTTTGTGAACAGCAATCTTTAAGTCTAACCACAAATTTTCTATTGGATTGAGGTCTGGGCTTTGACTAGGCCATTCCAACACATTTACATGTTTCCCCTTAAACCACTCAAGTGTTGCTTTAGCAGTGTGTTTGGGGTCATTGTCCTGCTGGAAGGTGAACCACCGTCCTAGCCTCAAATCACGCACAGGTACAGGTTTTGCTCAAGAATATCCCGATATTTAGCACCATCCATCTTTACCTCAACTCTGACCAGCTTCCCAGTCCTGTCTGCTGAAAAACATCCCCACAGCATGATGCTGCCACCACCATGTTTCACTGTGGGGATGGTGTTCTTTGGGTGATGTGATTTGTTGGGTTTGTGCCAGACATAGCCTTTTCTGATGGCCGAAAAGTTAAATTTTAGTCTCATCAGACCAGAGCACATTCCTCCATACATTTTGGGAGTCTCCCACATGCCTATTGCTGAAAGTAATGGCTTTCTTCTGGCCACTCTGCCATAAAGCCCAACTCTATGGAGCGTACGGCTTATTGTCCAGAGGCTTATATGTACAGATACTCCAGTCTCTGCTGTGGAACTCTGCAGCTCCTCCAGGGTTACCTTAGGTCTCTGTGCTGCCTCTCTGATTAATGCCCTCCTTGCCCGCTCCATGAGTTTTGGTGGGAGGCCATTTCTTGGCAGGTTTGCTGTTGTGCCATGTTCTTTGCATTTGGTTATGATAGATTTGATGGTGCTCGTGGGGATCATCAAAGATTTGGGTATTTTTTTTAAACCTAACCCTGACTTGTACTACTCAACAATATTGTCCCTTACTTGTTTGGAGAGTTCCTTGGTCTTCGTGGCAGTGTTTGGTTAGTGGTGCCTCTTTCATAGGTGTTGCAGCCACTGGGGCCTTTCAGAAAAGGTGTGTATATGTAATGACAGATCATGTGACACTTAGATTGCACACAGGTGGACATCATTTTACTAATGATGTGACTTCTGAAGGTAATTGGTTGCACCAGAACTTTTTATGTCCATAATGTAGTCCATAAACTAAGTCCATAATGTAGTCCATAAACTAATTTGCTATTCAATTGATGTCTTTTAGCTACCTGCAAACGATCTGCGGGTTACAGGCTCAAAATCCCTGCGATTGTCAAAATCCTAACTCCAACCCATCTAAGCTTTTCATCTTTTAATCCTGTAAATGTTACAATCGCAAATCGCTATTCAATTGCTACAATTCCTCAAGCCCACAAATGTATTCACACCTGTAAATGGCAAATATAGAAGAAAATCCTACGAGTGCCGATTGGACTCGCAAAGGGATTAAAACACCTGTTTGTAGCACTGTAAATGCAAATGAAAAATCAATACGGCACTTTAAAAGAAGCGGAAAACAACAAAGGACATTAGAATTAAATGCACAACAGTCTCAAGCTCGCAAATCTGCAATCAAAAATTATGTTTTTGACGTTTTATTTCTGTGAAATATCAATCTTGGTAATCAAGGAGTTAATATATATCAGGCCACTCACATGGACTATAACATTTCCTTCATTCAGACTTAAACGCTAATTGATTGATGTTTAACCTCCATGTTTTACTGACGTCATGATGAAGGTCTCATTTACTATTGGCTGTTTCTAAATCGGTAGTTACGGCCTTACTTAATTGATCATGATCATGCTCTGAAATGTTTTTTACGGGTGCATGGTTTACAGTTGAGGCTTTCGGCCAGGTAGCTGCGGGCTTGATCAATTGAATTGCTCTGTAACTGTTGCAAATTTAAAGCTTGCAGACCTATGGCTGGTATAATTTAAACTGCGGGCTTGAAATTTGTAACAGTTACAGAGCGATTGCAATTCAATAGGGGGCAATGTTTGTATGTGCTTTTACATAGCACTATTTATTTATAGCCATTTGAGGAACTTCACAGGTCAAGTATGGTGAGACTGTACTCAGAGATTTAGATATCATTGTGTTAGACACAGGTAGATCTAGAAAATATGATGGGACAGTTGTGAGGTATGTTATGAGTAGGGGGCAATTATCCATGCCATTTCAAAGTGTGGATGTTGCATCTCATTTCTGATAAAGCAGGGAGTGTCGAAATGTTTACACACACAAATTATATATACACCCCTCACATTTTTGTGAATATTTTATTATATATTTTCATGTGACAACACTTAAGAAATTGCACTCTGCTACAATGTAAAGTAGCAAGTGTACAGCCTAAATAACAGTGTAAATTTGCTGTCCCCTCAAAATAACTCAACACACAGCCATTAATGTCTAAAACGTAGGCAACAAAAGTGAGTACACCCCTAAGTGGAAATGTCCAAATTGGGCCTAAATTGTAAATATTTTGTGTGGCCACCATTTTTTTCCTGCACTGCCTTAACCCTCATGGGCATGGAGTTCACTAGAGCTTCACAGGTTACCTATATTTACCGATAGGCAGTAACCCTGAAACAGCTGTACGTGTGTGGGATTCCTGGCTTGTGTATAATCCAACCCTAGCTTTGCTCAAAGCTGTTTGATACAGCGAGCATATGTTTAAGGGAAGCCATGTTTCATATGATTATGGATTGCAATAGCGTAGCCTTTGTGGGCAAATTTGCATGTCCCTGCCAAGGTTCCCAAAATGCAGTGCAATAACTGTATTTCTCAGAATTCTGGGCATGAAACTTGATTTAGACATTCAAATGTGAACACAAATGTAAGAGTGGGGGACTGGAAGCAATTTAAACATGAAATCTTCAAAATAAGATAACTAACTCATCTAAAAAAGATTTAATTTGAAAGAAATGAAAAACTATTTCCACATATTTTAATGCAATCTAAATTATGTTGAAGGCCAGTTTCCAAACAAATTGTGTCCTGTTAATTGTGTTTTTATTTATCACTACGGCTTATATATTTTTACAGCCTTATTAAATTGTGATTCGGCCAATTGATAAGGGCTCTATAAAAGGAAAGAGCATATTTTTTTACAAAACTGTTTAGTTAGTGAAGACCTTGCCTTTGGATAGAAGTTCACTAACTAAAAACTTCTGTAAAAAAATATGCTGTGTGCTTATATAGAGCCATATTTAATTGGCCGAATCGCAATTTAATAAGGCTGTTTGTCTGCAAGCTTCCATCTTCCTTTAAAGCTAGCAGGTGTTTAGGCAGGCTACAAGCAAGGAGGAAGTTAGCCTCTGTTAAATCTCAAGAATATATAGCACTAATAAAGAAAATTCATACTAACTTTCAGAAGTCATGCAGGCTATAATATGCATTGGTCTGTGAAGAAGATGATGCGAAATGCATGCATTGACCAGAGGAGGAGCACTGGCACTTCCAGATGACATCACAGTGTCACAGCGTGTAGTTGCAGGTTCGTGTGGTTCTATCTCTGATTGGCTGTGAGATGTATATGTGCTGTAGATAATGTTAAGTGTGCATTCTAATCATGTGATAATCCTTAAGAATGGTATGTGATACACTATACTTTTCAACATTTAAAAATAAGGCACCCAGCTTGGTTTCAATCAGCAACTGTTTGGATGAGATTATTTATATCTATCTGCACCACCTGTGAGCAATATATATGTTTTATTATTTTTTTGGTACATGTATATCTTGTCTATTATATTTGTTGTTTCTTTTTCACTGAAAGGTCAGCACTTTATGGTAGAGTAGATTTGTAGTTTTTTAGGGGGTGACAGACCCCAAAAGCAACCACAACAGTTGTTTGTAGGGGTTAATAGTTTATTGTAGGCAGGAGGTGAGAGTAGAATTTACATTTTTTTGTATAGGTGGCAAGTGGTAGGTCCCAAATACTGTCACCACAGATATATTAGGGACTAAGCCCCCTTACCCTGTATGTAATTTTTCACAGTTTTTTTTATGATTTATTAATATGTGTATATTAATTGCTATTGTTGTACTGTAAATAAATGTTTTATTAATTTAGTATGCATTGTGAATATCAGAATTATGTATGAGCACATATCACTTTATTGCACATAGTCACTTTATGTGGGTAGATTAATATCTTAGCTAATAGTAATCATTATTGTGTGTATTGTGAGCATCATATCTATTGATAAGCGCATATTACTTTATTGCATATAGGCACTTGATATGTCGATAGTATGACATACTACAGTTAATTTCTGTACATTTCTATATAATATAGAGGGAACTTATTGCTATATTTACATGCATTGGGTGATGACGGTGTTCCCCTTGTGTTTGTGTTTATGTTTTTAATCAATTTGGATGATAAAATGTTTAAAATGATTAGGAATAACTACAGTAAATTAAATTGTTTAGAATTTAAAATGTTCATGTTACAATATGATACTATGTGTACAATGTGGAAGACTGATGAAAATGCACAAGGATGCTGATGAAAATGCACAATATATACAATGTTTCTTCTGGTATTGTTTTCCTGTGCTTAACTCAGGGATCTTCTGAATACTTTATATTACAGTTTCTAGGAAACGTCAATAGTTACAGGAAAGCGGAATATGCTATATTGCTTGACAATAAGCTATTTAACATTAAAATAAACACATGATATGTAGTTTTAGCATAACTAGCTGATAGTTCCACTGCAAAGAATAACTATACAGATTAACGTAATTACATTTAATGAATCTGGTACATTTTTTATCAGATAGGCAATCAAAAAATTGCTAGTGTGCAATGGAAAAACGATGGGTAAGTGCCTTAACTCTGTCATTTAGATAATTGAAACTCATCTCTAGGAGAAAATGGGTTAATTTAGCACACTTTGGGCACAAGGGAACACTGTTTTGAAAGAGACCTATGCAGTTGTAAAAGAGAAAAATCATGGTTTCTTTTATATTCTGCAAGTCTGCAGATTGAAGCTTATTTGGCACAGTAGCTTTGCAGTCATTTCCTTTGCTTAATGAATTGTGCAAGGTCTGAACACGAGCCAGCCATAACAGACTGGTTCATGCACATATGCAGAAAAACTCTACTGTGATCGACCAAACAACATTGTTTTTGATAATACCCTTTCTATGTGTATGGTGTGGTTTTCAGTCAATTTTAAATCTAAATTGCCATTTTGTCAGTAATATGCCTCTGGATAATATATTGTCATCTAATCTGCAAATCACTATTTCTAACTGTAAATATTCAAAAACATATTATAATTATTATTTATTAAACACAGATTTGTTTTTGATCTATCTATCTATCTATCTATCTATCTATCTATCTATCTAAAAGTGTAAGAAATTAAGCACCAAAATAGCCTTTTGCTTATTCCAGACATGCTTGAAATACTTAACTGTATTTAAACATAGGGTGAATTTGAACTTAGGATACTTGCCATCTCTACCCTGATGTAAGTCGGCACTCCCAAGAATATGATACAAACATTGGCGCATTGCATTGGCTCAGCAACAAATTTCTGCTAAGGTCTTTAACTTAACCTACCTGTGCTTTGACTAACTGTAGTATTTTTACACCTTTGTACTGTGTAACCAGGAATTTGTATGAGCCACATATATTACAAAGCTCCCTCTCCCTTAGGAGCAGTTTGATTGGCTAGAACTGATCAGACCTGATAAATGACTGGTGCTGGGAAATGTGTGGGGCCTATTATGCACTACTGCAGTGAGAGACTGGTAAGGCTTTGAGAGCAAAGTGTGCAGAGTTTACTTGGAGCAGAATACAGACTCACAGAAGTGATTGCAAATTAATTATTGGAGTTGCAAAGAGAGAAATGCAGAGAGGTGTTTAGTGAAGGTAAAGAAAGACATAGAGATACAGCAATGTGGAGCTAAAGAGCGATCTGCAGAAGAAGGCTGGAAACTTGGACTTGAAAGGATACAGGCCAGTAATTGAAAACAAAATATTACAATGTTTGTTTTGTTTTTGATCCATCCATGTTTAGCTGAATGGAAGCTCTGATATTTAAGGAACTATCACAGTATAAGTAGTGTTCCGGTGGGAGCTAGCCCTGTTATTTTCTTTGATTTGATTTGGTTTGTTGTTTTGTAATACTGGTGAATAAAATACAGTAAAATTGGAAAAGCATGTAAAGCCTCCAGTAAGTGTGTTCTTCCATCAAAAAAGCTGGGAACAATGGCACAAGCCCTCTGGAGACTCTAGCTTGTCACAACTCCTTTGGTAAGTTTGTACTATTACCAATGGTATTATTTTTGCAAATTACTAAAGCATCTGGATAAAAGTGCTATATAAATAAATAGTAAGAACAAGGACAAAAACAATAACTATTAAAACCTGTAGGATATTGAAAGGTAATAATTCCAGATATGCACATATATTAGAATAAATGATTATATAGCATCACACAGCTATATTCACTGGACCTTGAAAATCAGTAATAGTTAGAACATAGTGCAATTCCATCCAATATTTAGTAATTAGGACATTTAAGAAAGGTGGGGGCTTAAAAAGTCATAGAAGATTAGAAACACAGTATATTATTGACAGTGATGTGACTGCTTGTGGATTCTCTTGAATTTGGTAAATAGCAATCCTACCATATGCCTAAAGAAATTAGGTATGAAGATGTTTAACTTGTAAAGCATTCATGTTATGTGAAGAAACTGGCGTATGGCTTATTGTAGAACTATGGGCAGCTGCAACAAGTTACAATACAGCTGTTTCTTCAGTGTAGACAGTGGGGATGGGGCTAATTATGTCAATTGGTGGGAAAAGTGACATCATAACCAAGCCTGCTTCCGAGCTCCATGATGGTCCAGTCCCTCTGCAAAGCTGGCCACACACCCTGACAACACACAGAGACGAGGAGAAAAGCAGCTTTGTTTGAGAAGAAAAAACATACTGATTTTAATAGTCACTGCCCAACACATGAGCTTTACTTTTAAATGCATTACAGTGGTCCTTTAAGATTCATTGGTGTGCAGTTTTTCAGTGTAAAAAATAATCACATGCAAAAGATTAAGTAAAATGGTGTGCAATAGCACATACAGTAGAACATGACTGCCATAATTAATAATACCGCTTGGAAAGCCACAATGATCCCATATTTATTAAGACTATATATCAAGTTTCTATAAAGTAAAGAGTTTTTATTTTTTTCCATGCTTCAAACATAGGAAGCTTGTTAATTAGTATTCTACAAGTTATTTATATGTTTTCATAGCATAAAACCATGTTGGATTAGGAGTTAATATAAATCTATATAATAAAATGTATATTATTTTTTTAAACAAGTATTATGACAATGTAATGCCACAATGAAATAGTCATAACTGTTACAATCTATTTTAATAATGTAGATTATTCCAACTATATTATACAGAGAACTTCAGCACAAGTGCTTAAGTATCTCAATTCTACAGCCTATAATATGAATAAAGCTGTGTTATTTATGATTCATAAATATGTGCTTCTCCTTACCTATCATTTTCTCTACCAATTCACATTTAAAGATATATATAACTAAGTTTCCTTGTTTTTTACTTTTTCTAGTCTAACACATGCTGCTTATATCAAAAACACATATGACATTGATTCATTCCATACACATACAGATTTATTTAAAATAATGGTTTCTACACTCCAGAGCTGCTTCTATAGGCTAGGCACCTGGTACCTACCAATAGAAACCCTGCATTCAGATATGTTTTTTGTTTTTTTAACCCTATATTAACCTTCAATCTAATAGCAGCACAATGCAGAAAGCCACAGAGCTCCTTTTTGCTTCCTTGTGCAGGGAAAAAAAGACTACACATTCAATGATTCTATGCTGCACAAACTGACTGGACAGACTGATACAATGTTATAGCTGCCTGTGATTGGCTAAAATGAATTTTGAACTTTAAGCTTATTTTAGCAGGGCTTGTCAGGGGTGTTAACTCTCAAAATCAAATGCTATCAAACTCAAGAGATTCAGCCAAAGTTAGGGTAAGTTTAATAATGTTTTAATAAGTTATTTTTTCATGCAAAAAAAGTTTTCAAACAATACACACAGCCGAGTACAGTGAAATGGTGCAAAAAACATCAGCCAGCTCTTTCCTGCTACCAATATTGCAAATCATTTTTGATTGAGCATATAATTGTACCCAATATGGTTTGATTTTCATTTATATGTAGTCCATTGTCACATTGGTAGCATTTTTTGACCCCAATTGGGTTGTTTAAAAGGCTAAGGTTGTTTTTTAGCTATGAATAAGATTTTTTAATGCACTTTCACATATTCTCTGTTTGGAATGAAATCTACTTTGTGCAGTGAATGCCCTTGTGGTCATCATTCTCCTTACTCATAGGGCATTTAGCAAAATTGTGGGGCACACCATAGCCATTCAGACAGGAGGTCTCTGTAATGAGACATAGGGTTTTGTAGTAATGGAACTACACTGATAGTATTCTTAGGACACTAAGTTGTGCTATGTTTATAGATTTAAATTCCTCTTATCATTATAGAGCACTCAGCTAACTTGTGGGGCATACCATAGCCCTTCAGATAGGAGGTATCTGAAATGTGACACAGGGGTCTTATGGTGCTGGTGCCATCTTATTAGCATGTCATTATTTTTTTTAGCATGTGATTTACTACATTGCACCATATAAAAAAAAAACTCATTCTTGATGTTCTGATATTCTATACCCTCCTGACTATCACTATCTACAGTATATTGACTATTTGTCATGATATATTGAAGTTTTTTGTACTTAAAGTACACTGAATAATTGGTTCTTCTAACTTGAGTATGTGTAGTGCTATAATGGTACTTACTTAATTTTATTGTTTTTGGCAAAAAAAGTTTTCATAAACAACTGATTCTCCTCTATCAGATGCATTCATAATCAATTAAACTTAAATATGCCTTTAAAAGGACTTTTCCCACAGTGTGCCTACTCTCTGGATTTTATACCTTTTTTCAAAAACTGATCATGCCCTATAACCTTACTATTATCTCCTCACCTTTCATCTCAAAACCCCTCCATGCCCCACCTCTAGAATACAAGATTTAATTATGAATGCTATTGACTTCTCTATTAGCATTAATGCTTGTATTTGTCCTACTTATTCATTGTATCACCAGGTTCAGTAAAGACACTTGTGCTTAAATAAGACTATATTAATACCACTAGTACTTATTACTACTAATAAAGTAATAGTCATGATTAAAAAGCTCAGTTTATCACTGGCATGGCTAAAATAAAATATTTTGTGAATTGAAAAAATGTATAACTTTATTTTTGCAATTCTATGGAAAAATAATATTTTTACAATTTAAAGTGTTATTTTCTACATTCTTTAGGCAAATAACCAACCATCCTTGTTTCCAAGGAAACCCCACTTTAATATTTCCGACTTTGTTACTAATTCTAAATCACACATAGTGTTGCTTGACAACACAACCCAATGTTACTTGTCTGATTCTTGCGCACCATAGATACTGAATAATTTGCCTTTTTATTTTGAAAATCTCCAATGCCTCACATTTAGCACATTAAGTAGTTCTTATGTATTATAACTCCTAAAGAAGCTGTATGTTAAACTACTAGCATTTTCTTTCGTACTAAAGTTCACTCTGAAATAGAATTGTTTGATCATTAATAATTAGCATAATATGTAACACTGATATCTGTGCATTTTGTATTGACAAATAACAGTGTGAAAAAACTAGAATATAATTCATCAAGCATAATGTCCAAAGCTGATACTATTGAGGAATTAATCTAGTTCTCTTTTGGCTGCAGTCATGACAGATTATACCTGCTCAGGTTGATGATGTTTCCATATAGATTGAAACATCAGATTTTCAAATTAAATTAATGTACTATTAGTTTACATGTGCTAATCCTTAAATTACAAAAAATAAAAATATATTATTGCACAGTTTTAGTTTATGAACAGAAAATGGAAAATATTTCACATAATGTTTCATGTCCTTCATCTATTATTCGATAAATTGTGAACTGTATAATTAATAATTGCAAAATGATATTACAAAATACCCACAGAAATCTGGCAGAAAGATTAACACCTGTTCCTAACATCTGTGTCTTTTTAATAATAATGCTAAGAAAAACAGTTAATTTAATTTAATGTATGCTCTGCTCTGTCATATTATTCATTTTTATGGTATTAAAATCTTTTTTATAGGTCATTTAGGATTCAATATGTTCAAGTGAACTATTATATACACAGAGGAGAGGTTATTTATATAAATTTACCATAATCTCTGCAAACATATCATCCAACATGACATTTATAGCACTAACGTGTGGAAAAAGTTATATTTTAGGAATTTAAATGGAAATAATTTAACACATAATCATGTACCGTAATTACTACTTTGTACTATCGGTTACATTGTTTTTTTGAAAACCAACAAGATAATGTTTCCCATATTTTCTGATACTAGTAAGAATCGGATGAAAACATCATTAAAACGGGCATTGAAAAATATTGTTCATCCTAGTCTGTATGTAAACTAAATATAAGGAATGTTAATCAAACATGAAAATATGATTAAACTGAAGTCAAATTTTGATTAAAACCTAACTGTAAAAAAGGTTGTTTTTTGATTGTATGTAAAAAAAAAAATCAGAATTGAGCATATTATAAACACAAATCTGCAACTAAGTCACCCTAGGAGGATTTTTTGTAAATTATGGGGTCTGTGCATAGCTGTGCAATGAGCTGCTTCTGGCTTCACCTACAAGGCCTGAAGGGACAAGGTGCACTAGATTCCCCCCTATAATTATTTACATAGGATGTTGTTAGAATGGCTCAGCGACAAAGGAAGAGTGTAGTGCTTGAGTCACAGGGGAAAAAATAAAGCATTTTAAAAATAAGCATTTTTTTAATAACATTCTCATGTCTCATTCTTTGGCATACTGCCTATGTTGACAGCATCCCTTAAAAAAAACTATCCTACAGCAGGCCTTTAAATTGCTTGTGGTTTTCTCTATGACAATTTAGGATATTCAGGGTAAACATCTTCAACTGGTTTAATCTGGTATAACTGGTGTGTACTACTCCAGCATGCTTGCCAGCATATATGTGGACACTGGTCAAGTCACTGAAGACATTAGAGCAGGAGATCCGCTTGATATGCATGCGCTCTGGGGGAATGTACACTGGGGCTGTGCACAACACACATTAGCCAATACTGACAGCATAGATAGTGATTTACTGATTTATCAAAAAATTAACTATTTTCACAAGATATTAGATTTCATTGTATTAAGATTATTTAAAGTCTCATACAAGCTGGTGTAAAATATTATTCTCCATTTTTGTTTTGTTTACCCTGATGGTGCATGGTAAGTGTACAGACAATATACATTTTAATGTCAACAACATACTAAACAATATGAAAATAGCAATTTAGCAAAAGGTATTTTGTGCAGAGCCTGGGTTCCCAAACTATTTTCTCCAAGACATCATTAACATTTCTGAGGGTTTTTGCAGACAACTTGAAATTGGAAGATAACATAATGGACAACTGAACTGGTTATAAAAAGTGCATATTGATATTGAGAAATTAAATAATCCGTAAATTTTCTCTTTTCAATAGTTGTACAGCAGAGCCCAGGGTTTGAACTGGTGGCCTCTGTTTCATTCAGTGTGGCCATCCGCTTATTTGGTCAAGCCTGTTCTCAAACTTCTACCATAGTTCAGTTACCACTGTGACATGTATTCCAAAAGTCAGCACTGTTATACAGCACTATATGAGGGGCCACAGGTAACAACTGACAAAATGGAAAATGAAAGAGATTAGTAGGAAGCCAAGAGAGCCAGTGTAGAAGCAATCTGCTCTATCAGCATAAATGACCTATCTCTGGGTGGATCAAAATACATTTCTCTGTGACTAGAGCCCTTTATGGAAACAAGTTTTATCACCATGTTTTAAGGTGACACAGCACCAATGATAAGGCATATGAAGGAGAAAACATAGTTCAATGATGCAGAAGAATCTTATCTGGCAACTTGGGCAGAGTTTTTTTTTGGGTGGGAGAAGTCACAGCATATATATCCTGTGTGCACAACAAGACTGAGAAAAATGAGCCACCAACCTAAGTGAGAAATATTACTCTAGAACAAGCTAGAGTTTTATTGTTATTGATCAGCAATAAAATCTATATTTTAAGAAAATAAACTTTTAAGACTAACATATAAGTTGTAGTGTTTTAGAGACTCTGAGAGCTGCTTCTCTCCATTACCCTTGGAATATGGTACAACCATGCAGTGGCGTAGCTAGAGTAAACGTCACCCGGGGCGGTCCGTTCAAATGTCACCCCAGTGACCCCACACGACCCTATGCTGAATGGTTAGGTGTAGCTAAATTTTCATACATACTCTACCTCTAGGCTCTACTATACTCTACTGACCGGTACTTTACTGCTTACATGTATGATCCAAGATTTAGAGGGGGGAAAGCATACATATTCCTGATTCGCACCTTAGCCTGGCTGAAACATTTTGTTGGAGGTGACATAGTGTCAACCTCCATAGCCTGTCACCAGGGGCGGTCCGCCCCCCCTTAGCTACGCCACTGCAACCATGTATGGCTACAATTATAGCTGTCCATCTATTGGGATATTTCTCTACTAGCTTTGGAAATCTGGACCCTACAACTCTTGCCCCATCTTCATGGAAAATTGTTCAAGTTCTATCAGGTTTGATGGTGACAGCAGGTAAACAGCAATTTTAAGGTGTCTTCACAATATTGTTTGCTTAGATATGCTCTGTAACAAACTCTGACGGCTTCTAGAAACACAATTATTAAATCATGTGACAACTAATTATTTGACGTCTAATGGCAAATTGTTGTATCAGAGGTTATTCTGGATTTTCACAGCAGAATTTTCATTTCTAAGTAAAGTGATCACATAACCACGATCAGTATACAATCAACACTTTTCCCTTTTTTTGTTTTGTATAAATAAGTGCTGCGGTAATATGCCATAAAATCCCCATTAAATCAATGTTCATAGCAGGTTGTAAAACTACAAAATATGGAATGGTCTTATGTGGTGGAAAAAAAACTGACCAGGAGGCTGTCCTAATTTTTCTGACCTTTCTATTTGTTTGCAGTGTTCACTGGACACCCTTCTGGGCAGATAATCACATACTCCTTGGGTACATGAAAGGAGGTGGAGAGTAGCAGGTCTGCTGAACTCTGAAACATTGTTGAAATGTAAGTTTCAATAGCTAAATTTATTTTTGCTTCAACTACTGGTTATTTAGCTAATCAGGCATTAAATAAAGAAATTAAACCCTATTGTAGAAGCACTACAGCATATTTTGAGATACGTGTTTTTTTTACTTTGTTTGGTAAAATTCTGTTCTTTTTAGCAAACCTCCAAGGAGAATCCAGAGGAAGCTGTTAAGTGCTGGTAAGTGTCTCTAATCAGCCGTAATAGAAACTCTCAAGTGTGCCTTGTATCATATCCTGTAAGCTGGTGTGAAATTATTACAAATCATAGAACTTTTTATTCCCAGTTTAATAAATAAGTGAATAATAAACATACAGACGACACATTATCCTGGAATGCAAATAAGTAAATGGAGCTACGGTGTTAACTGTAGAGTAACAGTAAAATGGACAGGTGATAGCACTAAATTGTTAATGGAGCAGGATTAGATTGTGAGCTTTCAAGACCAAATAATCTCATTGTTGTGCATGTCCTGAAAGATAATGATATGGGATATGCCAGAGGAGGGTGGTTATTTCTTTTTAAACTGGTGAGTTAACACTACACAGCCATTAAAATGTATCCTCACTACTTGCATTGTTTTCTACTGAAAAGCAAAGAAAGTCAATGAAAATTAAATTATGTATTATATTATGTATTATATTATAATTATCACATATAATAGTTGTCAAACTATGAATCGTCGTCACGCTTTGCAAGCTCGCAAAGCGAGCTCGCAAGAACTGCATCCCTCGCAAAGCGAGGAACGCAGTTCGGGCTGCAAATGCGGACCCACACGAAACGAGGGGCCGCATTTGCGAAGGTGGAGGCTCCCACGTCGGCCACAATGAGCCGGAGGCTCATTGCAGGCCGCATATGCAGACCCTCGCAAAGCAAGGGGCCGCATTTGCGGAGGTGGAGGCTCTATGGCGCCTCACAAGCGGTTACAAACACCCACAAGCGGTTACAAACACCCACAGAAGCGGGACTTAGAAGAAAACAAAAAACAAGCAATGAGTAAATACGGACTTACACAAAAAAATGTGAGCCGCTGGACTTAGCATGAAAAAATTACGGACTTACACTAAAAAAATACGAGCCGCGGGACTTAGAAAAAAAAACATTATGAACTACGACCTTAACGGCCGAACTGCACACACCTCAATTTAAGTCCAAATTACCGAGTTTAGACACACTACACAATGCACACATTGCTGACACTTACACCTCAGCTCCACAACAGTGCTAACCTACATTGCATGCTGCAGGAACATCAAAACAGATTGTCAGCTCTTCAGCACAGTGCTTCCTGCATATATTACTTACAAATAGGCAAAGTATATTAATTTATTAATTATTTCATTAGCATACAAAAATAGATGTACACCCAAAAAAAAAAATCGCAATAAACACTGTGCGCCTCACAACGAGCGCCAACGCTGCTCATTGCACACAAACTACACCAGGGGACAGCCTTGCAATAAGCGCAAAAAGCAGATCAGTGCTGGCCTTACAATGACAGCAAAAGCGCCTAAGATAAAAAAAAATACAACAACCAAGAGCCTCGCAATGAGCGCCGAAGGATTTCAGACCACCAAAAAAATGAATGTCTCTGGCAAACAGCATTACCTGCCTTACAATTTTATTGCCCCATCATTTTTGACTGGGCAAGTCGCTAGTATTATATATATATATATATATATATATATATATATATATATATACCATATATACTCGAGTATAAGCCGACCCGAGTATAAGCTGAGGCACCTAATTTTACCACAAAAAAATGTGAAAACCTATTGACTGGAGTATAAGCCGAGGGTGGAAAAGAGGGTCCTTCCCCCCTGATCATCCCCCCCCCTTATCATCCTCCTCATTCCCCCCTTATGATCCTCCTCCTTACCCCCCATTATCATCTTCTTTCCCCCATAACCTCCTCCGTACTGCAAACTCTCCAATCCCTATCCCCCTCTCTCCTTACTTGCTACTATGCTCCGATGAGCTGATGCTGATCCTGATGCCGCAGCATGTCTTCCGTACCGGCATATGCAAAGGAGGATGGTGGGGTGGGGAAGGAGGAGGATTTTTTTTTACTCGAGTATAAGCCGAGGGCGGCTTTTTCACCATAAAAAAATGTGCTGGAAAAGACGGCTTATACTCGCGTATATATGGTATATATATATATATTTTTTTTTATTCTATATTATAAATCTCTCTCTCTCTCTCTCTCTCTCTCTCTCTCTATATATATATATATATATATATATATATATATATATATATATATATATATATAATCAGAGTATTGCAGTATATAGTGATCATTTTTATTGGACAAACTTTGAGAGCTAAACCTCTCTTTACCAAGTTAGAAGCAATACTCTTCATATTATATATATATATATATATATATATATATATATATATATATAGATATATAGATATATATAAAATAACCATGTCAATTAAAACAAATCAACAACCACTTCATGGCAGTTTTTATTTGACCATTTGTGAGCAGAAATACCAGAACAAGCCATACTAAATTTCCTTTCTTATTATGACCGCCACAATCCTGTATACAATATGTAGAACTTTGTCATATCAGACGGGAATAAAAGTCGTTTTTCCATATTTTAGCTCACTTATTTTAAAGTATGTGCGATTCTTTTACCTTGTTTAAAACATTCCCTTTTAAATAAATCATAGAAAGTTTTGAGCTTCCCTATAAAACACCTAGCTTTTTTGCCATTTCCAAGAAGTGACCACAAGTTACAATGGGCATTATGGTGGTATTAACAGTATCTTAGGATCACACTCCTTCAGCTGATCCTCTGTTACTTTAATGCTTTACTTGTCTTTCCTTGTTGTAAGCAAATAAAAATATTTAAACATTGAATATGTTTAATCTGGTCTTGGCTAGAATATCAAATTGTGGTATATATTGTGTATTCAAGTAAGTCTGTCAACAACATCATTAACTGAGCTTCTCAATTTCAAAGTAAATAAAGGCATCTGGGTCTGTAGCACAGCGATGTTTGCATATTTAAACCTCATACATAGATGAATTTGCAGTGGACCACATTTGCATATTAATGAAGAGCTAATTGCTCTTTGCAGTCAGTTCTGCAGCAAATGACTTTACCACTGTTTGTACAAAATTCTATTTGCTCTGAGAGATTAGAAATCAGAAAAGGTTTCATGTAAATTTAAATAGTACGAGGATAATGGGTGTGAGTTACTTAATGGTACCACCATAGATTGCAATTATTAATAACAAATCTATCCCATACATTCCAAGTATCTCATTATTTCCAGTGTTTATTTTACACTGTATGAAATGTGAAGACTAGTTATCATCTCTTCTGCAACTGTACACCTACTTCTGCTACTCAAAGTATCAACACATGGCAAAGAACAAGTGGCCATAAGGGAATGTTTGAGGTAGATCAAATGAACCAAAATACTTCATTCAGTGGGTGGAGAGATATGGAGCTTATATAGACTGGATGATGATCGAGACATTGTTAATTAATTGTTTAAGTATACAATAAAATGATTTTTTTCTTATTAAGCTCTACCTAACTATTCTTAAGAGAGCCCTTAATAAGACCACTAAAGTAAAACTAAAACCATTTTGCAAACCTGTTAAACCGGTCTGTATTAACAGAGGGTGTCACAATCTGCTTCTTCTAGGGGGCTTGATATGAACCTAGTTCAAACCTACCCCAGCAGAATCATGTAGTTCCTGTTCTCTGTGGCACAAAAGATGGCTTCTGAAGAGGTACAAGGCCCAAAAGGTACAGGCAGAGAATACTAGATCCAGCTTATTTAGTGGCCCATGGCAAGACCACTCCCCAAGTCAGGATACAACACACAGAAATAGTCTTACACCTTGTTTATGTGAAAACTATCTCTCAACCTTTCCAGTCACCAGAACATTCTCTGTCTCTACTGGGGATAAGCATTTCCCCTCCACAGGAGCTGAGACATTGCCATTGCTTACCCTTCTCCACTTCCCCTGTACCTCCTGTGTGATCTGTATCCGGAGTTCCCTCTGCTGATCTTTGGTTAAACCTGCAGGCATTATCTCCATCCATCTTTGGTACCGTCTGGACACTTCCTCCTCCTCTGCTGCAGACATCTCTTCATAAGCTGCCATCCTTCTGTGTTTTCTACATAGATCCCACCACTGCCACCAAATGTCACGATCTGCTTCTTCAAGGGGGCTTGATGTGAACCTAGTTCAAACCTACCCCAGCAGAATCATGTAGTTCCTGTTCTCTGTGGCACAAAATATGGCTTCTGAAGAGGGCAATGCCCAAAAGGTACAGGCAGAGAATACTGGATCCAGCTTACTTAGTGGCCCATGGCAAGACCACTCTCCAAGTCAGGATACAACACACAGAAATAGTCTCACACCTTGTTTATGTGAAAACTACCTCTTAACCTTGGGCTATCAAAGCTCTTGAGATCAAATTCCCCAGATATCTAGTGAACAAACCTTTATGTTAAACTCAAGTGTTTGCTTAGGACTACTTGAAGTAACTGAAATTGTCTTGACCCAAGGTCTGCATGAGTGTGCAATAATCTGCAGCTAACTTCTATGCAGAGCATTTCTACCAATTCCACATATGTTCTATATAACAGTTTCCCTCTTATAATATATTATAACTAGGCTACATAATAACTATGTACAGGCAACATATAACCACACAATAACACATAATCCCAATGTAACAATGTCATGCTCCCTTGGACATATTCCTAAATTGCTGACAGTGAGTCCTTAAACAGTTAAATCATGACAGAGGGTATTTAGAGGAGGGATTTTGTTCTTTATGAAATGCTGATCTAGCACAGAAATGACTCTTAAATTCCATGGGAGTTATACAGCCCTATTAAATTAGCTCAACGTTGCAAACCGTAGCCCATAATGTATGGCGCAAGACTTACGGTTATTAAATTAGACCGCGGTGTAGGGCCGAGAAAGGGCTACGGGACGTTCAAATTTGAACTGCGCCCCGCAAATCCTTTGATCTGTCAAGCCTGTAACTGTTACATTTCCAATCATGCTATTAAATTGCAACAAATTCACTGGCGTTCAAGTCCGTAACCCACAAATGGAGCCAAGAAGCCAACGGGTACCAGAGAGGACCCGCTAAAGGGGTAAAGTCCAATCTGTAGCACTTTAAATGCAAATATACACACTGATATTAGGGAAAGTGATGCAAATCGACAATATCAAATACATTTTTTTATGTTTAAATTCCATGTTATATCAATCCTGGCAATCAATGTGTTAATGCATATCATATTTACAGAGTTATCAATATTGCAATATTTCTGGAATGTGGGTCCGATCGGAACTCGTAATTGAAGCTTGTTTGAAATCCAACCGCCATTTTTCATTGAAGTAATGATAACAATCTTTGTTGCCATTGGCTCCATCTAGACCCGGACCTACTGGTTTGACTAATTGATCATGTTCACGGCCGCGCACCCAATGGTCGAAAAATGGTGTACGGATTTGCATCTCAAGCCCATAACTCGCAGCATTTTAACAGCTAACAGTACCCAATAAACCCTAACTGGACCTATTTAAACCTAACTGTACCCAATAAACCCTAACTGTACCCAATAAACCCTAGCTGGACCTATTTAACCCTAACTGTACCCAATAAACCCTAACTATACCCAATAAACCCTAACTGTACCTATTTAACTTTATCCAAGGTTATTGAGGAGACACTCAGGGTGTCCTGATGGGGACCATGCAGCATAGGGGGGGGGTTAATGTTAGGTGCCGTGGGGTTACTTACAGTACCTCCGCGGCATTGGGTTAACTATTTGTGTGCTGCGGGTGCTTTAGGGACCAGCAGCGGTAAGTTTACATTTTTAAATGCTCCGGAGGTCCCACCAGATGGGGACCCTGTAGCCTTACAGACCGGGTTGTGCATTTGTGTGCCGCAGGCCTTTGAAGGACCCGTGGCGGGAATTTTGAAGTTTTAAATGCTGCAGGGGTTGATGTGGAGACCCTTAAATTAACATTTATTGAGACTTCAGTGATCCTTTAAATGCATGTATTTGATCTTACCACTTCCACTTGGAACCAGTTCCACTTATCTACTAATATTCTTCCACCTTCTAACTTCAAATCATGACCTCTTCTTTATGCATGCCTCTATTTTCTGAAAGTTACATTGCTCCTGAACTTTATTAAATATTTTGAGCCTGATTCAATTGCAAGCCTGCAACTCGATCGTAGTAGGCCGTATATGTCTCCGCTATTCAATTCGACAAGCCCGCAAGTTAGGAGCTGATAGCGAAATTCGGAAACCATGCTATTGTATGTAGCATTTGCGAGCTTGAACAGATAAATTAACCAAGGCTGTAACTCCCAAGTTAGAAATAGCCAATGGAAACACGATCGGACCCACATTCCAGATATAATGCAATATTGATAAAGTCATAAATATGATATTCTATTACATGCAAGTTCCATTAAATGTATTAACACATTGATTTTCATAATCGATATAACACAGAAATTAAACATGAAATAAAGTATTTTTATTTGTGAGCTTGAGAATGTTGTGCTATTAATTCTAAGACTTAACATCACTTTCCCTTTTAATAAAAGTACAGTAGTGTGTGTATATGTGCATTTAAAGTGCTCCAGACATGTCAGTAAGCCCTTTGCGAGTCCTCCTTGGTCCCGCAACTTGTGGTTCGACTTTTTCCATTTGCGGCCTTGACGGAGTGGTTAGCGTGGGGGAATCGGAGCAATTGAATAGAGATTTGCGATTTTATCATTCGCAACTCTTACAGCCAAAAAAGGTCAAAGGCTTGGAGGGGCATTAACTTGAGATGGGAACCATCACAATGAATCTCAATGAATCAGAGGCCGTAGCCTGTAACGCCATCGGCGCTCGCAAAAAGGCGCCAATTGAATAGCAAAAAAACTTGCGGTCTACATTTTCGAAGCCCGGATCTCCCGAAAGCTCAGTCGAATGAGGCTCTTTGTCTTTTATACTATGCACCATTTTAGTTTTCCCCTTTGAATTATTTTAGGTTGCTCCCGCCAAGCACATGATTCTATAAGCATTAATATATTCAGGGTGTAATAATTGAATTGGAAATAAAGGCACAGAATAATAAGAAGAAATGCAGAAATCTGAAGTCAGTTCTATACCTTGATTGTGTTTCAGGACAAATAACTAGCTGCTATAGCAATCTGGATGCATAAGTCTTCCCTGTAATATCACCCCTGGAGCCAATATGTCTGTCACTTTATGTTAGGAAATATGTTTACCAGTCAGAGGGCTTTATCTGCATAACCTCAATGTGAAAGACTTTCTCAAATAAGTTACAATAAAATAAATGCTAGTAGACAAGCAGACCCAAATACACACACGAAATAGCCAATTCTAGCAAAAATAAAATATGTATACAAAAAAAATGAAAAATAAGCTAAATAAAAAATTAAATTACACATTAACATGTGTTTAAAGCAAACAATGATATAATATGTGTATCCTATACATGCAAATTCCTTTGCTAAATTTTCAAGCACCTACTTCATTTTAAACAATTGTAAAAAGTTATTAAAGTTTCATTTTTTTTAAAGCATTCTCAACAGGGTTGATGGTCATTTGCAGTTAACTGAAATGTGGGTAATTTCTATAATTTGTAGTAGAATATGTGCAATGCAATGCTTTAATAAAGCTAAAAAAACACAACCTTTAATGTGTGTACCTTTCTTATCTGCAATTGTGTTGCAATGGAATTTGATATTTGGTTTCTGATGATTTACTTCCTGAAGAAAGACAAGACTTTATGTGTAGAGAATGCTTTACAATGGGAATGTGGCAACTACAACTTTAAGTCAAATAAAAATCTCATCAGTTTACAAAGACACATTCTCCTGAGACAACAGCTAAATAAAAGAAATATAATTATATAATAATTGCACATACAAATTACAAGATGATATTTTTTAAAACATATACAGAAAATCTATCCAGAGTGATCATGTAGACTCTTTTTACATTGTATCTCCTGTAAATGTATTAATATGGTGTTTTAGTGAATAAAATTGACTGCATTGTGGGAAATGGACCTATTTAACCCTAATTGTACCCAATAAACCCTAACTGTACCTATTTAACTTTATCCACCCAAGGTTAATGAGGAGACACTCAGGGGGTCCTGATGGGGACCCTGCAGCATAGGGGGGGGTTTATGTTAGGTGCCGTGGGGTTACTTACAGTACCTCCGCGGCATTGGGTTAACTATTTGTGTCCTGCGGGTGCTTTAAGGACCCGTAGCGGTAAGTTTACATTTTTAGATGCTCCGGAGGTCGCACCAGATGGGGACCCTGCAGCATAGGGGGTTTAATGTTAGTTGCCACAGGGGGTACTTACAGACCGGGTTGTGCATTTGTGTGCTGCAGGCCTTTGAAAGACCCGTGGTGGGAATTTTGAAGTTTTAAATGCTGCAGGGGTTGATGTGGGGACCCTTAAATTAACATTTATTGAGACTTCAGTGATCCTTTAAATGCATGTGTTTGATCTTACCACTTCCACTTGGAACCAGTTCCACTTATCTACTAATATTCTTCCACCTTCTAACTTCAAATCATGACCTCTTCTTTATGCATGCCTCTATTTTCTGAAAGTTACATTGCTCCTGAACTTTATTAAATATTTTGAGCCTGATTCAATTGCAAGCCTGCAACTCGATCGTAGTAGGCCGTATATGTCTCCGCTATTCAATTCGACAAGCCCGCAAGTTAGGAGCTGATAGCGAAATTCAGAAACCATGCTATTGTATGTAGCATTTGCAAGCTTGAACAGATAAATTAACCAAAGCTGTAACTCCCAAGTTAGAAACAGCCAATGGAAACACGATCGGACCCACATTCCAGATATAATGCAATGTGGCAACTACAACTTTAAGTCAAATAAAAATCTCATCAGTTTACAAAGACACATTCTCTTGAGACAATAGCTTAATAAAAGAAATTGAACACTGCATTAGATAATAATTGCACATACAAATTACAAGATGATTTTTTTTTTTAAACATATACAGAAAATCTATCCAGAGTGATCATGTAGCCTCTTTTTACATTGTATCTCCTGTAAATGTATTAATATGGTGTTTTAGTGAATAAAATTGACTGCATTGTGGGAAATGTAGTATTGTATTGTATTTCAATGCAATTCAGCAAAGCAGAACTGCCAATTTCCATTATTAAAGATACTAGCTCAGATTAGGTAAAAATGAGGCATCTAAACACAACAGCAAAGAAAACATTAAGCTTTTTTGTTTCTGTGAGACCTTTTTGTAAAGTAACATGTATTGATACCCAAATGTTCTAGTAAACACTGACTCACAATCTTGTTCTAGCAAGCTCTAGTTGAGATACTTATCCCATAGGAGTTAAAGTGAACAATGTACACACCCAATATATGCCTCGGGATGCTTTCAGGATTTTCCCATACTTGCGTTTCACATTTAGGAGACCTCAGGGCATACTGTGGATGTTCCATGTAAAATAAATTGCATATTGTACAGGGAAACAATGACATACTTTTTAGAAGACTTTTATACCTGCTCATTTAAAAAAACACACTTTTAGGAACCAGACACATCTACACAGAAGCAATGATTACTAGTCTTATTGAAGGATAAGTCATATACGACATACCAGGCTACTATAAACAGGCCCCCATTCAATTGCAAGCCTGAGGGCTTGACATTTTTTACAGTTAAAGAACGATTCAGTTGAACAAGGCTGCAATTTAAGGGCCGAAAGCCTAAACCGTAAACCATCTTTCATCGCATTTCATTGCTTTCCCCGTCTTTTAAAGTGCAACTCCCTTGCGAGTCCTATCTGGTACTCGAAGGATTTGCTATTTACAGGTGTGAGAACATTCGCGGGCTTGGGGAATTGTAGCAATTCGGAGCTACGACTTTGACAACCATAGGGATTTTCAGCCTGTAACCCGCAAATCGTTTGCGGGTAGCTAAAAGATGCCAATTGAATAGCAAATTAGTTTACATTACCAACAATTGCTCAATTGAATAGGGGTCACAGTGCGGTAAAAAGGATATTGTTATACAAGAAATTGTATGTTAATATATAAACGTGTGATAACAAAAACTATTGAAACAAAAAAAAATTATGTATTTGAGGATATTTATTAATATGCAAAAGAAATTCTAATATAATATTATAATAAATTATAATAAAGTATAAGCCAATTTTTGATTGGAGATTTGCGAGCTTGAGACTGTTGTGCAATTCATTCTAATGTCTTTCATCTCTTTCCCCGTCATTTACACTATTGATTTCTCATTTGCATTTACAGTGCTACGGACATGTCTTTAACCCTTTATGGAGTCCTCTCTAGCACTCGTAGGATTTTCTTCTACATTTGCTATTTACGGGTGTGAAAACATTTGCAGGCTTGCGGAATTGTAGCAATTGAAGATCGATTTATAATTTTAGTAATCGTAACTCTTGCGGACGGGAAAGATCAAAGGCTTAGATGGGGTGTACGTTCCGATTGTAACAACCGCAAGGATTTCAAGTCCGTAACTTGTAGAATGTTTGCGGCTCGCAAAAACACGCCGAATGAATAGCAAATTAGCTTACGGGCTTCGTGACAGGCGCCTGTAACTTACTATTGCTCAATTGAATGAGGCTCCAAGCCTGCAGTTGCCTTCATACAGCCAGTAAGTCTGCGGGCTTGAAAACTGCAACAGTTACAGATCAATCTAATTGACTGAAGCTCGTAACTAGATGGCAGAAAGACAAAATCGTAAATCATGCTTCTATATGTAGCACTTCAGGGCCTGATCTTGATCAGTTAACAAAGACCCTTAACTTGAAGCTCAGACAAAGCAATAGTAAATGAGACCGTCATCATGACGTCAATAAAACAGGGAGTTTAAACCACAAATCCTTAGTGTTTAAAAGTACAATTTGCGATCTGACTCACAATCCAGAAATGTTGAAATGTATAAAAATCAATAAATCTAGTATTCGAGTCCATGCAAGTTCCATAATATGTACCCATTGATTTCCGGAATCGATTCAACACAGAAATAAAACGTTCAAAAAATATATTTTTTTCTGCAGATTTGAAAGCTTGAGACTGTTGTGCAATTAATTCTAATGTCTTCAATCGCTTTCCCTGTATTTTAAAGTACAGTAGTGTGTTTTATATTTGCTGTACTCATAATAGTTTTTGCTACATTTGCCATTTACAGGTTTAAAAGCAGTTGCGGGCTGGGGAAGTGTAGCAATTTAATAGGGATTTGCGATTTTAGCATTTGTAACTTTTGCGAGCTTGAAAGATCAAAGGCTTAGCTGGGTCGGAGCTACGATTTTGGCAGTATGTAGGAATTTTCAGCCTGTAACCCGCAAATAGATTGCGAGTAGCTAAAAGACGCTGTGATGATCCGAGGGTAAGGGTTATACAAGCCCAGGGCCACCTGCTATAAACTACAGGTTAACTATCCACAAGGACCATGGGGTTCTTGGAAATCTCGGCACCAGCACCCTGATATCTGGCTTCTGTATCCGTCAGGGTCCTTGCATCAGAAATCAGCCCTTCTAGGCTACCAAGAGACTCCAGATATGCTTCTTCTGAGGGAGCTTGATAAGACATGTTACAGTCAAACCTACCTTAGTAAGATCCTACAGCATCTCTCAGTACCTACCTGCAGCTCTCCAGGAGAACAGGAGCAAAATAAGAGACATACGATTTCTATATGCCTCAAGAAGGGAACGGTTTTATTTTTGGAAAGTCAACAATATTTATAGCAGTTAGATACAAGGGGATGTACATAATGTAACAATAAGATGACGAGGTAGAGAAATACAGGAGATGACCCCACATGGAGTCTAGCAGTATCTTAATGGCTGGCACCTGAGAACAATAATACCTTCTAATACAAATCCTGCCTTCTCCAGCTACCTAGCACATGGGAGTGGTAATCGTCTTATCTGGGCAAACAATGAGACAAAACAGATAACAGTTCAATATAGGTGTCTGCTTACTGCAGACTCAGCACATCCTGTTTAGAACATCAGAGATGTACTTAGATTATCTGCCAAAATGTGATAAAGCAGTTTACAAATACAACTGAGGTGTTTTCAAACATAATCCATTGGCTGGAGCCAAGCTGTCTGTCTTTTATTGGGCTAAGACCCAGGCCCTAGAGAGGGGTGCGTGACTGGCGTAAATTTAATATCAGTAACTTTTGCAGGCTACATTACAGGGTACAGTAACTACAATTTGGACAATTTAATGAGGCCCTTAGTATCTGAGCAAAGAAGCAATGTGGCAACTTACAACCTATCAGGAATAAATCTTCCGTCAATATGGTATATTGGTGGTATACCATACAGTGGTGTCCTTTGTGTACTTTTTTTTATACACCAGTATAATCGGGACATAGATCTTCTAATACTCTGAACGCTGTACATGGCAAAAATACAAGTAATTTAGGTTACCAGCCAGCTGAAAAAAGTTGACTACACTCCTTTAAAAGAAGACAGAAACATCGCTCAATCTGGATTGTTTAGAGTACTAGTTTTATGAATTTACCCAGCAGAAGCGCTATATACAATTAGCGGAGCAAAGACATTTAATTACTTATGGTGAACATATATGTATTTAAAAAAGCCTTAGGTTTTACATGCACTTTACCTGTGGCCTAGAAGAACATATTATTAAAGTTACACATAGGCGGTTCCAAATATGGAATAATTTAAAGCCATAGGTAATAAAGAGTATTTTATTATCTGTATGTTATTAAAAACATTGCATTTTTTCTACAGTAAACCAACATTGAAGTTTGCAATTTTTACATATCTCCTTTCTCATCCAATTACAGTCTGGTAACTCTTGTTAATGGCAGATTATTGCCCAATACTTGGCGGTTATTCCCTGGGGCTCTGAATGTATTGACTTCAGTGTAAGTCATATGTCAAAAAAAACTGGGCATTCTCAGGCAATAGGGAGTATCTAAATTGATTAAATAAAATTATACCCTGGGAAGTAATGTACCAATTCCACTGGAAAGCTATTCCATTACTCCTTCTGTAAAGTAGTATTTACAAATATTCAAACTTCAAATCACACCTTCTTGTTCTTGTTCCTATATTTTTATCAAAAATAGTTTTCTCATTTAATGTTTTTTTGCACATATTTATGACATATGTAAGACTTTCCATCAACTAAAAGATGTCTGCCAAGCTTGGTTTTTATTAAGACACTGTCATCATTACATTATTCAGCCTCTGGGTCTTTTCAAGCAACAACAACAACTAGAGAAGTCAGTGTATCAAAAAGTGCCAACTTGCTGCCAAGATATAATATGACAAGATTACATATGTTTCCCTAAAGATGGCACAACCTGAAAGAGGCTTTGTACTGAGCTACTAAAGTAATCGTATGCCAGTGAAGAGAATGTATGCAACTGTGGAAACTATAATTACACAAATGTGATAATGGTACGCAAAACAAATAAGAAAATATTGACTTTGGCAGAAGGTGTTCAAGGGTTGTGTCATACTTCGTACACATATTAGATGTATAAACTTTGAAATAGCAACACTGCCGTCTGAGGCATCTATCACAATAAAACCATTAAAATTACTTTCTTTACTGCATAGTTTAAAGGACCACTACAAAAACTTCATGTGCTAGGGAAATATGAAACAAAATATGAAACAAAATAAAATGATTTTAGGTAAAATCTTTAGAGGGCCATTTACCTCACCGTAGGTGCTATTCATGGTGTGAAAGAGCACAAGATAGTAAGTTAAAATGATCTATATTTTTAATTACACTAGTAACAGCTAGAACATCTAATGTTTTAAGTCTGTTTACAAATACAGTCTAAACTACCTACTGATTACTAACAGACAACAGAGCCGCTTGGTGAGCACACTGATTGATAGAAGTTTTTCCGTGAACTCAGGAATGCACTCAAGTTAACCCACAACTGACCTATTTAGGTTTTTCCAGCATTCCTGATCTGCACAGATAGATCTCTTGAGGGTTACCTGTTTTTTTCTTTTGCTCAGCTGCTTATCTTGGAGTGGTCAGTCAGTGACTCATGTAAACACTCACTTTACTTTATTGAACACTCAGTGAAAAATGTACGTATTTCCAAAATTCAAAAAGTATTTCAACGTGCTTTTAGCAGGTCTTTACTGTTATGTGGTCCACATTGTGCTGAATTAATTGGCCCTTTAAATATAAGATTCCACCTTGGACTGCTAGCCCATCTTTAGTTTAATGGCTGTGTTACCCTATGGTAAATTAATCTGACATTCTATTCTGTTGAAAATTAATATTTGAAGAAGATTTTTATAAAATAAGTTAATACAGATTTTCAAGTTCTTATAGACATGGTGGTATCAGACCTTCTTATCTGCCTCCTGAGGAATGTGTATGTGGCCCACGAAACCACGGTCAGAACAGAACATGGACAGCAGAATGGTTCAAGATCGAGAAAGGAGTGCAACAAGGTTGTACATTGTCACCTTTTTTTTCAACTTATACGTGGAATACATCATGCAGAAATCATTATTGCTTTGAGAATAATCAGATACGCGGATGATACTACTCTGATGGCTGAAAGTGAGGAGGAACCTGAAAGTGAGGAGGGCCTTGTGAAAGAAGAGCAAAAGCTGGACTGCTGATCAGCATTAAAAAGACAAAGATCATGGCAAGTACAGACCCCCATAAGTGATGGGGTTAATTAGGGGCTCATGGGGCTCTGTATAGAATGAGTGATGGGGTTAATTAGGGTACCCCCGCGGCAGGGGTTAATTGTTTTATTTATTGCGGGTCCTTTAAGGACCTGTATGGACCCACGGCGGGAAATTTAAAATGTTGAAGTGCTGCAGGGTCCCGGTCAGGACCCCTACAGCAAGGGGTTAATGTAGGGAACCTGTAGGGTTCCTGATGGGGACCCCCAGCATTGGGGGGGTTATGTTAGGTGCCGCGGCACCCTTGCAGTAAATGAGTTGCTGTGATCAGGTTGAAGCACGCTTACGGCTTACGGCTGACTGAATGGTTTGCGATCGCCCATATGGACCTCTTTGCGGCATCGTAAGTGTGAATAGCAATAATTTAAATGAGGCCCATAGTGAGCTGTTCGCAAAGGACATCACAGCCCCCATATGATGTTTAGTGAATCTACACTAATGTTCCTTTTAATTTATAATGCAATTATAAATGATCTTAACCTTTTAGTTTAACAATTTAACAGGTACTGTAACAATTCCACAGGTACTGTAACAATTCCACAGGTACTGTAAACAATATACGCCATTCCCACTGTGTCTTTCATTTTAAATATAAGCATTAAAAATTAAATATATCTCATATCATTATTACGAAATCTAATTTATTGGTTTTCTTCCACATGAAGCACTGATTGTGTATCTAATATTCGTATTCATTTTTAAGTGCTTAAACTGTTTATGTTTTCCTTACAGATGATTACTGACCCATATACTTAGTTTTGCCTGTAAAAATGTTTAGGGTCTTCGTTTTCCCTAAAGTCTTTTTGTTTTGAATTTTGTTTTGGGTTACACATCAAAAAACGTTAGGGCAATATTTGAAATGTTGGTAATGTCATGTAAAAAATATGTATTTACCTGTCAAACAGTGGGAAAACTGACCAACCTAACAGCGGTTTTAGTTCAAGCTCTTGTCCAAGCTCTTGTGAAACCACACGTCCACGCTGGTCACTGCTTGGATTTGGGATGTATGCTGCTTCCAGACCAAATATTTGTACAAAAAGTACACTATGATTGTCCAAGTAAGGATGCAGAACCTAAAAGAAAATGTACATTGTTCAGTCCAAATATTTCAAGCAAAGCTCAGAAAAGAATTGTTGTATCTTACCTTATATTCCCAGAATGAGCAGTGTATAATGAAAAAATATATGCTTCACCTCATCCAATTGCGATTTGGCCAATTGAATAGGGCTCTATATAAGCACATAGCATTTTTTTTAACAGAAGTTTTCAGTTAGTGAACTTCTATCCAAAAGCACTAACTGAAAACTTCTGTAAAATAAATATGCTATGTGCTTATATAGAGCCCTATTCAATTGGCCAAATTGCAATTGAATGAGGCCCTTAGTATCTGAGAGAATAATTGGCCACGGAAAATGTCATTAACTAGTTGATGCCTTTGCTGGTCACTAGAAACATCCATAATACTGTGGTGGACGTTATAAGTGAGAGGGTGATTTTATATTTCTGCAAGAGAAGGGCTTGTAGTTATCCTTGCAAGGGTAGGCTTCTGTGTATGTTTTGGGAAAGGTGTTAGATATTAAACTCTCCAATTATCTAACAAACAACTGAAAAATAAGTACACCCAGTCAAGTCAAGCTAGCAGGGACTGCTGAAGATGGACATTTATATACAAAACAATTAAAGGACCACTTTGGTCAATGTTCTCCTATGTGCTATTTGGAATAACTAAACTTGATAAAGGATCCATGTTTTTAGAAAGTAAAAATATAAACACAGTCTTTACATGTTTTACTTTTATATGCAATTATTAATTGCTGCTAACTTTCATTTTCTCTACTTTAGGATGATTCTGTCTCAACAGAGTATGTCCTTGTAACTAATGAGCTTTACTTTAGTCCTAATGAGAACAAAAGCAGTTGTAAATGCCACTTTTCCATTATGCATTCAAAAACATCCTGGAATCCTAAAATAGTAGATAATTGCAAATAAAAGTGATACATTCAAGGCTGTGTTATTATTTTTACACTCTAAAAATATGTTACCTGTTTTCAAGCATAGTTTTTAAAAAATAATATTTTAAATTTATGGCCACATTGGTCCTTTAAAATACGTTATGATCAAGGTTTGCGCAGCTGTTAGTATTGTTAGTTTGTTACACATCTCTTGAACTCTGGTGGTCTATCAAAATTACAAGGGCCTTTTAAGCAGAGAAATATATCCATTGTAACGCATTATACACAATTAATATAAGTATACACTCCTCTGCTGCCCGTTGCTTACTGTATTATGTCTGCAGACGTTTATATACAGAAATATGTAGCAATTTCTCCTGTCCAGGACCTCCATGACATGAGGGAATAGTGTTAGTACCATGGGGTCTGTAGATGTCACTGGGGTCCTTATAGGACCTATGTGGCACAAGGTTAATGTTTAGGTGCCATGGAGGTCTCAATAGACCCCTATGTTTATACTTTTTATTGGAGATCAGGGTTTAGCAGGGGAGGGAATCCATAGGGGTTCTCTTCTGCATGTGGGATTAAGGAACCCCTGTGTCACGACCCAAAGATGAGGAGCTCAGTATACCCCCTAATTCTCCTGCCTTTAGCTTACAGGAGCAGTCTCCAAGTTGTCACTTTATTTCCATCTCGGCAGACAGTAATTCAGATCAGGACATCATTCATGGAGAAGCAGAGAAATCAGACACATGCACCCTTAGTTAGTGCAGACAACAGACTGACAACTTTATACTTCTTACACAGACACAAAAAGATTTCCCTACACCCCTTCCTAATTCCCCTTCCTGTAAGAGTGGGTCTGAAATCTTAATGTGACCTCCTCACCCTGTCACTAGGCCATAAATTTCCCTCCCATCACCAGATACTCCAGAGCTTAGGGGTTGTCTGGCCAAATCATATAATATGTCAGACCTGTGTTTTGCTGTTAGTCGAAGTGTAGCACTTTATGACTGATCTCATGACTAACACTTTATGATCTGAGGCAAGAGAGTGGATGCCTGGCCACTCTAAGGGCCATATAAATTATTGCTGAAAACCTTGGGTTTAACCCTTTGCTGGGCCACTAACACAATATGGCAGAAAGTGTATCTCTCTTAGTTTACAGGTAAAATAACATTATAACAGTGCAGATAACAACATATAGTAACCTCAGCATTCATTATTGTGGCCCACACTACACTATACATGAAAACATTACTTCACAGTCCTTACAACAAGTATCATGTCCATTTTGATAGCCTTTGATATTAGCAACCCAGTGTGCCAGAGTCCAAAATAGCAGGGTTGCTTGTGGTGTTCAGTGGGGTCCTAAAAGCAGTCATGACACCCTGAGGGTTCCTTGGGCTTCTAGGAGTGATTGACAGTAGGGTCTTAAAACCCCTGATTATCTCTTATGGTTATTCACTAAACCATTTCTCTAATCTCTGCCCTCCACAATGCAACTGTCTAACATCATGCCCTGAAGCTTTGCAAATTACTCAATCACATTACAGGTCGATTTAGAATCTGTTATTTGCCACGAAAACCAGGAACAAGTATTTTTATTATTGAATTTTATTTCTTACAAACTGCCTCCTATTTTAAATGAAGCCACAAGACTGATATATTTAAACTTAGTGACCTCTTTCTGGGTTAAAAACATTTACTTTACCCAGGAGGCAAAGCACATTTGCAACATTTTGGCATGAATCTGTATAGACACAGCTCCAGTGGTGTAGCTAGAGCTTTTGCGTCCAGGGCTATCCGTGAGTTTGCCGCCCACCCGTGTGAACATACGGTATATATATATATATATATATATATATATATATATATATATATATATATATATATACCCCGCTTAAAGCTACCCCGTTTAAAGCTGATTCACTATAGAGCTGTTTTTCCTGCCAGACCCCTTTTAAGGCTAAACCCTGCTATAGCACTATTTTTGCCTGCCAGATCCCTTTTAACGCTCAGATTTTCTATAGTATTGCCTCACTATAACGCTGTTTTTGCCTGCCGCACCCTTTGGAACGCTCTGATTCGCTATAAGAAAACATAATCAAGGATGAGCCAGAAGCTTTAACGTCAATAATTTTCAGTTTGTGTTATGTTTACTGTTTCTTTGAAGTTCATATAAAACCAAAAAAAAAAAAATTTCAATTGAAATTGTGTGTTTTTTCATGAGTTCCCCTAACCCTATCTTCCCCATGTTAAACTGCTCCGTTTGGAGCTGTTTCGCTTAACACTCCTATTGCCTGGAACCTATCTACAGCGTTAAACGAGGTATAGCTGTATATATTTGTATATATCCTCTCCTTCTCTCATTCACACTCCCCCCTTCTCTCTCCCCATCTCTCTCTCATTACCACCTTCTCTCTCTCTCCCTCCCTTCACTCACCCTCCCTTCACTCTCTCACTCCCCCTTCTCTCTCTCTGACTCCCTGCTTTTCTCTCACTCTCTCACTAACCACTTCTTTCTCTCCCTTCTCTTTCTCTCCTCTCTCCCATCGCACTCTCTCACTCTTGCTTCTCTCCCTCTGTCTCTGCCTTCTCTCTCTCTCATTCCCCTTATCTCTCTCTCCTGCTCCCTTCTCTCCCCCTCTCTTGTCTCTTTCACCCCTCCCTTCTCTCTCTCTATCCTTTCTCTAACTCCCTCCCCTCTACCTCTCCATTCTCTTTCTATATCTCTCTCACCCTCCGTTTTCTCTCCCTCTTTACCCTTCCCTTCACTCTCCCTCCCTCTCCCTTCTCTCCCCTATCTTTCCCTCTTTCTCCTTCTATTTCTCTTTCCCTCCTTTCTCTCTCTCTATCTCCCCTCCATTTTATCCCTCTCCTCCTCTCTTTCTTTCTCCCTATCTATCCTCTTCTCTCTATATATCCCTCTCTCCCTTCTCCTCCATTCTCTCTCCCTCTCTCATTCCCCTCTCTCTCTCTCCCTCTCTCCCCTTTTTCTCCTCTCTCGCTTTCTCTTTCTTTCTCTGACTCTCCCACTCTCTCCCTCCCTCTCCCTCAATTCTCTCTCTCTCTCCTCTCTATCCCCTCTCCCCCTCCCTTCTCTCCCTCTCTTTACGCTCTTACTTTCTCTCCCTCTCCTCTTCTTTCTCGCTCTACCTCTTCCCCCTTTCTAACTCTCCCTCTCTCCCTCATTCTCTCTCTCCCCCTTTCTCTCTCTTTCTCTTCCCTTCTCTCTCCCTCCCTCTCTATTTCCCCTCCATTCTCTCCCTCTCTCCTTTTCCTTCTATCTCTCTCCCTCTTTCTCTCCTTCTCCCTCATTACCCTCTCTCTCCCTCCCACTGCCCTTTCTCCCCTCTTTCTTCTCTCTCGCTCCCTCTCTCCCCCTCTCTCTCAGGCCTTTCACCCTCACTCCTCTCTCTCTCTCTCCCTCTTTCTCCACCTCCCTTCTCTCTCTCTCCTCTCTCTATCCACTCTCCATTATCGCTCTGCCTATCCCTCTTCCCCCTCTCTCTCCCATCCCTTCTCTCTCTCTCCTTCCCTCTCTCTCCCTCGCTTCTCTCTCCAACTCTCTCCCTTCCCTCTCTCATTCCCCTCTCTCTCCCTTTTTTCTCTCTCCTCTCCATCTTTTTATTTCTCCATCTCCCCCTCTCTTCCTCCTTTCTTTTTCTCTCTATCGCTCTCCACCCCATTCTCTCTGTCTCCTATATCTCCCTCTTTCTCTCTCCACTTCTCACTACCTCTCTCCCCCTCCATTCTATTCATTTCCCTCTCTTTCTCTCTCTCCCTATCTCTCCCCATCGCTCTCTCTATCCCACGCTCCTCCTCCATTCTCTCTCCCATTCTCATTCCCCCTCTCTCCCTCCCTATCTCTTCTCTCTCTGCACCCTCTCTCCCCTCTCTCGTTTCTCTCTCCCCCTCTCTCTCTCTCCCACTCCCCCTCCTCCTCTCCTCTTCTCTCTCACAAACCACCCCTTGTCAAAGTAGAGAGCAGGGCTGGGGAGGAGGAGGGAGTCTGAGGAAAGGGGGCAGGAGTGCCAGTGGCCGTTGGCAGCAGGTGGGTGCATTTTGCCTCCCCCAAAGACCGTCAATCTCAATCTCAATTCCTGGCAAATATATGGGTCCGAAGTGGAGGCAGTGACAGATTTTATTTTCCGGGGCTCCAAGATCTTTTCAGATGTTGACTGCAGCCATGAAATTAAAAAATGTTTGCTTCTAGCGAGGAAAGCTATGGTAAGTCTGGATAAGATATTAAAAAGTAAAGATATATATCACTATTAACTAAACAAAGGTAAGCATAATTAAAATTATGATATTCCCTGTAGCAACATACAGATGTGAGAGCTGGACCATAAAAAAGGCTGGGCGTCGCAGAATTGACACCTTAGATTTGTGTTGTTAGAGAAAATTGCTTAGAGTCCCTCAGACTGTGCGAAGATCCAGTCAATCAATACCCCAGGAAATCAAGCCAAACTTCACTGGAAGGTATGATCATGAGGATAAAGCTCAAATATTGTGGCATATCATGAGAGAGCAGGATTCCCTAGGGAAGACAAATGCTGGGAAACATTGAAGGCACACAAAGAAGCGCATGACAGAGACAGAGACGGATAGATGAGGTCAGTGAAGTAATGAACATGAGCTTGAGGGAGCTTGAAGGGGCAATGCATGACAGATATGCCTGCATGGTGCAGGCCATAGGATAACAGAGTGGCACATGACTAAACATCAACAAAACAAATATTGGTAGATCCTTTGAACAATATTCATAGTTTGTCATGAAGTAATTTAGTATGCAACTTGTATTTTCATTAGAAAAAATATGTTGCTTCTCTGAGACCTCTGAACATTGATTCTTCTACCAGACGTTGCACAATATTTTCATACTATTGTATGATGGAAGGAAGCAAGCAATTATCATCTAAATTTAGAAACACTTTGGAAAGTATAAATCTGGAAGTATTTTCAGATGTACTAGAGAAATAATAATGTCTGTAAACAATAACGAAAATAGTGAAAAAGTAGTGTTTGCATAGGGTTTTGATGCAGTAGTCTAAATGGATGCATTGTGTGTTTTTTGAGCAGATGTGGTGTTTATTTTAAAAGAAAATTGGCTTCTCAATTAGCAAAGGGTTATTGAAAGTCCACATTCTTTTGCTCAGGGCTGAAAATTAGATTTGATTAGCATCCACGTAGAAAACATTTTTTAATGTGAGAAAAAAATCTACAATTTCCATGCCAAATTTCCTAATAAAAAGAAATGCATCTCAGTATTAATGTCTCTTTATTTTCCTTTAGAATTTTTTAATATACACTTTGATGATTCATATATACTTTTTAATATTTAAGATGGGTAGTATCAATGTATAGCCCATTTACCTCATGACAGGCATCACTATATGATGAAAAGAATAGATATTTTTAATATTTGAGTCTAAGAACATATGCCCCCATGATGATCGAGCAGTGTAATTTGCAGTGTAAAGTAAAATTGGCTGCAGGAGCTTTTTTTTCCACACGTTACACATTTGTTTTAATCTTTTCACTGGCAATGCACAGTTGCATCGTATTCCAGCATGTGCGGTAACGAGGTGTCAGTGCATGCACAAAAACGTAAATACTGTGCATACACGGACACAACACAACCGTACATACACAACTGTTGTGCGATTGGTCGAATTTAGCATTATCATCTTGTGAGTAACGCCTGTGCAAAACGCACCATGCTGGCTTTACTCACAATGGCGGCAGGTGAGCTCGGGGAGAGAAAGGGAAAGAGACAAAGAGGAAGGCAAGGAGGGAGATAGAGAGAAGGGAGTGAGGCAGTGAGGGAGAGAGAGCTAGGAGAAGGAGGGAGAGAGATAGAGAGGGAGAGAGAGATGGGGAGAAAGAGGGGGACAGGGGAGAGAGTGGGAGGGTGAGAGGGAAGGAGAGAGAGAGGGAGAGAGTAGCTAGTAGCTTGTGAGTAACGCCTGTGCAGAGGGGGAGGGAGAAAGAGGGGGAGGGAGAGAAATAGGGAGAGAGGGGTGAGGGAGAAAGAGAGGAAGGGAGGGAGAAAAAGATGGAGACAGAGGGAGGACGATAGTGAGGGAGGGAGAGAGGGAGGGAGGGAGAGATAGAAGGAGAAGAGAGATGGGAGGGTGAGAAAAATGGAGCGCAAGGGGTGATGGGGAGAGAGAGGGGAGAGAGAGAGGGAAGGAGAGAGAGTGAGGGAGAGGGAGGGGGAGAGAGAGAGAGTGGGAGGGAGATAGAGTGGGGGGAAAGAGAGAGGAAGGAAAAGAGAGAGGGGAAGGAGAAAAAGAAAGGTAGAGAGAGAGAGAGGGGGAGGTAGGGGGAGAGATATGGGGATCGAGAGAGAGGAAGGGAGAGGGAGAGGGAGGGAGAGAGAGAGAGAGGAGGGGGAGAAAGGGAGAGAGAGAGGGAGGGCGAGAGAAAGAGGGAGGGGAGAGAGAGGGGTGTAAAGACACAGACAGCATGAAAGAGAGGGGGGAGAGAGGGGAGAGAGAAAGTGGGGGAAGGAGAGAGAGTAGAAGGGAGAGGGAGAGGGGGAGGGAGAGAAAGAGGGAGAGAGAGGGGAGGGAGAAAGAGAGGAACGGAGGGAGAGAGAGGGGGAGGAAGAGAGAGGGTGAAGGCAGCGAAAGGCAGAGAGATGGGGAGGAAGGGAGAGAGAGGGGAGGGAGAGGAGAGGGAGGGAGAGACAGGGGGAGAGAGGGAGGGAGGGGGAGAGAGGGGGAGAGTTGGGGAGAGAGAGGGTGGGAGAGAGAGGGAGGAGGAAAGAGAGAGGGGCGCACAGAGAGAGACAGCACTAAGAGAGACAGAAGAGACAATTGAAGATACTATATGATACCACCATTTATTATATATATAAATATTAATAAAATATTAATAATTATAACTATTTTGTGTATATAAATATATATATATATATATATATATATATATATATATACATACAGTGCATTAGAACATTTATTCCTAGTCCACATGGTTTCCTGATATGTATTAATCCCTTTAGTACTGGTTTGTGTGTTACCCTGGGTGTTGTATAATGAAACAGGCATAAAGATAAAATATCCTATGTTTTAATTACACATATATTTATATTGGACTGTTAAGTGTCAAATAATGATAAACATTTGTCATTTTCTGATGTTTTTTGGAGCTATACTGTCTCTACTTACTGCTTTGGCACTCAGTGATGATTTTAAAACCATTTGAGAGTGGTCTTTATAAAACACTAGCGACTTGCCCGTCAAAAAATGATGGCAATGTGATGTATATGTTTGTGAAGTTGTTTAGTTATTTAAATATATTTTTGACCCTTGTAAGTATTGTGATATGAACATGTATTTTTGTAAAACGTTGATGTAATGGTTTTTTAAAATGAAATTTGTATCTGAAGAATTGTTCACTTTAATATACATAGAATCCAGAGAAAAGTAAAAAGTAAAAAGACTTTTTGAAACGTGCCGAATTTTAACATGAAGTTTAAAATATATGTAAGCAATAACCTTGAAAGTATATATTTTTAAAATTGAACTTTATTTTTTATGTAACTTTGTAATTTTTGCAAAACTTTTGTCTAATTTTGAACATTATAAACAGGAACATAGTAAATACATTTTGTAACATAATTTTGAATTAAAAGTATTAACATTTGAATGTAAAAACAGTTTAACTTTAAATTAATCAGTATTAACATGCAATTTATATCAGAATAATTGTTAAGTTTAATATACATTGAATGTAGAGGAAGGCATACAGTAAAAACTCTCCTTAAACCGTACGTAATTAAAGTAATTCATTACTGAGCACATAAACTGGCGATAAACATTAATGTAGGTATTAATCTTAAGATAACAGAGAATATTTACATTGTGACTTAAAAGGTGCTTGAGCTCTTAACATGAACTTTGTAATATGTTGAATGAAATAACTTGAAAATATTGTTTTTAAACTTGTAACATTAGAAACATTAACATAGTGACTTAACATTTGAACATAATTTTTCATAGAAATGCAAGGCAAGTATTTTGTGAGGCGAATTATCCATAAACATGACTTCCATTAATTATGACTGAATTAAACAACCAATTGTTTTGTATTTTTGAATGTTTTTCCAAAATGTTTGCATGGCTTTAGTTTGTATCCTGCAAAGTTATAGTACTTCATAGTAGACAATGTTTTTAGTAAAAATACGTCCATCTTCTAATAAATCACCTTGACTTTCATTGTTTTCAATGTAAACTTTAATAGCCTGTGGATTTTTGCAGCGTGACAACGCAACGTACAATTGACCATGTGCAAAAACTGGTTCTTCCAAGTAAATACCCACAGATTTGAAAGTTTGACCTTGTGATTTATTAATGGTCATGGCAAATGCCATAATAATGGGAAATTGTCTTCTTTGAAGTATAAAAGGGAGACTACTTTCACTTGGTGCTAAATCTATTCTTGGTATGAAAACTCTCTCTCCTTTATGGGTCCCAGTTAAAATTTCAGCATCTATAAAATGGTCCTTTAATTGTTGAACAATTAATCTTGTGCCATTGCATAGGCCTTTTTTGGGGTTCATATTTCGCAATAACATGATAATTGCACCTTTCTTTAGCTGCAAAATATGTGGTGGCATTCCAGAAGGAGTTAAAGAGTTAATGAATTCAGTTGAAAAGTTTGCCTGACTTTCATTGTCATCAGCAAGTACAGAATCAGCACTGTGATAATTTCTTTGTGGTGCATTAATTTTTTTAAAGATTTCATTATTGAGGATTAATGCATCTTTATTTTTACACGTCAGTATAACTTGGTTGGCAAGCTCGGAATATTCTTCGTTATTTATGCTCCCTTCAAATATAGCCGATATAATATCTTGTTGACAAATCATATGAGGTGGGATCTCTACAATGTCGTCAGGTAAATGTAGTATTTTTTCTGTTCTGCCTTCTCCAATTTTAATAAGCCAATCATTGAAATCAGTTTGGCCTTCTGATCTCATATTTTGTTGCAGTTGAAGATGGGTAAAATGTTTCCATACTGTACTTGACTTTATACATGTTTCAATAATGTCTGTTCGATTTCCATGTACAACGACAGGTAATGTTTGTCTAAAAATCGCCACCCAACAACATTACCTTTCCACCAAATGGAAAAATATTATCCATGACTTCACGAAGCAAACGGTCAATACATTGGAGGGCATAGCATGACATCATTGTGGCCTCATCTATTATAATTAATTTACATTTCTTCAATTTCTTTGCTTGTAAGGATGTCATGCGAATATCTGACACAGAATTTTCCAAAATAGGCACTGGCAGTTTAAATCCACTATGAACAGTTCTTCCACCTTCTAATAAAAGTGCAGCAATTCCAGTAGTGGCAAACGCCATTGCTATTTTTCCTTGTGCTCGTACTGAACTCATTAATAAATTGTACAAATATGTTTTCCCTGATCCGCCAGGTCCATCAAGATAGAAATAACGCTCTGTCACCATGTCATCATCTATAGCATTTTTAATGGCATGAAATGCTTGCAATTGTAGTGTATTTAAAGTTGCAAGTCTTTCTTCTGTTCTTTCTGCTTGTAGTAGACCTGGATCAGGCAAATTAAAACTTGCACAACTTAATCCATGAGTTAAAAAGACTTCTTGAACTTCCATTAACGCTTTTAAGTGTGCAATGGGTTCATTGTATCGTCGCATAAAGTCTTCAGCCATATTACTTTTAAAAGTCTCCCACAAAGCTAATGCATTTGGAGCATTTGAGAAGATACAAATAAAAGCAAATTGTTCTCTCATCTGTCGTGGCATTTGACATTGTGCTGCTTCTTCTAAACATCTTTCCCACTCTGTATCATCAGCGAGTAAGTTTCTATGTCTTGCAGCTAAATGGAAGGATTCATATACAATGTCATTAACAGTTCTTAATTGTTCAAAACTTTGTGCTCCTGGAACATTTAAAAGTAATATCCGTAAGCAAAAACGTTCAACATCTCTTGGACTGACTGTGTAAATTCGTGGAATTATTTTATTGCCTCTGGTTTTTCTTGCTCTCCATAATCCATTCACAAAAACATAGTGATATGGAATTTCAATATATAAGTATTGTGTTGCTTGAGCATCAGTGGAATTTAATGCAAACCATGCAGTTAGTGTAGTGTGACGATTTTCACTTTTGGGCCAATGCATTCATTTAATTTCCAGCATGGAAATAGACTAAATGTCGTTGTGGCAAATGTACTGCTAACCTATATACTGCATGTGATCTATCATGCATTTCAAATTTTAAAAGCCGCCACATAGCTTCTGGTGCACTGACATAGCGAGCATCTACATGAGATGCAAGTTCATCATGTACTAACTCACTACTTTCAGGGTTGTCTGCACTTTTGACGACTACAGTAGCTGCATCGTAACCTTTGTAAATATATTTGTAGACATATTTAATGGATTTGATGGAAGTGCAGGCTTCTACGTTGATGTGGGCGTTGTACTTCATGAGTAAATGTGGATTGTAGGGTACCACATATCTATTGTCCACTGTTTTTCCACGAATAATGGCACTATCTCCTTCTCTTCTTTTATAAAGTGGATATCCATCACAATTTGCATATGTTTTGTCTCTATAATCTTTTGGAAAATCTTTTGAACATTGATTATTTTCCATACATGGTGATTGTGGATTAAGGTCTCCACAGGGTCCATGAATCATGCGATGAGTAACAATCTCATATAGTCTACCATATAGTTCTGGATCTGGTAGTTCAGCAACTATGACTGCATCCACTTTGTCCGAAGTATCTAATTTATCTTTCTCTTGAAGTATTATGAGAAGATGTGCATGTGGAAGGCCTCTTTTTTGAAATTCAATGGTATATACATAAGCAAGACATTTGCCAAATAACTGATTTATAGTGAAGTCACGTATTAATTCATTTAATTTGATCTTAAAAACTCTGGCTACTAAATCAGGTCGATCTGAGGCACTTTGTCCAAGAAGTAGATTTTGATTAATTTCTGGCCATTGTGGATTACATGTAAATGTCACAAATAAATCTGGTTTTCCAAATTTTGTCACAATAGCCATAGCATCATTGTATCTTTCTCTCATATTTCGAGGAGATCCTTGAAAGGAAGATGGTAAAATGATGGCTTTGCCAGCTGTCATGTCTCTGCTTGTAGCCACGTCAGCAACATAGTCCATGAGTCCACAATATTGTTCTACACGTAGTTTATCTTGTTGATATTTTATAAAGTTTAAATTATTTGCCTCAACTTGCAAATATGAATCAATAATCCATTGTTGTGTTAGTTTCCCACCACATAAAATTGGATTAAATTCATCTCTAATGGCAATTTGAGCAACTTTAAATTCAAGCATAGAAACATTATTTCGGATTCTGGCTTTAGCATTCGGGTAACTGGGAAGGGTTAATTTTGGTTGCCAACCTGCTTCTCCATGTGGGAAAAAGATGGGATATGTCATTGGATCTAAATTTGGACTTAAGATATTAATATTAATAAATGGTTGCTCCTCATTTCTGGGATATACTCTAATGTCTCTTTGAAATGGTGGTTCTCCTTCATCATTCTGAAAGACCATTGCAACCTCATTTGATGTTGGCAAGTTATAACGACGTTTATCAGTATGTCTGTCTCTTTTAAGCACCATATTAACCTTTGGCATGGGTAATTGATGTCTTTGTGCATGAAGTAGTTGTTCATTTTCTACTTCTGCCAATTTTTTGTAAGCTTTACTGTAGGGATTGTTGTCCATAATGTTATTTAGCTCTATAAAAACACTGGGTAAGCATTTTTTATTTTCTTCCATCTGCATACGTTGGTCAACAGCTTCCATTGTATCTAGGACATATAGTTGAGCGAATTTTCTTTGCTCTCCTTCCTCTGGATGTAAATGTGAAGTCCGATGATAAATTTGTCCTTGGACTTTAAAACAGTAAGGACCATGTCCTGGTACATTAGCAGCCAATGTTGCCCCCATAGATGCAAATGATATGGCACTATTGTAGGATCTTATGTTTGTCTTAAAATGTTTGTAATTTGGAAAAGTAGGTTCAGTCATAATATTTTGTAAATAGGTTGGAAATTGTTTCCTTTCTGGAAGTTTGAACTTTCCTTTTTGACAACAACTAATAAATTGTCCATCTCTGGGTCTCTCCTGTTTAAAATAATAAGCCTCACAAAATTGACATTGAGTACTCATGTCCCCACAACTATGAACCTCTACTGCTAAAGACTTCAGTAAAGGACAATTTGCAAAGCATATCGGATGTTGACTTTCATATTCATCAGATGAAAAGTCATGAAATGTTTCAACAACAGGTTCTAAATGTTTTGTTTTTTTCGTGGCTTTTCTTGGTATATGTTGTCCTTGTTTGGTTGAAATGTCCTGTAAGTTTTTAGTAAGAGTTTGTAAATGCTTTGTTTTTGTAGTTGCTTTTTTTGGTCTGTCTTGACTGGTATCTTGTAAAATGTCATCTGATGTTTTAGGAACAGTTTGTAAATGCTTTATTATCTTTTTATTTTTTTTGGTTGTATCTTTCATTTTTGCAGCTGATATTCTTTTATTTGCAAGTCTTTTGCGTTCTTTTTCTCGTCGAATTTCTTTCTCCTCCGGTGTCTGCTGGGCGGCCCATCTCTCTTGTCTTTCTCTAGTTTGACGTCTTTTCTTCTCTTCTTTGGTCTCGTTATCAGCCATATTAATCTGTAAAGGAAAAAAAATAAATGTAATTGTGTATATTTTAATTTGTAATTCCTGTTAAAGATTCTTGTGCACAATTGGTGAAATAAAAGGCAAATAATTAATTTATCATTTATATTTACTTAAATTTATAATTGCTGTCCTCACTGGCTAAGAATTTGGCCAATTGAATACTGCTGTAAATAAGCATGTAACATATTTGCTGTAAATAAGCATGTAACATATTTTTTTAAAATAATGGTTTTATTTATTAAAAACATTGTTTGTGGATAGATATTTACCACTGCAAAACTTCTTTGCTAAAAAAAAAAGTGATGTGGTTATTGAGCTATGTATTGCATAGTAGCAATTTAAATAGAATAAGGGAGACAGTAAATAAAATTTTTTATTTTTCTGTTGACACGGATGCAACTGAAAGCAGTTTCTTTAGTTTTATACTTTAGTAGTTATTATACTGTACCTTGGTTGAAGTGTGATTTAAATCCGAATGTTTGTTGGTCCTCGGTTCAAAATCGTTGTCCAATGGTGTGGTCCTCTGTTGGAAGTCCTCGTCCGATGGTGTGGTCCTGTGGCGATAGCCCTCGTCCGATGTTGTGGTCCTGTGGCGATAGCCCTCGTCCGATGTTGTGGTCCTTTGGTGAAAGTCCTCGTCCGATGGTCTGGTCCTGTGTTGAAATTCCTCGTCTGCTGGTCTAGTCCTGTGTTGAAATTCCTCGTCTGCTGGTCTGGTCCTGTGTTGAAAGTCCTCGTCCGATGGTCCTGTCCTGTGGAGAAAGTCCTCGTCCGATTGTCTTCACGCAGTATCTGTTGTAATATAAAATAGAAAATGTTGTTTGAGTGAAATGTCTTTTAAATAAGTAAAAAATTTATGATTTTGGCTGTATTGTATCAGTTATGGTTATTTTTTTCTATATATTTTTTTTTTACTTTCTGTACAATCCCACGACTTTTGTTATTCTTATTTAAGGTTCTTAGTAAGGCTTGTGGGTTGTGATATATTAAATAAGAATATAAATTTATTTTGCTATGTGTTTATGTTATTTTTTGTACAATCCTGTTTTGTGCGCACCACTTGTGGTATACTTATTTAACCTTTATTGGGATGGTTATAGTTAGTAAAACATAATATAATTAATGTAGTTTGCTATGTGTTTGTGTTAGTTTTTGACAATCCTGTTTTGTGCGCACCACTTGTGCAAAAGTTATTTATTCTTGATTGTACTGGTTATAGGTTTTGAAGAAGAAAGTTAATGTAGTTTCCTATGTGTTTGTGTGATTTTTTGTACAATGCTATTAGGTGCGCAACACTTTTGTTATTCTTATTTTTGCTTCTTTGTAAGGCTTATATGTTGTTAAACATTGAATAAGAAATTCTGTTTTGTGTGTAGCAGTTTGTGTCTCATTCAATTGCGATTTGGCTAATTGAATCGTGCCCTAAATAAGTACATAGCATATTTTTTTAAAGAAGTTTTTAGTCATTGAAAAACTTTATTTTGGATAGATTTTTAGTAACTAAAAACTTCTTTTAAAAAAAATGTTATGTTGTTATTTAGAGCCCTATTCGATTGGGCAAATTGCAATTGAATGAGGGCCTTTGTGTGTACCATATGTTGCATAGTTTGCCCCTCATTCAATTGCATTTTTTACAATGTAATAGTACTCTAAGGCCGTCATTGAATTGCAATGTTGAAAATTGAATAGGGTTGTAAATAAGCACATCACATATATTTGTTAAAATTGAATAAGGGCCTAAAAGTGCTTATTTATAGCCATATTTAATTGTCCAAAATAGCAATTGAATGAGGGCCTTTGGTTACTGCATTTGTTATATTGCCAGCTCCTCATTCAATTGTGTTTTGGCCAATGGAATAGAGCTCAATATCAGCACAGAGCATATTTTTTTACCGAATTTTGTATTTAGTGAACTTGTATCCAAAAGCAACGTGTTCACAAACTAAAAACTTCCTTTAAAAAATATGCTCTGTGCTTATATAGAGCCCTATTGAAATGGGCAAATCACATTTGAGTGAGGCCCTTGGCCATTAAAGATATATAGGTCCTCATTGAATTGCAATTTTGCCAATTGAAGAGGGCTCTATATAATCACATAACATATTTATTGAGCAAAGTTTTTAGTTATTGAAAACCTTGATTGTGGTTAGAAGTTCAGTAACTAAAAAGTTCTGTATAAAAAATATGTTATGTGCTTATATAGAGCCCTATTCAATAGAGGAAGTCGCAATTGAATAAGGCTCATGGTTCTTTCTTGTTTATACTTAATACTTTACCTTGATTGAAGTTTGGAATGACAGACGGTCCCCTCCTGCCAATCTTAATCCGCCGGTCTTCTTGTAGTGTCTGTTTGAAAAAGAAAGTGAAATAGTTATTTGTATATTTATAATTTTTCCTCTAGCAAAGCATGGCCTTTTCAGCATATAATGTCTTGTTGTATCTTACCTCTTCTTCTTTGTTGGTGTTCTTTAAAAGGGATTGTGCTTCACAGTGCACGGTGCAAATTGTTGAGAGACGCTGTTGATGCAGAGTCTGTTTGAATATTAAAAGAAATAGAAAGATTCAGCTTTATATGATCTATTGAATTGCAGTAAATTAATGTCATTTAAATATAGTTCTGTAATTATTTTCAATTGACCTTATTTTTTGTTGGGGGCTACACACATATGTCACATACATGAAGCACATTCCATAGTTTAATGTAATTATTTTGTGTACGTGTGACATATCAGTATACATGACTCATATTTAAATGGTTAAATTAACCTTATATTTTTTTTTTCCAACACACATAAATGTCTGTGTGTGAGATGTAACTATAGATGATACACATATATGTGCGTGTGACATATCAGTATACATGACATATAATGTAATTTAAATGTAGTTGTTTACTGATTTTGTTTTAAGCTAATTTTGTTGCAGTGGCAATACACATAAATGTGCGTGTCACATGTCACTATACATTATACACATATATGTCCGTGTCACATGTCACTGTGAAGGGGCAATACACAGAAATGTGAGTGTCACATGTCACTATACATTATACACATATATGTCCGTGTCACATGTCACTATGAAGGGGCAATACACATAAATGTGCGTGTCACATGTCACTATACATTCTATACATATATGTGCGTGTCACATGTCACTATACATTCTATACATATATGTGCGTGTCACATGTCACTATACATTATAGACATATATGTGCGTGTCGTCACTATACATAAACCTCTGTTTAATATAGAATTATGTTTTTTTGTTGTTTTGTTAAATGAACCGTATTTTTTTTGTGAGCCTATACACATAAATGTGCCATATATGTCACTACATAAATCCTAGTTTATTTTTTTATTTGTTTGACCTGTCCTGATAATAAAATGTAATATATTATAGCTTACCTCTCAGTTGTAATTTGCACAATGTAAAGTAGTAAATTAGTAAAGAATTGTCTTCTCAAGTAAAAGCAGCAGTTATCTCAGAAGTCACTCCGTTGATCACCTGAGGAGAAATGTATTTTTTTGTTTGAAATAGGCAGTATTTATAAACTTGTAGAAAGTTCTGGAAAGTGAGACCGTTAGAACGCAATACGCATGCGCCATTTGCGTTCCAGCTTACAATTTGCGTTCCATCCGCCATTTTCTGCGTATTACTGTTCAAAATGGTGTTTAATATGATTGTGATACGTTCCGCATAGTATGTGTTTCATTATTGCGAGTAAATGTAGTGTAGTTACGTCTGAAGCCTCGTTTTCGTTTTGTTCGTCGGCCATTTTGTCTCTCGCTTAGCGATTGTATTAGTGTCTAAAGTGTTTTATTTTGATTTAAATGTAGGTGTAACTTGTTTTTTTGAGGTGCTGGCTGGTTCCTCTTGCTGTAGGTAAGCTTTTTATGTGTTTGTTGTGTGTCTTTCTAAGTTTTAAATGTTTGTATGTCGGCGTGTTGCGTCCGATGTTTGCGAGGTCGTAATGTGTGGTAACGTGTCTCGTATGGTGTTTGCGTGTGTAGCCTCGTTTTCGTTTTATTCGTCGGCCATTTTTTGTGTCGCTTAACAAATTATTTAGTGTCTAAACTCTTTTATTTTGAGTGCAATTAAGTTGTAAGTTGCATTTTTGAGGTCCTGGGTGCTTCCTGTTTGTGTAGGTAAGGTTTTTATGTATGTCCTGTATGTATGTATTGTGTTTGTAATTTTGTAATGTTCGCGAGTTGCGTCCGAGTGTTGCGAGGCCGTAATGTGTGTGAACGTGTCGTATGTTGTTTGCGAGTGTCGTAATGTGTGTGAACGTGTGTCGTATGTTGTTTGCGAGTGTCGTAATGTGTTGCGACGTGAACTTTGCGAGATTCGCAGTTGTTTGGGTTGGGAATTTGTGTTGTGAATTTTGCAAGGGTCGCAGTTGCTGCAACTGAAGACCTCGCTTTGCAAGGTCCTCAGGTGCTGGCATGGAGCGCCTGCGGCGCTCCAAGCCAGCAACTGAGGCCCTCGCTTCGCGAGGGTCCTCAGTTGCTGGCAAGGAGCGCCTTCGGCGCTCCATGCCAGCAACTGAGAACCTGGCACAGTGCCCTCGCGAGCCCGCAGCATTAGCAACAACTCGTACGCTCACAACTATATATGTGATAATATTTTTGATGTTACTGTACTGCCCTGAATTGTGAATTATACATCAGATTAGAATAAGGTTTTGGTGTAAAAGTCTAACAGAGTAACTCGTAATGTATCAGGAGTGGAAAATTCAATGGATTGTCTCAGTTACTCCTAGCAGTTCTCTCACAATGTTTTCGGGATGTGTGATTAACACAGCTAGGGAGATTTACTTACTTTTAAACATGGTGTAATCTGCGATATAGAGGATTAGAAGGGAAGCCATATTTAGGTAGGCAAAATGTCACAATCAAAAGTATAGTTCTTAGAAAAAAGTACTGGACCTTGGTATAACACTTTGGTGAAGGTTGCATATATGAGGAGCGTTTACATTTTTGCAAGACAGAGGTCTCATTTATTGATGTGAGATGCATTTTTCTGTGAATGTGCAGAGAAGAGGCAGCTGTCAAATTCTAAACAGTTGATCAATTTAACAATTAAATTCCCCTCACTTCTCCTTCCTCTATCTCTTCCTATATCAGGGAGTACTCAAGTGAGAGAAGATGGACCTGTTCTATATGCAACTAGAATATTCAAAAAACAAGATTTTCTAAAAAACTGGCTTTAGAGCTTCTACTGTTTTCATTTTTTTAAATATACTTTACAAACTGGTTATCCCTAAAATACAGCTGTCAATTAATCTTTAATTGACGGTTAATGCCTCCCACATCTTTTTAAATTGCATTTCCTGCCTCTTCTTTTAGTTGCCGTCAATTAAACAACCATGAATGTTTAAGACCCACCTGCCTGGTTTAGAAGATCTTAGCTTGTCCAAATGAATGTCCTAAGGTCTTAACTTTCTCGGGTATTAGCAAATGGTCAGGGAGCTTTATGAAATCATTGGATCTTTATTGGAATTTGACACCTACACCCTTCCCTCACATATATTGATATTATATATATATATATATATATATATATTCATTCATAATATAGTGGTCCTTTGACTCTTTAAAGAGGGAATGGGGAGAGGAATATTTCTACTATTTTATTTATTTTTTTGCTAATGTTGCAAGGTTGCAAAACGTTTTCTACAAACAGCAAAGGTCGATGAAGGCATGTGCTGAGAATTGGTGGCTCAGTGACAGATCATGCATGCAAAACTACATGCAGAAAAAATCATGTGCAGTGAATGTGTTTGCTGTCCTCATTTTATGTGCTTTGTGTATGGTTTCTTCCTAAATAACATTAGTTGGGTTCATCTGGTTTACATCAATATTACCTATGTAAATAGGGAGGTTCTGTTTTATTTCAGCCACTAAGGTGATGTATAAAATAGATGTATAACAACCTGCCATCTAAAAAATATGATACAGGCTTGGAGCACCCAGCACTCTAGAATTAGAATATCCACGTTATTTGGCTCCACTTACTTTGAATCAGGTAAAGCAATCATTTTTCAAATAGCATAATGCCCTCATAAGTAATAGGTGTAACAGACAGTGTATACTTTGCAAATGTGTCTCCACAGTGGAATGAGGAATATTATCGAGATGAATGAGCAGAGATGTCTGTCGCCATTCTAAAGTTTACTACCATGAAGTGAGAATACCTGTAGTTTCCTGCTTCCTTCTCATCATATCACATTATTAGTATTTCTGTTATTTTTTTTATGAACCTTCATATATTTTCACATAACTGTATTTTTAAAACAAGTTGGTATAGGAGATGTAGACGACCTTGCTCCTAAGATCTTATATTCTAAAAGAAGAGGTTAAGCGAGTGCAGGGAGGAACTTGTGCCAGTGCAGGTAGTGTAACCCACTTGGGCACTCAATTCTACAGAGGGCCCTGTGCTGGGCTACAAATTAAAAATAAAAACATTTCTGTCGTGTAGTGATTTTTTCTGTTTTATAGTCAGGGGGATTGCCTGATTAATCGATTCCCTTGCTGAAACACCAGGTAAGTGTATTCTACTGCTTGCCCCTGACAAAAACGTATTTGCACATTACAGTTGTGTGCCATGGGTGTAGGATTTTTTTTTTCTTAACTGGGCCCCTCTATTCACTACTGTTTTAGATGCTATTGGCCATTTAAATGGAAAAAAAATAGAAGCCTTTCACTCTATGCTATTTATATTGTGATAATTCTAAAGCTGAATAATTATTCTAAACAAATGTTTCCACAAATGGTGTCCCTAATGTTACATATAGAGTAATTGGCAATTCCAAAAGGAATTTTTTTCCCAAAAGGGTTTTCTCTGTAGTCTTTGGAAAGAAATGTTCTGGGAGGTAGTACCTGATATTTTGGCATTCCGGGAAGGAGCTTTTTTGGAGCCATTATAGAAACATAGTGTGATGCTGTGAATCTCTGTGGGGGGATTTTGGTGTCCTCAGGAGTGATGTTGGGTCTGTGAGAGTGTATCTGGAGGCTGCCTGGGTGAAATAGTGTAAATAACTAACAATGATGTGAACTGATTACCTGAATTAGAATTCATTTGGAGGAAATAATGGACAGTTATATTAGACTGTGTTTTAAACAGATTCTACACTGCTACAAGGATGCCATAAAAAAAAAATCTGTTGTAGATTCCTGGAGGAGTTAAATATTATGTCTGTTCAAATTAATTTAAAGGAGTAGTCTGAGCTGAATGTGGTTTTGTTGGCCAGATTCCCCGAACAACTGGAGCCTAATCATGCAGAAAGAGCATTGTTCTCTTACGTGCTATTAATTTGTGCCAACTATCATGGAAAAACACATAGGAAATTAAAAGATGCTCGGTTACCGCGGATCTTAAACTGAATCCACGACATATATTCAAATACGTATGCCTGGATATAAAACATATGCATTTATCAAACTTTCTAATCATCATGTAGGTAAATATAGGCTATTTTACAACTGTTATATACTATTTACATGTAATAGCTTCACAAATTATACATGGATATCTTTATACTGTTATATCATTAATATATTACTGTAACAAGAGCCCTGATGAGGGAGAAGCCTATAATAAAGTACTGTACTTCACTTTGTTCCCCAAAGAAGCCTAGTTCAGTCTTCCCCAAGGGAATCTCTTTCCAGGGTCAGCACAAGATGGACACTCCTAGGATTCATAGTTTCCAGCCAATTGCCAAAGAATACCCCTTGTATCTGTGTGTTTTGGACATGGTGGCTAACTGGTTGTTATACTGATTGTGTTCATGTTGAACAGGCCTGATATTGATATATGTAGTTTTGTGGTTCATAAGCTATGGCCCATTGTGAAACGAACACAATGGGGACATTTAGCATTGAAGACCTCCTGAGTGTTTAGATTAGCTGGCCTTTCTACCTTAATTGTGTTACCTTTTGTTACTCTGCATTCAGACTAATTAAATTACCGGGACCCATTTGTGCTCCCATGTATGTAAATTTCTGAGTCTTTCAATATAGGGCATTACCCCTTTTGATAGTATACAAGCATGTCAGTTGTATTTCTGGGGAATACGTTGCACTGATACACAGAAACCCACAAAGGAAATGACCTAACTGGTGAGTCCCATGTATTAGCCTTGTCTAGCTTACTTATGACAAGTTGGTGCAGCAGCGGGATCAGTGCTATCAAGGGGAAAAGTGAAGTGACAGAGACCAGAAAAGAAGCAGTAAAGGTGGCCCAGTATAATGAGCTCATCATAGAGCTATTCTGCAGCAGTGCAGTGTATCTGCCAGTTCCCCAGACCAGAAAACAACTAGACAACTTTCTGCAGGACATTGAGCTGTAGTGCCAGCTCAATGGGTCAAGATGAGGACTGGGTCCAATGCTGGTGCGCTTGCTTAATGGGGAATGTCAGAACATCTTACTGGGTCATCCCCCATCATCTTGCTAAGGACGGCCACAAAGAAAAGTAGGTGCTGCCAGTCTAGTTGTGATAGATGGTGGAATGGGCGCCACACCCAGACCATTGAGGAAGAGGCCAAGGTTATTGTGCTTAACCAAATGTTTCCAGCTTTGACCTCCAGCCAAGAGAGCCTGGGTCCAAGACCAAGGACACAATGGAGAAGAGTAAGGGTGCCTGTCGAGAAAAGTGAGACAGCCTCACCCATCCAGTGGTCTCCCACCAGCTGGACCACCTAGACCAGCACTTCCCATTCCCATAGACCAGCCTTGACCACATCTCCCACCAGAAAAGAGACCCCACCCACAGTCCTCCTTGTCTCCCTGGCCCACCACTACTGCCCCTTCAGACCCTAGCAATGGAGGTACACTGTTTTGGCTAACAACAGCTGGGGCGCCCGAAGCAGGAGCATATCCATGTTCACCCAAGAAAACCTGTGTTAAGCAAAATGCCAACTGGTGAAAGGTTAGGGCCATAGGACCCAACTGAGTTCAAGCAGGTGGTGAAGCAGGATCCTGCTTTAGAAAAGGTTCGGGCTAGGGTACTGACTGGGGAGAAATGGAGAGAGGGATAGGTATATATGGGAGAGAAACCTGTTGCACAGGGTAAACGATCTGCAGAGGGACAAAAGCTGATTGTGCTACGACAGCTGATTGTCCCAGAGCTGTGCCAGGGCAGCTGGGCTTGCCATTGGCATTCCCTTAGCAGGGCACCAAGGCAGTTATTGTTTGAAAGGACAGGTCTAAGAGCTGAACGTTCAGCACTGAAGACTTTCTGCTGCCCTTTCTACCTTAATTGACTACCTTTTGTTACTCTGCATCCAGACTAATGTAATTACCAGGACTTTTATTTGCTCCCATATAAGCCCCTGTGTGTTTCAATGAAGGACATTATCCCTTTTGAAAGTATACAGAGTGTCAGCTGTATTACTGAGGGGTAGTAAACAGCTTTTTAATCACTTTGCTCTACTCCAGCTATCAAGAAATCCTGCATCAACAACAACATTCCCGTTCTCAACAAATCCTGAAGCAAGCCTCCTTCCAGGGGAATCCCTAGCACGGATGCACAGAGACCCGCAGAGAAGAGGACCTAACCGAGGGGATCCATTTATTGGCCAGTCCAGTTGCAGCCTTCTCGAGGCACTTACATTTTAGTGCAATCGAATTACAAGATAATATTTGTATTAATTTTTATGATACTGCTGTGCATGGTTAAACACAGTACAATTTGCAATTTCCAATGAATTATGACTCACATATTCTTTATTTAGTTTGTAACATCAAAGCAAGTATTTCGTTTGGAAATCTTGGTGATGAGACAGTTAAGAGTTTTTGCTGCTCTAGTTTGCAAGTTATTAATTTTACTATATACAAAGTATATGTATATATAAACAGGCTCATAGAATATTGGCCTTCAACTATAAAATAACTCACTTGAGGGTGAGATTATTAGAAAACAAATATGTGTACATCAATCTCATGCATACACTCTGAAGCCATATGTCCTCTCTTGGACTTCAAGGTAATATACTAAATTGGAATGTAAGTAATATAGCTTCTGGCATGGTCAAATTACTTAAAGGCATATCTAGGTTTCCTGGGTTATGAATGCATCTGATAGAGGAGAATTTATATTGTATGAAAAAAAATGTTTGTATGAAAAATACCGAAAATACACATTAAATTGAAGTTAGCAAAATTTCCTATCATTTTTGGCAGTTGCATTTGATGGTGCATGCCCCTAGAAAATCTAATCTAAATTAGTATAATATTCATATTTAGTTGTGCCAGTCAGAAGTAGGCTAATATAGTGTATCAATCTTGACCTCAATGGCATCTGACATGCTCAGTACAAGAACTGAGGTTGTAAGGGCAGATCTCTGCCAGCAATTCCTCTGCTTCATCTTCCTGCTGTTTCAGAGACCCTGAGCAAACTGTTTCACTTGGGATGTAACTGTATTTATTACTAAAGGCTGCAAATAATAACATAGTCTCTGCTCATTCACCTCTCACATCACTCACCTTTCACACCCACTCACCTACCTCTGACTTTCTCCACCCTCACTCACTCCACACTCACTAACTCCACACTTATTACTCACTCCACCCTCACTAACTCCACACTTATTATTCACTCCACCCTCACTAAGTCCACCCATGCTCATTCCACCCACCCTCATTCCACACTCCACCCACACTCACCACACTCCACCCACACTCACCACTCACTACTCAGTCACTCACCACTAACCACTCCACACTCACTCTCTGATGACAGCTGCAGGTCTCAAACTCACAGCAGCAGCTCTGGCTGTGCTGCTCTCTGGGGTGGGCGGGACAGCTGCACAGCAGACATAGCAAAAACGGCAGCAAGAAGCAGTCGGGCAGGACACAAGTAGTGACTTGGGGGGCTGACATCAGTGCTCTCTTATTGGCTGAGGAAGACACAGCAGGCGAGGAATCGGTTAAAATTGGTCCCTAAATGCTGATTGGGGGGATCTGGTACCTGTGTAAACACCCCTCGGTTGTCAACATAATCAAAGGGATTTTTAGATATTAATAAAAATAAAATATTTTATGAAATGTGCTGCATATATATGAAGGATGATTTTTCTTAAGGAATGCTGCAATGTAATAACCCAGGGAAATCAGATATGCCTTTAAATGGACAAAGTCATGACTAAAACATTGTTGAATAATTAATTCTAAAGAGCTTGACATTTTTTTCTGAACAAATTATTTTTGAGAATTGTTGTCTCTGTTTAGCTCTATGTACTAATGAGTGGCACAATTAAGTCTGGAATTACCATTAGGCAGGGAAGGCAGTTGTCTAAGAAGAGCTTGCCTGCTGGGTTTACTATGTTCCAGCATTGAAAAATAAATTACTTGGGGGCTTATATGTCTTAAAAAGCTCTACTAAGGAGGTGTGGATTGCCTTGGGTGCGAAAATACCAAAAACACTATCTCTCTTTTCTACATAGCATGCTAGGAGAAGTAGTCCTGTTATACAATAATTTGTAGAAAAAAAACTACAGCTCCCATAATTCCATACATACAAGTCTGTGGGGAGGGTCACACAGCTTTGATTTTCCATGTGACATTCAGGCTATAGATGATGAGCAGTATCTGCAGAAGAAGTGCAAAGTTGAATACAGGTTATTCAGAGAGCCCTCAGACAACCACATAATGTATTTACAGATATTGAGTGACCCATTACTCAATCTCTGCGAGTGGAAACATAAGGGCAACTCTGTTACTGAAAAGTTGAACTAAGCAGGCAGAGCAGAAGTGAATTGTGAATTATTCTGCTGTACATACTCTATACATATGCAAACTTTTTTTGGAATGTACATTGTTTACCAACATAAGTTTTCTGGTCTAACTGTAATGTTTAAATAAAAAAAGTATTTATGCTGGGGGGGGGGGGGGGGGATTAATATAATAAGCTTCAAAACTTCAGACAGACAACAGTGTCTCTCAAGATTATTTACTCAAAAAATATGTTTTACAATTGAATCTGTTGGCACTCCACAAATAAAATCTCTGGCTCCCTCTCTCTGCCTCCCTCCTCTCTCGCTCACTCAGCGCGAGGCTCGCAATGAGCGCCGAAGGATCTTGGAACATCAACAAAATTAATGTCGCAAATGAACAACATTACCTGCCTTACAATCTTATTGCAGTCATTTTTTGACGGGCAAGTCGCTAGTTAATATATATTAAGCTGAACAGTGCATTTACATGTATATTTTCATATGTCAGAAAATTGATTTCCAGCTTCAAACCCAGTGTATTTTGGAGATTTGGTACACACATGCATGTTTCTTTCATTAGGGTGATTTTTTTTTCACATGGCTCCTTTATAGTATATGCACGCCTGTTAAAACACAGCTTTTAACAATAGCACAGAATGGATACCTACCTACAGATAGCAATGCTTGAATCTTTTGGATCTCATAAGTGTGGGGCTGACCTCTGTACAGCTTTGTGAGAAGTCTCTCTCTGTCACACAATGGGGTACAGAAAACAGTTGGTGAGGCAAATCTGGCCCTCAGCTATGCAACCTTGTAATTATGGGAATAGGCAATTTCACTTACCACACTAGTTATTCACCTCAAGATGTGAATAAAATGTTATAAATATATTTAGTACTCTATTCTATTGGGCAGTTGGCTCCAACAGGTTATAATGATTTATTACATTCCTGCTTCTATTATCCATCTATGTATCTATCTATGTTTTCCAACAATTTTCCCAAAATATATTTAATAATTGACTATCTAATCTACTAACTTGGGGAGGGGGGGTAGAACATGACTTGCCTTCCTTTTGCACTTGATATTTAGAAATCAGAAAGCCAGAAATCTATGGCCTAGAATAGAACCACCAGGTATGCGACCACCAGTCACAGGGCACCTTTAATTGTGCCTTATTTAAGGCTATCTTGCTTTACTGTGGTAAACTTTGAACATTTAGGCTTCTTCAAAATGGACATCAGTACTGTACAAGAATGATTTGTACAAAATATAGCAGATGTTCTGGATTGAGTGCATTTGTGAAAGCGGTTATTTTATAGAGGATAACCAGAAAACAAGATATAATCCTATTCATCCACACATATTTATACCAAATCCAAATACCCAAGTACAGCTATAATGAGTGAAGTATATCCATCAGATAAAGAGATAAAACAACTCTATCACAATTCACTCTCTACTATTATATCTGTGTATGGTCCCGAAAGGCTGCTTAGATATGTCATGCAGGAGGAAAAGTGGACTGTCAATTACCAGTTCTTCTCTGTACTTTAAATTTATTTAAATTATTCAACACTGTCCTCAGGATCAAAGCTTTGCCTTTAAATAACTTGCTGAATCACCAAACAAACATATGACTCGCTGTGGACTGCTGCCAGATCCTCCTAAATCTGCTGGATGACATTGGTCCTCCCATTTTTATACCTTTTGCTGATATGCTACATACAGTTGTGCTAAAAAATTTGCATACCCTGGCAGAAATTGTGACATTTTTGCATTTATTTAGAAAATATAACTGATCATGCAAAAAAAAATATTTTATTGAAGGATAATGATCATATGAACCTGAACAAAAGTTTACATACCCTTCTATGTTTGGCCTTGTTACAGACACACAAGGTGTCACACACAGGTTAAAATGGCAATTAAAGGTTAATTTTCCACACCTGTGGCTTTTTAAATTGCAGTTAGTATCTGTGTATAAATAGTCAATGAGTTTGTCAGCTCCCACATGGATGCACTGAGCAGGCTAGATACTGAGCCATGGGGAGCAGAAAATAACTGTCAAAAGACCTGCATAACAAGGTAATGAAACTTCATAAAGATGGAAAAGGATATAAAAAGATATCAAAAGCCTTGAAAATGTCAGTCAGTACTGTTCAATCACTTATTAAGAAGTGGAAAATTTGGGGAACTCTTGATACCAAGCCAAGGTCAGGTATACCAAGAAAAATTTCAGCCACAACTGCCAGAAGAATTGTTTAGAATACAAAGAAAAACACACAGATAACCTCAGGAGAAATACAGGCTGCTCTGGAAAAAGACGATGTGGTTGTTTCAAGGAGCACAATGCAGCGATACTAGAACAAAAATGAGCTGCATGGTTGAGTTTTCAGAAAGAAGCCTTTACTGCGCCAATGTCACAAAAAAGCCCAGTTACAATATGCCGACAACACCTTGACACGCCTCACAGCTTCTGGCACACTGTAATTTGGAGTGACGAGACCAAAATAGAGCTTTATGGCCACAAACACAAGCGCTATGTTTGGAGAGGGATCATCAAGGCCTATAGTGAAAAGAATACCATCCCCACTGTGAAGTATGGCTCACATGGCAGCATGTTATCAGACAATACTGTCAGACAATTTGCATTCTTCTGCATGAAGGCTGCAAATGCGACGCTCTTGGACTTTCCAGCATGACAATGACCCTAAGCACAAGGCCAAGTTTACCCTCCAGTGGTTACAGCAGAAAAAGGTGAAGTTTGTGGAGTGGCCATCAAAGTTTCCTGACCTTAATATCATTGAGCCACCCTTTGGAGATCTTAAACGTGCGGTCGGACAAGACGACCAAAGACTTTGCCTGACCTGGAGGCATTTTGCAAAGACGAATGGGCAGCTATACCACCTGGAAGACTTAGGGGCCTCATAGACAACTATTACAAAAGACTGCATGCTGTCATTGATGATAAAGGGGGCAATACACAGTATTAAGAACTAACAACCTTATTAAATAAGGCCAATTTAAAAGGGCGCTATATAAGCACAGAGCATATCTTTTTACAGAAGTTTTTAGTTAGTGAAGGCCTTGCTTTTGGATAGAAGTTCACTAACTAAAAACTTCTATAAAAAAATTATCCTCTGTGCTTATATAGAGCCTTATTCAATTGGCTGAATTGCCAATTTAATAAGGCTGTAAGGGTATACATTTTTTTTTCTTTGTTGCCATGTTTTGTTTTCTGATTGTGCCTTTCTGTTGTAACCTACAGTTAAATATAAATTCCATAAGAAATAAAAGAAATGTGTTTTGCCTGCTCACTCATGTTTTCTTTAAAAATGGTACATGTATTACCAATTTGCAAACTTTTGAGCACAACTGTACCCATTATGTAGAGGAGGATTGGAATTTTTTTGTGAAACACATACTGCTCATGTAGGCAGTATACCAAATAATGAGAATTGAGAATATTATTACAAAAACAACAAACTTAAAAGTACTTATTTTTAGAACATTTAATTTTTATTCTGTGTGACTCCATTTACCGCTCTGATCATGCAGTACATATGCTCCTTTCACCTTTGTCACACTAAGATTTTTTTATGTAAATTATGAGGGTTTGCATGGTTGCTTCTGGGCTCACACACAGAGCCTGGAGGAACAGTGTGTTCTAATACAATCCTCTATAATTCACATAGAAGTCTCCTAGAGTAACACAGCCATAAAGGAGGACATATAGTGCTTGATCAGAGATGCAAATGGAGTTACCTGAACAAAAAAGAATTGTTTTAAAACAAAGTTGTTGTTTTTTTTTTTATATTATGCACAATTCTCATTATTTGACATACTGTCTTAAAGGCCTTTTAAAATAAGAAAAATAAAAAAACGTTCATACAATGGAAATTAGGCACCGAATTGTGAACACTGTAATAAGCATATTAAAAACATTTTATTCATATTTTGTGGCAAATGACAAAACTAAAACATATTTTAAATTGTGCATGAGCATTAAATAAATGTATCTGGATGCCAATCATGCAACATATGCAATTGCAATAAATAATAAAAAGTGGGTATAGATTTGGTAATTACATCGATCTTTGGAATAAATTAATTTTAGTGTAAACTGAGAAAGTGAAGCTGCAATAGACTGCTGCCATTCTTATTGAATCTACCTAAATTTGTTTGTTGTGCTTAATCCAGAATAATGAATTGAAACAAATTTGGGAATATGTGTTATCTATTGACCTAGCTGTTTTTATTTAGCTAGTCTCACATTCAAAATGTTAATAGAACACAAGATTGTGGATATACACTCAGTTATCAAGACTCTAAGCAACCTGTATTCATTAAAAGGCCAGGACAAAAGAGAAAATGATCCAGCCCCCGTTAATATAAAGTTGTGTACAACTGACTACTAATTGTTCATACAATATTTAATAATATTTAAAACATGATATGTTAAATGAACGGCTTAAACTTTGGGATTACAGTGTCCATTTAATAAATGACATACCCTAATGGTTGTTTGAAAAGACTTTAGCAAATGTTGCCTTTTTAACAAATTAGAAATGACTTAAACTGGTATTTGTTCATTAAGGTTTTACAATATATACAGTAATGTTTATTACATAATACACATATGGTTGACATTTAAATTTACACCTTATAAATGTAATCCAGTATCAATACTTATGTACAAAATAATTCTCAATTCTGAAACATTTCTTTCTATGAACTAATAGAATAAATAAAAAAGTAAGTATTACATAAGATCTTGCAACAAATAGCACAGTACATACCACTGAAGGGTCTGTCCATTTTGGGGACCTTTGTAGGCTTGTGAAGTCATGTTGCCTTGTAAGAAATTTTTCTTCCCCTCCCCAGTGCTGTTGTAATTCTGGTAAATGTACACTTTGAGCTCCCTTTAGGATTCGAGCAAAAGCATTGATGTAAAGCCCTTCAGCTGTTTAGTTGTCAATGCAAACAAAAGAGCAGAAAACAAATCACTCTAGGTGGTAAAATCTAATACAAACAAGTACGGCTTTAAAATGTCATTTCTTCTGTTCAGAGGAAAATATTATATTTATATTGCTTACTCATATTTTTAACAATTGATAAATATAGTTAATCAATACATCACACACAAACAGTAAAAGTAGCCATATTAATAAATGGAAAGTACAAAAAGGTTATGGATACAAAAGATGTTTATCAATAAGTGATTATTAAAAAACAAACAATATTAATATTACTAAATGTGCATACTTCATTAATCACTAGTAAGTTTCAATTAATTGTTAATTAATTATTAAAATACTAGCGACTTGCCCGTCAAAAAATGACGGCAATAAGATTGTATGGGCGGTAAATTTTGTTGGTGTTCCAAGATGCTTCGGCGCTCATTGCGATCCTCGCGATGAGAGCCTTCGGCGCTCATTGCGAGGTTGTTGGTTGTTTGTGTGCTATGAGCATTGTGTTTTTTTGCTAATGCTAATGAAATAATTAATCAAATAATACATTAATATACTTTACCTATTTTGAAGTAATATATGCAGGAAGCATTGTGCAGAAGAGCTGGCAATCTGTTTTGATGTTGCAGCAGCATACAATCTGTTTTGAGTGTTGTGGAGCTGCTGTGTAATTGTCAGCAATGTGTGCAGTGTGTAGTTTAAATAGTGTGCGTGAGCGAGCCAAATCCGTTAGGGTAGCTGTGTAATTCCGCATTGTGTAAGTTAGTGTTGTAAAATGGCGCCTAATGTGTGTTACGCGTCTTTGGCTGATTTGGCGTCCTTGTTCTTGGATCGCGTCTATCTTTTTCAGAAAATCCGTATGTGTTTGGTGGTGTTTTGCGTCTTTAGAGTCCTGTAGCCTCGTTTTCGTTTTTTTCGGCGGCCATTTCTTCTCTCGCTTAGGGGATTTTCGGGTGTCTAACCTCTTGTATTTCGAGTGAAATTGAGGTGTAACTTCATTTTTCGAGGTCCTGGGTGCTCCCCCTTGCTGTGGGTAAGCTTTTTATGTATTTGTTGTGTGTATTTATTGTGTTTTTAATGTTTTAATGTGTGCAGGTTTCGGGCGGTAAGGTCGTATTTTTGCGAGGTCGTAATGTTTTTTTTTCTAATTTCCGCGTCTCGTATTTGTTTCTCGTAAGTCCGTAAATTTTGCACCGCTCCTTTCCAGCAACTGCGGCCCTTCTCGCTACGCAAGCCCACAGCGTTAGCAACAACCCACATGCTCACAACTATATATGTGATATTGCAATGCTATTTACAACTACTCAAAATACTCATGTTAATACTTGTCAGTAAAATGTATATTAGCTTAATTCTGGAGTAGTATTAGCATAAGTACAAAACCGCATAAATAAAAGTTATGGATCTATCCTGTTGTAAATTCACCAGCATTGACAGCTGCAGTGCCAGTAAATAGCTGCTAGATGGACCTGTGGATATTTTGCAGCGCTGCCGATATTTTACACAAGTTGTAACCATAGAGGGTTACCCTAACCCTGAAAGTTTACGTAACCCTAACTCTATGGTATGGGCACTGAAAATCGTCAGTGCCATCTAGAGGTTGGTGGGCTGCACTGCTACTACCACTGCTGGGGAATTTGTGGCGAATTTGAAGAGGGAAGGAACCTAATTGTCCAGCCGATGTGCCTGCAGTGAAGGAGGCCTAAAAGACTCTTATCAGGACAAACATATAGGCAGATCCTCTCCCACCTATGAACACCCAATAATAAAAAGCAGATTGATCCCAAAATGCATAACTTCAAAGCTAAGATTTTAAAGCTACTTTGCTTTTTCCCTCAAATGCTGATATTCCTAATCAATAATTAAATAAGCACATGAGACCCTACTTTGTGGTCACTACAGCCGTCATTTACTACAATGAATATTAATTAAACCAATGCTTATTAGGTAGATAGAACTGGCAAACCTAATGGGTCTCTTGGTTCTTATTTATAGTCTATCAAAATCGAGGTTCTTTCCTTTTATAGTAGCAATTCTATGGTGCTGTGCTGCGCACGCCTGCGCGCACTGCCAGGCACGATGCCGGCTTTCTATAAAGGCGCGCCCTCTAGCGCCATCTACGCTGTATATTGCGGTAATGCATGCCGGCTTTCTGTAAGAGGCGAGCTCTAGCGCCATCTATACAGTAGATTGTGGTAATGCAGGCTACTTATATTGTAGTTTCATGCAAATGCAGTCTACTTAAAAAAAGCACTTGATATATGATTCTGTTAGGGTTACTGTTAGGGTTAGGCATAGGGTTTGAGGTTAGGCATATGGTTAGGGTTAGGAGTAGGGTTAGGGTCAGGGATTTGGGTTAGGCATAGGGTTAGGGTCAAATGTTAGGCTTAGGGTTAGGGTCAATTTTTTTAAATTAATTAAATTAATATGTGTAGTGTTTATGTATAGTTTACTTTTCACTTTTATTTTCAGTCTTCTCTGAGTCTTCTACGCTGCTCCTGCTACTTTCTGTGATATTTTCTCTCACAGATAGTAGCAGGAGCAGTGTGTGCGTTCTCCTTTAAGAGGACACGATCGAGCAGGCGCGCGCGATGTGCCACTATGCATTATCATAAGAGAATAGGCCCAAAATCTATATTTCAACATTTGTGAGCACCTTTTCCTGATTCCATTTACCATGTGAGGATCTACTCCTGTCATTCTCTCAGTACGGAAAAATAATATTCGATTGTGCGGCCTGCCTCTACTTGCACTTTATGGTTATGTCCAGAGCAGTTTCCTGAAGTGTCATTGTTCTATAATTGGATACATTACATTTAAAATATTTACTGTTTCATTACCTTCAAGTCCAAATGCTTGTTTGATTTTCAGGCGTATTCCAACTTCTTGCCGATATCGTGACACATGATGAATGTTTATGTAATTCAACGATGGTTGTAGCAATGAAGACATTTTCCCACCTATTCTTTTTTCATAATACTCATTTAGGTTATTTTCTAGTGGGGAGAAAAGAGACAAAATCTAAAATGTCAAAACAAAAGATCTGTGTTTATTTCAGAGGAACAACCAACTATTAATCTGTTTAATTATTTGTGGAATTCTATTTTGAGGGCAATGAAAACATTGAACTTCATTTAATGATGCTGTCGGGAGGATGAAGCCCCGTTATCACCAAGAACGTACCTATCTTAAAGGCATATCTAAGTTTCATGGGTTATCACATTTCTGCACTCCTTCGTCAAAAACCATCATTCATACTGTATATGCAGCACATTTCATAAAACGCTTTGTTTTTATCAATATCTCTAAATCCCTCTAATGATAATGTTAACAGGGGTGGCTACACAGGCCCTTGATCACCACCCAATCAGCATGCAGCATTAGGGGATCGTTTTAACTCATTACTTACCTTATTTGTCTTCCTCAGGCAATAGGAGAGCACTAATGTCAGCCCTGAGCTCACTGCTTTCTGCTGCAGTGTCTGCTCTCTGTTCTCTGTCTGTGCTGCCCTCGCCCCTCATCACAGATCAGCACAGACAAAGCTGTTTCCTCACTACATATCTCAGACTGCTTTGCAGAACAGCCAGGAACCCCAGATATTGACACAAATATTTCAGTTGCCAGAGGTCCTCCTGATTAGCCAAAATGTCAGAAATTACAAGACATTTTGCAAACTTCAACTTATGTTTTTTAATGTTTATTTTGGCATTTTTTCATGCAAATTTTTTTTTGCATACACGACTTGTTCTACTCTATCAGATGCACTCATAATCCAGGAAACTTAGATATGCCTATAATATTAAGGGTGAGGGGGTGTAGTACCTAAGCATAGATGAACTGAGCACAGTCTATTGGAGAACAGGGAATTATCTTAGTAAGTTGAGCACAGTGGCATATATACTATTGGTGCAAAGTACTGAGCCCTAAAATAGAGTAAGGTATATGTTAACAAATAAAATAAATAATAATAATAATAATAATAATAATAATAACAATACTTCTACCTGGAGTAAAGGGAGTCTCTTAATTTATTAGGGGAAAGGGGCATATATTTGACTTTCTAGAATAATATGACCATCTACATATATTTTGGGCTCTTTTACCCCTACAGGTACATACCTGTTATACAGATGTTGCAAGGGGGGCCCAAAGCTATTTTGAACCAGGGCTCTCCTTTCACTAACTCCGCCACTGGTTGCTTAGTCAAGATTGTAAATACTGTTTTACACACAACACACCCTTAACACGCCCATATGTCATACCTTGTGATGGGCTAATTAGGATCTAAGAGACATGGCTTAATTAATCAGGTTATGGGCTACAATGCAGAATTGCTATGCATGTCTATGATTATGCTCTTTTGGAATACTTCAGTAAAATGACCTAAAATATCAATATCCTGGTGCTTATTACCAATGTTTAGATAGCAACAAACTTTTGGGTTCTATATTAATATGTTACATAAGTAAAAAAATTACTCACAAAAAACTGAGAGTATTCGAAAAGATAGCAACAAACTTTAATAGGATACTTTAAAACCGGAAAAAAACAATGCAAAATGCTATTTAAAAGTGCTAATTACTAAGGGCCTCATTCTATTATCGGCCGCAGCCGCTGCGGGGCCGAAAGGACCGGACGCAAGCTTTACGGCTATTCTATTCCCCTTCGGCCGGGGACTCCGGCAGGCTTGCGACCGGCGCCTTGCGCCGGAGGAAAAGCCTTTGATCTGAAACGGCCGCAAGGAAATCGGCCGTAAGAAAAGCCTGGTTGCGATTCTATTGCTCCGGGAACCCTGTCTGCAAGGCTAAAAACGAGCCGCAGCTTACTTGCAGCAAACAGGTCCCGCTAGCACCAATTAAGCACATAAAATAGCCCAAATAAAGCCATCCTGCACTTTGCGGAGTCTATAAAGTGATATTCGGTGTTAGAAAAAATAGCACATAATTACCCTATACTCAAATCCGTAAAATAATATTTTTTTAATATACGTAAAATATCCATGTAAAAAGTCCAGAGTGCTTGGAGCACCTCAGACCCGCCCACGCCGCAGCCGGAAAATAAACAGTTAATTTGAACTCGGTTTGGGCTGATGTGCAAGCTTGAGAGTGGGTTCCTTTTAATCCTCATGTCCCCCAATATGATCCCTAGCATTTACAGAGCTGTACAGTGCAGGCTTGAATTTATTTTTGCGTTTTTATATTTCTGAGCTTACGGCCGGTTCCAAGATATATGGCCGGCCGTAAGGGGAGATCCTTGCGAGGCCGTATAATTGAATCGCGAGTTAACAGAACCCCCGCAAGGAATCGCAGCCTTGCGGACGATTTACGGCCGGTAATAGAATGAGGGCCTATCTAAGCAATCCAGGATTGCTTAGCTAGTAATTAGCACTTTTTAATATCACTTTGCAGTGTTTTTTCCGGTTTTAAAGTATCCTATTAAAGTTTGTTGCTATCTTTTCGAATACTCACAGTTTTTTGTGAGTTATTGATTTACTTATGTAACATATTAATATAGAGCCCGGTTCAATTGAGCTTTCGCATGTTACTGGATACCGTAAGTGAGGTTGCAAGCTCATTTGCTATTTAATTGGTGTCTTTTAGCGGGCTCCAAACAGGTTACGAGTTACGGCCTTGAAAACTTTGCTCCAATTCCCCAAGTTTGCTAATGTTTTTACACCTGTAAATGGCAAGGAGAGAAAATCCTACATGTGCTAGAGAGGACCCGCAAAGGGGTTAAACACCTGTTTGTAGCACTGTAAATACAAATAAAAAAACAATACTGCACTGTAAATAACGGGGAAAGTGATGAAAGACATTAGAATTAATTGCACAACAGTCTCAAGATCGCAAATCGTCAGTATAAAAGATTTATTATTATGTCTAATTTCGGAGTTAAATCGATCTCGGGTATCGATGAGTTAATACATATCAAACCACCCATATAGACTAGAACAGTATTGGCATTCATTTTCATAATTCTGTATTTTGCGGGTTTGCGAGTCTGATCGCATATCGGACCTGGAACCTAATTGATTGACATGTACCTTCCATGTTTTACTGCCGTACTAATGACTGTCTAATTTTCTATTGTCTGATTCAAAATGGGAGGTTACGGGCTTGCTTAATTGATCATTTTCCCGCCCTGAATTTCTACGAACCAGTGCATGGTTTACGGAGTCGACTTTGGGCCAGTAACTTGAGCAATTGAATAGCTCCGAAATCAGAGACGTATCCGAGTCTGTAACACACGCGCAGACATACAGCCTACATCGCACCAGTTGCGGGCTTGCAATTGAATCCGGCCCATAGTGTTTAAGGCTTTTACAATACACTGTTCATATAAGAGGGTTTATTTTAATACTATTTGCACATTGGATTGTATTATTTGATCATCCTAGAGGCTCTTATAAGTCAAAACAATTCTTACATACATGTAGATCATTTTTTTAAACATTACATTTTTTTAATTTTCAGTGTGAGATATGTTTTTCTCTCCCTCTGACCTAATATGATACTGGAAGCAGAGGGCAATAAACCTTATCGGTTGTCTGAACTTCAACATGCTGTGATTTTGTTACTTTTGGTTTAAATGTAAATCAGATAAGAAAATACAACTAAAAGGGTCTCTGAGTCATTGTTTCGCTTCCTCTTAATTCACTTATAAGATATAGGCGGATCACACATTTTGTTTTTATCTGTCCATCTGTTGCTTTAGTGTTGATTTTCTTCAATTCATATAATGTATTTTCCATGGGGATATAACGCATGCTCTTTTAAATGCCTGAAATTGTTTTGCAATAAAGTGTCTGTTTATGTACATATATATTTTCACTATGGATGTAGTACTATTGGATAAATAACATTAGGGACCATTAAATGGTATTATTCCTGGAAGCCTGCTGATATAACAGTGGTACTCGACTGGCGTTAGACATTAAAATTGGTTAAAAATATCTCCATCATTATCTCATTTGTTTGCATATTAAAGGGGATGAGGTGATTGTGTAGCTTCAGGAAAAATGTAATACAATTAACATGAGATCAATAACAATATGCCTTTCAGTTGCCTACATACCTTGGCTCTGCTCTTTCTCCATTAAACCTCCTGCCATGTCTTTCACCAGGCTTGGAAAACTAACATCCTTTTGGAATGTGGACATTATCCCCATCTCTGACCTTGTGGGTTTGGCTTCATCAGTGAAGTAGAAGCCGGATGAATACCTGGGCATAGGCACAAGATCCTACAAAAGGGTTATACACAAATAAAATTACAATCAATAGACAGCAATAGTATATTTGGCTCTGTTTGCACTGACATATGTTATGCTGGATCAGCAGCACTAAATCAACATAATGATGTCTGTAATGGTTTGCTTTCATGCTTGGACTGCTTACACTGTTCTTAAAACAATTTTAATAAAGATTTCAGCTGCAGCAGTTTTTAATAAAATGTTAGAGAAGCAGCAACGGCCCAGCATATCAATACCAGAAATTATAATGCAGCACAAACTGCTTCATGTAGAGAATTTACACAAACTATATAAAAATATAAAAAAATATTGTACTATCATAAATCAATGTGGGGTGTCTTCTAGGCATGTAAAAAGAAGATTACGTTTCAAAAGTAAAATATAATGTATTTATTTACTTTAATGTCAAATGTGATTATAGATATTATAATGTAATAGTTTTAAATAATAAAAGACCACTGCAGTAATCTTTTTTTGTATAAGTTATTTTAAATAACTAAATGAGGAAAAATATTTTTAGAAAAAAAAAACAGCATTTACATTTTTAACTTCTATGTGTAATTTTTTTTTGTTGTTGTGAAATTCCATTTTCTTTGCAGAGCTGATCTTTCTACTACTTTCGCAGGAGTGCTTTTCTTTGTAATCTAATGAGATTTCCCTTAGTCTTGTTGAAAGAGCTGGTAGTTTTAACTGCCACATTTCAACTCCTTAATGTGAGAAAGCAAAATGGTGGATTCCACTGCATTATAATTAAACATAAGACATAATAAATTAGAGGCTGTATTTTTTTACATTGTAAACATATTGTGCATATTTAAGTGTACTTCTTCAAACAAGGAGACATTAGATATAGGACTACAGTAGAAATTAATGTTGTTTAAGTTGGAACTGTATTGTTGTTTAATGGACAGCATTAACTTTCCTACAATGTGAAGATCTCAGTGCTAAACATCAGTATAACTATATTTTACATTTGAAATCTCTCCCTATCCCTTCATCTTAAATGTGCTGCGCCTCCCATGTTTTATAAAAAAAACTATTGTTGATGGTACAATATGATAAAATAATTCTAGACTAATGTTAGACCCATAAGCACCAACAATACCATTAGACCTCTCATTGTTCCCTCCTTCCTTCCCCCCACCCCTTTCATGATAGCAAAACGAACACCCCCAAAGATCAAGTTCTGATGTAATAAACACAAAATGGATTATTGTACACAAAGAAAAAATTCAGCTAGGTCAGTCTACATCCCAGTCCCAAAAAAAGGCAATGCCAGAGAGTGCTCCAATTATCGATCAATTGCACAGCAAGGTAATGCTTAAGACCCTACAAGCTCAACTCCAACAATATATGGACAGGGAACTACCAGATGTGCAAGCCGGGTTCTGCAGAGGAAGAGGCATAAGAGATCAAATTACCAATATCCAATGGATAATAGAGAAAGCAAGAGAGTTCTAGAAAAGCATTTACTTCTTCTTCATAGGCTATTCTAATGTCTTTGACTATGTGGATCACAACAACATGTCGCAAGTTCTCAAAGAGATGGGAGTACCAGATCATCTTCCTCCTGAAGAATCTGTATGTGGACCAAGAAGCCAAGGTCAGAACCCGAACATGGGACAACAGAATGGTTCAAGATCGGAAAAGGAGTGCGACAAGGATGTATATTGTCACCTTATTTATTCAACGTACATCATGCGTAAGGTCGGGCTGAGTGACAGATTGATGGGGAAGAAGTGGAGGCAGTGACAGATTTTATTTTCCTGGGATCCTGGTATTCATTTTCAAAATTCTTTATTTTGCGAGTCTGATCGTAACTCGGACCGCCGAATCTACTTGAATGACATGTAACCTCCATGTTTTACTGCCGTAAGTATGACAGTCTCACTTCCTATTGGCTGATTCAAAATGGGAGGTTACGGGCTTGCTTAATTGATCATGTTCCCGCCCTCAACTGCTCCGACTTGCGAGCTTGAGCAATTGAATAGCCTCACAAACGTAGACCAACGAGAGCCTGCAACTTACTCGCAGACATGCAGCTGTCCTCCATTGAGTTACAGGCTTGGAATAGAATGTGGCCCATTGTATATACACATGGAATGAAAGAGGTATTTTATAATGCGACAGTGTGTTTTCTTTTTCAAATAAAGGTCACAGAGCAGAAAAACATATACATAAGTTTGACTGCTCTTGGAGACTTGCCCTCTGCCAGCCAATGACATTTAAACAGGTCTTACTGAATACTTTTTCATCCAAAAAACATTTGTAATGTTTAAATTGTGCTCTTTTAAATGGATGAAAAATACAGTTTTGTTTCATGTCCCTTTAATATGTGCACAATACTCTATTTGTTATTGTTAAGTCGTGCAGTCGTGCCCAACTCTCCCTGACCCTATGGACCACAGAACGCCGGGCACAACTATCAATATGTCCTGGTTATGCTTATCCATAAAGGTCTTCTTGGCAAAAATACTGGAGTGGGTTGTCAGTTCCAGCTCCAGTGGGCAGCGGTTTGTCTGACATCTCTGCTATGACCTGCCCATCTTAGGTGACCGTACATGGTATAGCGCACAGCTTCATTGAAGTAAACAAGCCCATTCACCACAAAAAGATAGCGATCCAGAAGGGGCAATACTCTATACAGGCACACATTATGTTGAATTGACACTCTATGCTTATATCTGACTCCTTTTCCTTCAGAAAAACACAAAAGGTACTAGAAAAAACGTGACATGGTCACAGCTGGAAAATGGGGCTTTGCCCTTAAATGTGGGACTTTCCTTCAAAAGATAGACATTTGGGAAGCTAAGAGGGTGAGGACAATTTCCCCAAGAAGAGGGATTGTCCATCCAAAAGAGGGACAGTTGGAGGTATGCAGTGTGCCAAGGAGTTATGAACAAACAGAACAAACACGAACACTACTTCAATGAATAAATGCAATGCTGTGCATGTTAGCATTTGTAGTGGCCTACATTTTATCTAGTAACCTAGATAGCAGGACACAGATCTAATAAATCAGCAAATATAATAAGGAATATGTTGTTTATAATACAAAGTTAAAAACAATCTGCTAATCCATAGAGCAAGAAAACAAACAAATAATACTTGGCATAATCAATTCATTTGTCTCAAATTGTTTTCTTGACATATAATACGTAGTATAAAGTGGCTTTTTAGCTTAAGTAAGATCTCAAAGGATCACATTTCAAATCCTCATTTTAGTGAGTGGTTATTGCTCTGATTCACTTGCCATTGGGCTACATTCACTTTCCCACTGGCGGGCTGAAACCTCTCCACTGCCTGGTACTTATGCTAATAAATCTGAAGAGATATTTAAACGAGCATCTAAGAAACAACATAGAAACTGGAAAAGTCTCATCTCACTTGTAAGAAAATCTTGGAAATATTTCCAATCCTTTAGTTTTCACAGTATGCAAGTTCGTTGTTTATAAGCAGACAAATGGAGGCAATATTCTTGACAATGTGGAAGATATTAATTTATTATGACAAGTTTTTTTCGGCTCAATGAAATTTTAGATGGAAATCTACTTTGATTAGATGCTTGATTCATTATTTATGCATTTCTGTATTTTTACACACATCTTCATATGATTTTATGTGATAAATATAATTCTTCCCAGTTTTAAGGCAGCAATTACTGTTTAAGAGCCGAATACCTGATATTTTCTTTTAACATTCAGGGGATCAATTAACTCTATTATGTGCTATTGGAAAACTATATACGGTATGTAAAACAAACTTTTATTATTAATTTTAAAATTGTGAAAAAAAATTACTAAAACAAAAAAGAAAAAACTACAAAGAGATAAAGGACTGACAAATTTTCACTATAATTATGACACCTTGATCAGAAAATAACAGCCAACAGTCCATATATTAATAACAAAACAAGAGCCAGGGCAAAATATACTTCTCAAAAGCCCTAACTAAGCAAAATCCTCTAATATAGAGAAATGTCACAAAAAGTAAAATGATTTCCTCCATGTATGAGGATTCATTAGCAAAACAGATGAATGAAAATGTATCCAAAATGCCCAAAGGGGTGCCTCCTATCTGGAAGACCTAGCCCGAAGCTATCTCCGAGTTTCTGGCTCATTCTATGCTATAACTAAAAGTGAGTGTTTGAATAAATACCAGGTGGTGGTGATAAGTAGGAAGAGCATGTACAGCTGATATAAATAAGAATACTTATTTGTTATGTTTTTTTTTTTCATTTACAATTTTCATCTACAATTTCCAACGTGTTGGTACGTGTTTTAATGCAACAATTAAACAAATCAATAGAAAAACTACAAAAAAAAAAAAGAAACGGTTTCATTTGTATTAAATATCTCCATTGCAAAATAATCCAAGAGTATCCAGGTAATAATCCAGATCTTTGCTCTGCTATTTAGCCTCTTTATACACTTTTATACCACAAACACACAAACTCTTGTACCTAATTTATAAGCATTCTCTCTTTTAATATTCACAAGTCCCATGTCTTTAAATATTTATCTACTTCATCAACCAATCTATTTTTCAAATAATCCATCTCTGTAATGTACAGTGCCGTGCAAAAGTATTCACCCCCCTTGGTATTTTTCATGTTTTTTTGCCTCACATAAGTTTTTTTTAATTGTGAAGCAAACAACAAATAGGACAAAATAACAGAAAAAGTCAATGTGCATAACTATTCACCCTCCTAAAGTCAATACTTTGTAGAGCCACCTTTTGCAGCAATCACAGCTTCAAGCCGCTTTGGATAAGTCTCTATGAGCTTGCCACATCTTATCACTGGGATGTTTGCCCATTCCTCCTTGCAAAACTGCTCCAGCTGCTTCAAGTTGCATGGTTTGCGCTTGTGAACAACAATCTTTAAGTCTGACCACAGATTTTCTATTGGATTGAGGTCTGGGCTTTGACTAGGCCATTCCAACACATTTAAATGTTTCCCCTTAAACCACTCAAGTGTTGCTTTAGCAGTGTGTTTGGGGTAATTGTCCTTCTGGAAAGGTGAACCTCCATCCTAGCCTCAAATCAAGCACAGAGTGGTACAGGTTTTGCTCAAGAATATAGCTGTATTTAGCACCATCCATCTTTCCCTCAACTCTGACCAGTTTCCCAGCTACTGAAAAACATCCCCACAGCATGATGCTGCCACCACCATGTTTAACTGTGGGGCAGTGTTCTTTGGGTGATGTGATGTGTTGGGCCAGACATAGCGTTTTCTTTGATGTCCGAAAAGTTAACTTTTAGTCTCGTCAGACCAGAGCACCTTCCTCCATACATTTTGGGAGTCTCCCACATGCCTTTTCACAAACTCAAAACGTGCTATTTTGTTTTTTGCTGAAAGTAATGGCTTTCTTCTGGCCACTCTGCCATAAAGCCCAACTCTATGGAGCGTACGGCTTATTGTCGTATACAGATACTCCAGTCTCTGCTGTAGAACTCTGCAGCTCCTCCAGGGTCACCTTAGGTCTCTGTGCTACCTCTCTGATTAATGCCCTCCTTGCCCGGTTCGTGAGTTGTTTTGGGCGTCCGTCTCTTGGCGGGTTTGCTGTTGTGCCATGTTCTTTCCATTTGGTTATGATAGATTTGATGATGCTCCTGGGGATCATCAAAGATTTGTTTTGTTTTTTGTAACCTAACCCTGACTTGTACATCTCAACAACATTGTTCCTTACTTGTTTAGAGAGTTCCTTGGTCTTCATGGCAGTGTTTGGTTAGTGGTGCCTCTTGCTTAGGTGTTGCAACCTCTGGGGCCTTTAAAAAAGGTGTGTTTATGTAATGACAGATCATGTGACACTTAGATTGCACACAGGTGGACATCATTTCACCAATTATGTGACTTCTGAAGGTAATTGGTTGCACCAGAGCTTTTTATGGGCTTCCTAACAAAGGGGGTGAATACATATGCACATGCAAATTTTCTGTTATCTATTTAAAAAAAATGTTATGTATATATTTTTCTCATTTCACTTCACCAACTTAGATTATTGTGTTCTGATCCATCACATAAAATTCAGATTAACAAAACTTAAGGCTGTAATGTAACAAAATAGGTAAAAAGTCAAGGGGGGTGAATACTTTTGCAAGGCACTGTAGTTCACCAGGTGTATTACCAAATCCAACTTTAGTAATTTGGTTGACGACTCTTTTATTTTTATTTGTACCACTTGTATTTACTCTTTCTGCTTATCCCTTCGAATGCCATTGTATCATCATGCAATATAAAAGAGAGAGGTAAGAGGATCCTGAATAGTAAATATAACTCAAAATCGCAATCTTCAGGTGTTTTGCCACTGGGAAGGTGAAAGCGGGACACTGGTAAGTTTTTAATATCTGATATTGAAAATGCCTGCAGTCTGAATTGCATGGCTTCATAAGAAACCAATGAAAGCTTATCAGTAATCTTAGATAACCTCTATAACAGTGTTTCCCTTCCACAAGAATTGCTTATAATAATGAATAAATTAAACCCTGTATATATTTTATTTTACTATCTAAAATATTTTCTCCATTATAAAGTCTAGTTCATCAAGAGGGCATACTGTAAATATGGGCACTGCATTTTAATAAAACATTATTGCAAACAGAAAAACAACTCAAAGTTTAACAACTTAAGGTGACTCCATCAACATAAAATCAAACTTTTTAAAGTTATTCTTAAAGAGCATAAAAAAAGCTATGCCATCAACTACTATTCCTGACACTATTTGTGCTGCATTAATATGCAAATGAGCAGCTGCTAAGCACTAAATAGCTGCTTTGATGTGCTAATTTGCAGCTTGTTCCTTTCTGTGGTGTCAAAACAATATGCCTCAATGTTATCATGCAGTTATACCCACATCATTATCAGAAACTCTGAGCTACTAATTTGTGAATAGAGCAGCACATTAGCACAAATGAGCTACACAAACAATGTTGATTATTTAATGTAGAGAAAATCGCCCATATAATGAATAGCCCAGTGTTTACTGCTCTTAAAATATTAACCCAACCTGTTATTGGGGTTTTTGTGGAGGTACAGTTCCTTTAACATCTTAAAGGACCATGAAGGCATTTTTCTTTGTTGGATATGAAAGGGGCCATTTAGTAATGTTGAATGCACATTTCTTAGTTGAAAATGATGCAATTGGAGCAGAAAATCCTGATCTGAATGTATAACTGTTGTTGGGGGATTGTCCCCGTCAGCCATATATTTGTGTAATTCATACGTCTGTCAATGAGATCTAGAGCCTTGCATACTGTCTGCTCACACAGGGGTAATATCCTGTGGCATTTCCTGTTTTAAAACAATTAAAAAATATTTTTTTCATGAAAAAGATAGCTTTTATAATATTTAAAACATGCTCTTTTAAATGCATGATAGACAAAATTGCTTTCATGTCCTTTTAACTAATTGGAAAGAAATGTAGTGCATTGCAAACACTTGCTCAGAAAAGTTGACAGATATATGAATATTATTTTTCTGCATATGCATTCAATTTCCTCAGTCAGGGGTGGAATATTATTGCAGCTTCCAAAGATCTTGTCTTTCCAGGGGCAGTCTTCGTTTTACTTTCTCAATATTTTCCTGGCAAGCATTCAGCTGCAGTTTTTCCTGTGATCCTCTGTTTCGGCAGATCTTACCAGTAGAATGGTTGGCCTGAAGCAGATTTTTCTCTGTGATATAGAACATAAATGTGCTTCTTCCTTACTGTTTGCATTTGTGACACAATACTACATGCATGAGCACTTTTCAAATGAATTTAGAAATTTGCTCCAGTACTCTGACCTAAATCTGCCAATGACTATCATTTGCAGAATGAAGACATTTTTAGAATCCACATGGATTTCTGATCATTGCAGCTGCTTGGTGAGAAAAGAGATACTGCCTTACATTCACTATTGTCTCTATTCAGCTATCTATAGCCATTTTCAAATAAAATCAGCGGGTTATTTAGAGGTACTGTATAACATTAAATTAGTAAACTCTTCAACAAGCAGAGTGTCTGATTCAGTAAAGCATTATTTTGTACAAGTGATTTAAACAAAGGCCTTTTTAATACACCAGTGGATGCGTTACATTTCAACACACATTCGACTGTTTGATGAAGATTACAGAGGAGGTTTTGGCATAGTTAACTAGTGTTTATTTTTCAGTGGTATAGATTGGAAGGGTGAAGAAGCTTCTGAATGGTGACATCAATAAGGGTAAAATATGAAAGGAAGCTAAACAAGCAAATTTAATAACCCTAATTTCTATGTTTCTCGATGGTGCCTATTTACACAAATCTAAAACTTTAGATAGTTTGATAAATATACCACTATTTATCACACTAAGAGTGGCAAAAAAAAAGTGTCACCGATAATGCCAACCTTAATAAAATATTTTCCTTCGTATATATTCAATGTCAAGCATTGAAACATCCCATATGAAAGACAAGCTACAGAGTACACCAGTCAAGTCTTCTGTGTATCTCATTAGTGTCAAGCTGTGATGCAGACCCTTTTTGTGATTTATCCTGGGCTACCTCAACAAGGCAGAAATGATTGAAAGTGTTATACGCTGAAGGTGTTTAGCGAGAGAATGAGTAGTAGTCAGCCCAGGGCATATTTACACAATTTATACCTTCGCTTTTTGTTTAATGTAATTGGGTAAAGTTAATACAAAATTATAAAAAAAACACAACCAGAACTGGAGTTGAACTCCGCAACTGTAACAAAGCAGACAGGTACTCTATTCACAGAGCCATTTGAGCAGATTACCCATGCTCAATGAATATATTAAGTACTGACAATTCCACTCTTGAACCCTGCACAGTAGGTTGCAAAGACTCAGAGGATGCAGCTAAACTAAAGGAGAGATTCAAACAATTCATCCTAAACTAAAATACCTATAACTCTATAAATTCCATTCATCCCCAACTAAAATATGTATAATTCCATCAATTAAGGAAAGTACATTTTGCCCATGCCTTTCAATCCTCTAGTGTCTAGCATACACAGTGAGTTCAGTAGTCCTTAAATACTATAAGATGTGTATCTCCGCGCCCTCCCCCTGCTGAACCGTCCCGTCCCCGCTTCTCCCCCTCCCTTCCCGGGGAGGGGGCGGGCGGGTGCCGCGGGGCGGGGAGGGGGGACGGGGCCCCCCGCTCCCGGCGCGGCTGTCAACCGGGGCTGACTGCCCTCAGTGCGCCCCAGCCGCGCCGCGCCGCCGAGGCGGGAGGGCCCACGACCCTGACGTAATAAGCTGTATAAAAATATGACAGAGATAAGAGGCTAAGGGCGCGAAGATGAAGATATAGAAAGAATCCTTCTAAGACATTACGAAAGGTCATCCACCAATTTAAATTATAAAAGATAACAAAATTAAAGGACTCTATACAAAGAAAGGAGGAACAAAAGAGGGGAACAAGAAAGGAGAAGGAGGATAGGAAGAAGGGAAGGAAGAGAAAGGGAGAGAAGAAAGAAGTGAAAGTAAAAGAAAGAGATAAAGTGTAGTGGAAAAAACTAAAAACTACAAAATCTCAGGAATACCTCCCAAAAAAACAATAAGATGGCAAATAAGAAACCCTCAAATACAATAAAAATAAAAAGCAAGGAGAAGAAAACAGGTGCCCCAGAATCAAATCAATTATTTTCCCCAAAACAAAAAAGTAGTATATTAGAAACAACGCAATCAGAATCATCCCTATTGGAACAATCCATAACTTCCTCCCCGAAGAAAATAACACACTCTCCCCATGATAATACTGAAATACAACAAGAGGAACCATTAACCTATTTAAAAATGAAAGACCTTATACAAGATTCCCAAGAAAAGATCATGTTGGAAATAACAAAACAGTTGAGGGAAAATACAAACTCAGTAAAAGAAACTAATAAAAGAATAAATGAATTGGAAACCAAATGTGATAAACTAATCATGGATAATAATGCACTATTGAAATATACAAATAAATTGGAATATAAGATTGAAGAACTAAATATGAAGATTAATATCATGGAAGATAGATCAAGGAAAAAAAATATTAGAATAAGGGGAATAAATGAAAACATATCCAAAAAAGATTTACGGGGATATATCCAAGATCTATTTACTAACTTATCACCCCAAACTTCCAAAGATGAAATGAAAATAGAAAATATACAAAGGATTTCCCTCCCTAGAGGACTAGATAAAAATATACCAAGAGACGTTATAGTTAATCTTCAATCCATTAACTATAGAGATACAATAATCAAAGCTAATTACATAAAAAGGCCAATGGAGGAGCCATATGACAAAATCAAAATATTTCCTCACCTGTCTAAATACACTTTGGATAAAAGAAGAGAATATACGGCAATAACACAAAGTTTAAGGAATGCAGAAATTAAATACAGATGGAAGTATCCAACGGGATTACTTATATTGGAAGGAGACTCCTGGAATAAAATAGACTCTGTTAAAGAAGGACATATGCTGTTACAAAAATGGAATATAGGAGTAGATCTCTCAATTAATTCCAAAGACAATATACAATTAAAATTAAAGAATCCGGAATGGGCCTTGAAATAATAGAGGTTAAGGAGGAGAGGAAAAGTCCCTTGAAGAAAATGCATTACTATGGACTGTTTATTTTTATTTTTTTTGGTTTTATTGAGCACCTTACTATGAAAGCACTTTATAGAATTTTATAGTTTATTATAGGATACAAAGCACTTTAATTAATTATATTGAGGATTGGAAATACTATATTATACTTGTAAACATAAGCACTTTACTTATGCACTTTATAGAGGTATAGAAATTTAAAATGGCATTGGAAACACTGTATTCAGATAAAGGAATGGGATTTTGGATAGTTGTATGGATAATATATAACAGGGTTTAGTAAGAATAAGATTACGAACCGGGAAAATATAGAAGGAATAAAAAAATACCCATTATATTAGAGATTAGGAAAATGTCACTTTTATTTCATTGAGAGAACACTGAGGAAATATCTTATGGGGGAAAATTAAGCACTTTATTGATATGCACTTTATAGATTTATAGAATGGTTTAATAAATCACTATTCACTTTAAAAACATAAAGAAATAAAATTTTAGAATTTTTTGGTATATGTACCGAGGAGAATCCATACTTGTTCTATGAGAGAAAAGAGAGTAAGGAAGGGTAAAGTAAGGGAAGAAGGTAAAAGAAAAGAGAGAAAAGATATATCAAAGAGGCAAAGGGATATATGTAAATACTAATACTAGTTCTCTCGATATATTTCAATCTTTAAGTTGGGGGTGTATAAGGACCAGAGAAAAATGGTATGGATTCCCTCTCGAATAAAGGTATATAGGGGGATGTACAGATATTTCGATTTTTCAGTGTAACAGGTTAAGAGAGTAATGTATAAATATGCAGATTAATAAATGAGTGTTAAATCATGATAGAAATTGATTATAGAATATGTATTATAATGATCTGTTTCGGGAGAAATATGAAGTGATGAGATGGGAGGAGGCCGCCAGGAGTGAAGGGTTTAGTAGAATGAAAAAGAGTAGGATGATACTATTTAAATACTTTATAGGGAAATATTTTGGTTACGGTGGACAAGGATAGTTTTTTTTGCTTTTATCACCTATATTCCCCTAAATAGTAGTAGTTGGATAAAAGATTAAGAAAGAATAGAGGGACAAGGAGAGTAAGAAGAAAAATTAAATTAAAATACATAATGACAATATTTAAGAAGGGCGTAAATCAGGGAAATAAGATCATATGACCTCCCAACTAATGAACTAGTAAGTTTATTATAATTCCTAGCAATTCCTAAAATTGGCATAACAGCCCTTATTAATTATTTAGAATGAAGGGCAAGAACATGAAAACAAGTAAAATTGGACTTATTTTAAGTTCCAAGGAAATAAAGCCCAAGATTTGTTAGAATGAATGAATGAATGAACTTCCCAGGGATACAGTTTATACAGGTGAAATCAATAGTAAGAGTCGAGACAGCACTAGATATGCTAAAAGAGACCATCTAAAATATAAAGTTAAAGTAATAAGAAATAATTGAAAAAATGGTCAAAATAATATCACATAATGTCAATGGACTAAACTCCCCATCGAAAAGGAAAATAGCCTATAATTATTATATAAAAAATAAAGTAGATATTCTTCTATTACAAGAGACTCATTGGGGTAAAGATACATTAAGATACGTAAATAATAGAAATTACAACCTCAAAATAGATTCAACATATAATAAAAGATCCAGAGGGGTATCCATCCTCTTTAGTAACAACTTAGAAGTGCATGAGGAAGGTAAGATTATAGACCCCCTGGGAAGATACATAATATGGTCTGGTACAATAAATCGAGCAAATATGACAATAGCCAATATATATCTACCAAATACAAAACAAATTAGATATTTTAAAAAGATATTGAAAGAAATAAAAAAAATTAGGAAAGGACAATTAATAATTGGAGGGGATTTTAATATGGTGCTGGACCCGAAAAAAGATAGAACAGGTACAATCAAAAAAAATTCAGAAAATCAGATTAAGAAAACTTCTAATGATTTTGAAAAAATAATATTAAACGAAGAACTATTTGATGCATGGAGATTATTACATCCATATGAGAGGGACTATACATTTTTTTCAAACCGTTTTAATTCTTACTCAAGATTAGATTATCTCTTAACAGATATACACACAATAAGACAGATAAAGGATATAAAAATATATACCGTCACATGGTCAGATCACTCACTGCTAGGTATTAATTTAAAAGAAGAAAAGATAAGTAAAAAAAATAAATGGAAGCTAAATCCGATCTTATTTAAGAACGAACAAACTTTGGAATTCCTAAAAAAGGAAACGAATGAATTTTTTAAAATTAATAGAAATACTGTAGATTCACCATCTATGCTGTGGTGCGCATATAAATCAGTTATAAGAGGTCAAATGATATCACGAATGGCGGCGATGCATGGGGAAGGGGGGAAAGCCCTGAGACAACTACATATAGATTTGGAGAATCAAATAAGAGAAAATAGAGCGAACCCATTGGTGGAAAGTTCAGAGTCGATTGCAAAAAAGAAAGCCCAAATAAATAAAATTTTACAAAACCAGGCTGACTCTCTGATTTGGAAATTTCAACAATACAATTTTCTAATGGGGAATAAGACAGGTAAATACCTGGCCAATAAATTAAAAAGACAAAAAATGCAAAATAAAATTTATAGTCTAAGAGGACTTGATAATACTCTGAATTTTCACCCCGATAAAATAAGCGAAATCATGAAGACGTTCTATAGTTCACTATACAATTTAAATAATAACCCCACATTCAAAAAACCTAATATAGAAGAGATAAATATATTTTTGAGTCAAGTGACTTTACCAAAATTACAAGAAGAAGATCAAAGATTATTGGATCAAGATATTTCAGTGGAAGAAATAGAGGAAGTAATTAACAAAGCAAAAGCGAATAAAGCCCCAGGTCCAGACGGTTTCGACCATCTATACTATAAATGTTTTCAAAAAGAAATTGGAGAACATTTGCAAAACATGTTTAATGAGATTAAAAACCATGGGTATATGCCGTCAGAATTATCAGAAGCTAAAATAATCAATATCTTAAAACCCGGGAAAAATCCAGAAGAAGTAACCAGTTACCGCCCTATTTCCCTCATTAATATTGATCGAAAAATTTTTACAAAAATTATGGCTAACAGATTAAATAAAATTATCCCAAAGTTGATACACTATGATCAATCGGGATTTGTTCAGGGTCGTCAGGCAACAGATAACACCAGACGCTTAATTGACTTAATGTTTTCTATTAGGAAGGGAAGGATTCCCTCACTAATCCTGTCATTGGATGCAGAAAAAGCATTCGACAGGGTTAGCTGGGAATTCCTGGATGCAGTACTACAGAAGTTTGGGTTTGTCAATTTTGCTTCCAAGACAATAAAAGCTATTTATAAGGATACAACAGCTTATATTGTCGGAACAAATTTCGAAACAGAGAGGTTTCCGATTAGTAATGGTACACGACAGGGATGCCCCCTTTCCCCATTGCTTTTTTTGCTGTTTATGGAACCATTGGCCTCACTAATAAGGAAGACTGAAAATATTAAAGGCATAAAAATAGGTAATAATGAATATAAAATAATGCTATTTGCTGACGATATCATGTTAACATTAACAGACCCAATAGATTCCTGCGCCAATTTACAATCTTTGTTAATTGATTTTGGTAGAGTTTCGTATTTTAAAATAAACCCTTTTAAATCAGACATTATTCATAATTTTATTGAGCAAGATTCACTAAATAAATTTAAAAAATTATATGCATTCAATTGGAATACAAAGTATGTTACTCATTTAGGTATAAAATTTACGTTTCAAAACAATAAAAATATAGCTAATAATATAACAGAAATTTTAAAACAGATCAGAATATTACTGTACGACTGGAATACAATAAGATTCTCATGGTCGGCCAGGATAGCCATAGTTAATATGTGTATTATCCCTAAAATAACATATTTATTTAGATGCGTCCCAGAAAAAGTTCCAGAATACATTATTAAAATAATTCAGCAAATATTAGATAAATTTATATATGCCGGGAAAAAAGCGAGAGTTAAAAAAAACATAACAAATAGAAAGTTTGAACTGGGTGGTATGGGATCTCCAGATATGAAAACGATTAGTGAAAATATAGCAATATCTCATATAATTAATATGAATCTAAAACATAGGATAATTGGATGGAAAAATATCGAGGAAGATCTCGTGGGTATTGTCCCAATAAGAACATTGTTGGGGAAATTTAATGAGAAAGATACAATATGGGAGAAATTACCAGAAGGTATTAGATCGATCATAAAATTCTGGGGGAAAAGTAATATTAGACCAGAGCTATTCCATATACCCTCAGCATCTATACCCATAGATATTTTAAGAGATAAATCATTCAATATAGAAGTGAACTTATTGGAAAAAGCGTCAATCTCGTATATAGTTGATCTATACCCAGAGGGTAGTTTAGTAAAGCAAAGGGAACTTCAGGAGAAAGGGATACTAAAATCTTTCTCATGGATAAAATATAGAATAATGTTGGAAAAAATGAAACAAAAGGGATTTTCGTCCGATAAAATAGAAAAACTGTATGACTTAGAAGCTATTCTGATTAAAGGTCAGGTGAACCATTTGGTATCTAAAATTAGTAAAAGTAGGATTAAACATATGAAATTTGTAAAAACAAAGAGTATAAAAGATTGGGAAGAAAACCTTAATATAGATTATAATGAACAAGAATGGTTAAGGGCTTTTAAGGTAATAAAGAACTCCTCTATTAACACCATGTACAGAGAAGTCTACTTTAAACTGCTGCAAAAGTGGTATATGTTTCCCGTAATAATGAATAAGTTTGACTCCCAAAATTCCTCACTTTGCTGGAAAGGCTGTGGCAAAGAAGGAAATGCGCACCATATTTGGTGGGAATGTGATAAAATAAAAAAACTATGGGAAGAATGTTGTGAACACCTGACGAAAATTGCTGGGACAAAATGTCCGTGTTCCCCGGAATTAATATTGTTCCATATAGGGATAGAAAAATTATTCCCCAGTAATAAACTATTGATATCCCATATATTACTGATTATTAAAGCAATGGTAGTTAGATATTGGAATAAAGTGGAAATTCCTAAATGGAAAGAGATCATCAATAAAATTAATTATAATAAAGATATGATGAAAGGAAATTTTAACGAAAAACCCAACAAAATAAATAATATTAATTGGACTATATGGGATCAGTATATGGAAAAATTTTAATGGGGCACACGGAAAAAGTAAAAACTGCAGTACATGGATATTGATAATTATTAGTATTTTTCTCTTTTTTTGTTCATCTTTTAATACTGAAAATTGGTCCAGAGATTTTAGTAACATTAAATATTGGTCATTTGTAAATAGGATTTGTCTCACTTGATCATGGATTGTTGAGATGTACCTGTATGTCTTGTATCTGCTGGGATAATGTTTTCATGTTGTTCTATTTTTTTATATTGTGATGTATGTATGTTTTGGAAAAAAGTAAAATGAAATAAAAAAAAAAAAAAAAAAAGAAAAACGTATTGTTCACCACACGTGCACATTTGCAATTGTCCTTCTCCATTCAATTTACAAGCAGGTCCACCACTCTAGGTGGACAATTAAGAAAGTGCATGGAGAATTGGAGAAAGCTTGAGCGCTCTCTACAGACCTCATTATAATAATCCAATTGATGTAATGTGATGAGAGAAACTGCTGTGAACAGCTGCAAACTAGCACATTCCTACATCGGGAAGCTTGGTGAATCAAGCCTTTTAAAGCCACATACATATAAAATGTGATGAATCAAATATAAGTGTACTTTAATTCCTTAAAACATGTTTCTATGATTCTCAAATAAGACCTAACTGTCTCTCAAATTGCTCAAAAATGTAATATGGAAAGTGAGCATTTCCTCAGTAGTATCAATTTCTTGTCAAGTACCAGATAAAGCTTGAATATGGGAATTCTACTATTTTAAGTTTAGCATCCATTTACTCAATTGCTGACATAACTGTTGCATCTGACTTGTTCTTAAAAACTTCTAGTACATCTGCCTAGATGTCAGTGCTTTATAAAAAATAAAAAATGTATCTATGTTGCCTGAAATTCAAAATTCTTTATCATTCCCATTTGACACTGACCCATAAATTTCCATCAAGACAAGCATTCAGTCTCAGAAATTGCACTTTGTGTACTACTTGTGGTTCGCCAAGGAGTGAGTTGTTGTTTAGTTGTTCAGTCGTGTTTAACTCTCCATGACCCTATGAGCCGCAGCATTCCAGGCACATCTGTGAGCCACTGCCCCTCTGAGCTCCATCACACTTATGTTCATTGCTTCAATTATCTAATCTATCCACTTCCACCTTTGCGGTCCTCTTCTTCTTGTGCCTTCATTAATTTCCAGCATCAGAGTATTCTCCAGAGAATCCTGTCTTATGATATAGCCAAAATATGTGAGCATCAGCCTCATAATCATACTTTCCAGTGAATGGTTTGGCTTGATTTCCTGAAGAAAAATAATTAAGTTGGATATAGATCTTTATTAAATAATCTAGAACAACGCTGCAACATATTAAAATAATGCCACTAGTACAACAGTACACTAGACCCAATTTATGTTGCTAGAGGGATTTCCTGAAATATTGATATATTGGATCTTCTTACAGTCCAAGGGACTCTAAGCGGTTTTCTCCAAAACCACAATTCAAAGGCATCTATTCTATGGTGCTCAGACTTCTTTATGATCCAGCACTCACATCCGTATGTAACTACTGGGAATACCATAGATCTAACTATGCAGACCTTTATTGATAATAGAATATCTTTATTTTTTACTAGCTTGTCCAAACCTGACATAGTTTTCCTCCCCAGGAAACATGTTTTAACTTCATGGCTGTAATCACCGTCTGAAGAAATCTTGGATCCCAGGAAAATAAAATATGTCACTGCCAGAAACTGAGATTGCAGTTTGACATGATCTTCATCTTTTTGTCGTTGAACAACAGGACAGCTTTTGCACTCTCTCATTCACCCTCATCAAGAGGCCCTTTTTTTCCTCCTCGCTCAGTCATCAGAGCAGAATCATCCATTTATCTGAGGTTGTTGATATATCTTCCAGAAAAATTGATACCAGCTTTTGACTTATCCAGCTCAACCCAAGGCATGATGTACTCTGCATATAAGCTGAATAAATAAGGTAAAAATATACAACCTTGTCACATTATGACATTATGATATTTCCCAAACTTGAACTATTCTATTTTTCATGTTCAGTTTTGGCAGTGGCTTCTTGGTCCAGGAGGCGGATGAGATGGTAATTTGATCTCGTGAGCCTCTGCAGAACCAGGCTTGCACATCTGGTAGTTCCTAGTCTATATATTGTAAGCTTGCAGGATCTTAAGCATTACATTGCTGGCATGTTAAATTAGTGCAACAGATATTGTCTATGATGTCTGTGTGTTCTCCCAAGCTTGAATAAATACATTGAAAATAACAAATATGTTTTTTTTGTGTTCTATGAGGGTAAGAGGAAGTAAGTGGATATGTTTTTCTACAACAATAACAGGAGTACTCTTTGGCACCTACCTTTTTGGGTATTGGGGTGAGAACAGACCTTTTCCAGTCTATTGGCCACTGTTGAGTTTTCCAAATTTGTTTCCTTAAGGCAAGCAACATCTTGTAGGATTTTGAACAGTTCAGCTGGGATTCCATCAACTCCTGCAGCCTTCTTATCAGCAATGCTTCCTAAGATCCATCTCACTTCACTCTCCAAGATGTCTGGCTCCAGCTCATTGGACAAACTAGGTGAGGTCATCACTGTTGTTAAGATCCTTCCTGTATAGATCTTCTGTGTATTCCTGCCACAAATTCTTTATCTGATCTGCTTCTGTAAGTACCTGCCATTTTTGTTTCTTATCATGCCTACTTTGGCATGAAAGGTTCCCTTGTAATTCCAAATTTTCTTGAAGAGATCTCTTGACTTTCCCATTCTGTTTTCTTTGTTTTCTTTACATCGCTCATTGTAGAATGTCTCCTTGTCTCTTCTTGCAATCCTGTGGAATTCTGCTTTCAGTTGGACAAATATTTTTCTATCTCTACTACATTTCATGTTCCTTCTTTCCTTTGCTACTTTCAAAGCCTCATCAGACAGTTTGCCTTCTTAGCCTTCTTTCTTTTGGGGAAATTATTTGTTGTTGTTTCCTGCATAATGTAACAAACTTCTATCCAAAGTTCTTCAGGAATTCTATCCACCATGTCCAGGTCCTTAAACCCATTTTTTTACCTCTACTGCATATTCATAGGACATAATATTTATTTTATATCTGCTTGATCTGATGATTTTCCCTCTTTTTTAAAACTCTGCAGTAAGCTCATGATCTAAGCCACAGTCAGCTCCAGATCTTGTTTTTACTGACTGTATATAGCTCCTCCATCTTTGGTTAAAAAGTAGAGGGTTTATCTGATTTCTATATTTTCCATCGGGTGATGTCCATGTGCATAGTCATCTCTGAGGCTGTTGGAGGGGCTATGACCAGATATTTGTATAACTTGCCAGTTATTCCAGGTATCTTTACCATTCCAATTTGCTATCATGAGAGTAACATATTTTCTTGGTGTTATATCTATGAGGTTTTTAACATCTTCATAGAACTGGACAACTTCAGCCTCCTTAGCATCCATGGTTGGAGCATACACTTGGATCGCTGTGACATTAAATGGCTTGCCTTGAATTGTGAATGAAATCTGTCACGGACCAGTTTCCAGGGCCTGGATCCTGGTGCATTGTGCCACCATAGAGGACATACCACCCCATTGGGAATTGGGTAGGGGAATTATATTGCCACATGGGAAATGTGGGCAGGTGGGTGGTGGGGTGAATAGCCCCAAAACATAGGGCCATAGTGTACCACCATGATTCATACTATGGCATATGTCTCTTCCTTATTCTGTAAACTGTATGTAATTCCCCATGTAATATTACTGTGGTCTGTTTAATCTATGGCCAAGTGATCATGATGGGGTTAAAACAGGGTGTGCTGAGTCTGCATTGAGCAGACACCTCTAATGTACTGTTTTCTGTTCTGGCCCATTGTTAGCCAATTAAGTTAAATCACATCTGCCATGTACTCTATCTAAGGCCTGGACCACTCAGACATAGAGATGGCAGGATATGTATTAGAGGGTAGCCCTATTGTTCTTAGGTGCCAGCTATCAACGTACTGTTAGACCCCTTGTGCAGTTTATCGCTTGTGTTTGCCTGCCACTCCCTGTCATTGTTGTGCTGTATACACCCCTCTGTATCTATCCCCTATAAATATTGTATGACTTTTCAAAATAAAATAGTTCACTTCTGGAGACATATAGAAATTGTGTGTCTCTTATTTTGCTTCTTGTGGCTGCAATACTGAACCTATCTCCACCCTGCAAATAACCTGTCCTGGTCACTACCACAGGAAGGTTACTGAGACTCCCGGAAGTGCTGATTCCTGACAGGGAGACTCTGACTCATACAGAAGCCAGATAGCATGGTGTTGGTGCCAAGATTTCCAAGAACCCAAATGGTCCTTGTGGCAGTAATAGCCTCTACACCTGGATCGTCACAAAATCATTCTGTCATTTATTGAGTTGTAACCGAGCACTGCTTTGGTAACCCCCTTGATTGATTATGAGGGCTACTCCATTTCTTCTGCTGGATTCTTGACCACAGTAGAAGATCTGATGGTTGTCCCATTCCAGTCCATTGAGTTCACTAATTCGCAGGATATCAATGTTAATCTTGTCATCCCGTTATTCACTAAGCCCAGTTTGCCTTTGCTTATAGTTCTTACATTCCAGGTCCCTATGCTGAATTGTTATTTGCAGCAACAGTCTTTTCTTTCCCCTCCAGACACATCCGCAGCTGGGCATCCTCTTGGCTTTGGCCCAATCACTTAATTAGATCTGGTTCTAATTGTACTCACCCTCTGCTGCTCTTTTCCAGTAAAGTGGTAAGCACCTTCTGACTTGAGCTCATCTTCTGTTGCCATATCATTAGATCTCTGGTTGTGCTTGTCCATAAGGTTATCTTGGCAAATATACTGGAGTAGGTTACCAGTTCCTTCTCCAGTGGACCACCATTTTTAATGATCCCTCTCTACTATAAGCTGCCTTGGGTCTTGGGTGACCCTACATATTATAGCTCACATCTTCATTGAATTACACACGCCCATTTACCATGTCAAGGTCGCGTTCCAGATGGGGGAAGAGTAAGTAGGGGCAACCAAATAAGCTTACTAGGCTTTCATCTAAGGTCCTGTAATTTAAAAGACCACTTTAATGCTCTAATAGCATGAGCTAGATCTTTTAATCATTAATAAAATCCATACTCCATGAAGGGGGGAGGTGGCTTTATATAGCAGAAAGAGGTTACATTTTCAGACACAATGTTACCAACACAATGAATGTTTTAAAGTGTTTTCACTTGACACTGAGCTGTTGCTTTTCTGAAACTTAGCAATGATTGTTTAAAAGCCTATCAAATCTAATTGTTTTCAATCCATTTAGACCTGTCTCACAGCCAACCTTCCCAGTCCCACCATACCCTTAAAGGACTACTTCAAGGGAAAAAGTCTAACAAACAGTAGCAGCTATGTAAGATGTGGACATTTTTGGAAAAATCAGACTTTTGAAAAAGCCTGGGGAAAAAAATCACCTTATGAAGATGTATAAATGGAGGTGTGATCTATAGGTATTTTTCTCTCAAACAGAGCAAACTAGCCTGCATGTTACATATTTGAAGTATAGGATTGAAGTATAATTTGTTATTCCGGTTTATTTTAATAATATTTAATTGTACTAGATACCACAGTAAAATAATTATAAATGAATACAGTTTATATGTATATATACTGTGTACCTACACATAATAAATATATTAATTAATTAAGTTCTGTCTTTGTGCTCCTAAGAACCTCCTATGATACTGTAGAGATATTTGATAGTATATTGGGATTGTGTATGATATTTTAACCCTTCTGGATCGCAGCCTTGTCGTAGTGAAGGGTCTTGTGTACCTCAAGGAAGCTATGGGCTAGGACACTGATGGGGGCTCAAAATCGGCAACGTACTGTTTAGCGAAAGGTAATTGGGACTTATTGAAAACTATTTGGTACCATTGCTCTTTAGCAATGAAAATGCCCTTACGGACATTAGATATGGTCAAATCTGTACTGTAGGTCTGGTTGCAGCCACGTGGCGATGAAAAATGGTGTTACTTTTTACATGAGCAAGACAGATGTTTAGTAGATATGGGCCTATATCTGAGCTGCAGGACTTGATTAAGCCAAATGGCAGTGGAAACAGCATTACCTTGACATGAGCAAGGTAGCTGCTTAGCAGATATTGCCCCAAATCTGATAAAAAGGGGACAAATCTGCAAATATAGAGCTTGCGGAAAGACTTGGTAATGAAAGACTTACCTTTTCTGTCCTTCCTAATAGTGTATTTTGTACCTCGTATGTGCCTGGGTAAAAGCCGTACGTCCCTGGCTGTGTAGCCTTGTTTTCATTTTCTTCGACTGACATTTTTTTTTCTAGCTTAGCCAATTTTCAAGTGCCGAAACTGCTTAAATTTGACTTAAATTTGAGTGCAACCTCACTCCTAGACATATTGGCTGTCCCCCACTGCTGTGTGTGATGTTTTTTTTCTGTTTTTTTATTATTTATCTTTTGCAAGTTCATAATTTTTTTAGTTTTCTAAGTCCCGCGGGTCATATTTATTTTTCTTCTAAATCCCGATTTCCTCTTCCTGTGTTGTTTTTTTTTCTAAGTCCCACGGCTTGTATTTTTATTTTGTAAGTCCTGCTTTTCTCGGTTGTTTTTAACAGAGATTGAGGGGCCATAGAGCCTCCACCTCCGCAAATGCGGACACTCGTTTCGCGAGGTCCGCATTTGCGGCCTGCAATGAGCCTTTGGCTCACTGCATTTTATGTCCACCTCCGCAAATGCTTTGCGGAGGGACGCAGTTCTGCGAGCTCGCGAAGCGTCACGACAACTCGCAGTTTGACAATTATAATATATGATTAATTAGGAATAGAATTCATGATGAATGCATAATTAAAATAACTAGTTCCACTTGCATTGCAGTGAACATGAAAGGCTGTGATAGCTCATTTCTATTACAGCCTTCCACTGGCCCTGCAAAGAGAAAGCAAATCTGGAACAATGTCAACTTTTGACATAACAATGATATATTGTTCCACAAGTACATTATTTCTAAATTTGTCTACATTATGATATATGTGCATAAAAAAGAAACAAACTACTAAAATTAATTTGGAAAACTAAAAGGATAACTGTAATGCCCTAGCAAGATACTTTACTTCTCTTAATTGTGCAACAATGGAGAGAGATCTTGTGAATGCATGACATTTACTAATGACAAGTGGTTGCAAAGTCTTACAGATGGATCTTCTCTCACACAAGTAAAATATGGCAGCCGCCAGAGATAAACATAAAGGGGAAAATAAAGATATACTAAGGTTGTGTCTCTAAAATTTAGGCATGTACTGTTATAATATAAGGCTGTAGAATACAAATTCATGATTCTTTAATTCAGGGGGCGAATAATGGTTAGAAAATATAAATGAATGCAGTAAAAATTCTACTATTCTACAATTACAAAAATAAAATATATCTAAAACTTTTTTTTTTAATAAACCTGCATTTATATAATTTTCTAAACTCAATTTTAACAGGCTGGGGTAACTGTGCACATGTATAACCCCCCCACCCCCCCATCTTGCAAGCAGACCACTAAAGACAGAGGTGTCCTACGGGAAGCACTTCTAAACCTGTGCAAAGCTTAGTGAATCTAGGAGATAGATAATTTGGATTGGCTTTCCAGAAAGCTCTGACAACATTTTCAATTTATTAACTATTTTGCTCTATTTATTCAAGAACATTACAACACCTTCCAAAGCACATATTAATTGAACAGTTTATGCGACATAACTGTCTGTACACATTTTAGTGCCCACTACAACTGGTGTGCGTATTGGCCAGTTGGCTAATCTCCCTAAAAAAATGAGGTAACATATTCATGGCTGCAATGTACTGGCCATAAATCTTATAGTCATAATAGAACTAAAGCAATTTTGATCCACACTCAAGCTGTTTTACTGTTTAAATAGTTATATTAAGTGTGGAAACAAATAACAGTCTCATTGAGTAACACTGAAACCAGGCAGTTTTTAGAACATTTAAAATATCATTTGATATTTAAATTTCTTTTTTGGCAGAGGCAGCTTAGGAACACACTGTATTCGCAAAAATGTTTGCACAAGGGTGTGACAGATGCATGTTTATTTTAATTATTAAGATTATCAAAAAGGCTTAATTATTGTGCACAAAAAAATTAAAAAAGAAAGAAAACATGGACATAGCTAGTTTTGTAATTACATGATTACTACCAGTGAGGGAAAGTCAGGGAAGTTTGATACAGGGGTGGAGCAAGCGGCTGTTGTTATACCTCCTTATTGCCCACTATCTACATTGTTGCGTAGAATTGCTTCTGCTAAATAGTAGGATCACATTGGTGTATGATGTATTTTAAATGAGAATAATTCAAAGCACTTATTACTTGCAATGAAGTAATCAGCCTGTACAGTTTGATCAATTGCGTCAGCAGTTATGAGCCCAGCACTACAGTACTACATTGTCAGTTACATATTTTAGTATATATTGTATAATATAGTAAGTTATAATAAATCTAAGTCATCACATATATAGTTGTCAGTTCAAGGACGTTGGTCACGTTGCGGTCCGGCGAGCAGTTGAGGCATGCAGGACTTAGGCTGCAATAAGCGCCAAAGGCGCTCATTTCACTGCGAGCCTTGCAAAGCGAGGCAAGCAGTTGTGACACGCAGGACTTACGGCCCTAAGGACTTAGGCCCAAAACCTGTACCACGGAACTGGAAAGACCTAAAAAAAACAAATATGCCTCAAATTTGCTTACACACTCACACGCAGCACAGTGGGAGAACCAGGGAGCCGGTGAGTGAGGTTGCAAGTTCATTGAGGCATATTTGACGTTTTTTAACTATCGAATATCGTTTAAACGAGGAAAAAAATGGCTGCCGAAAAAACGCAACACGACGAAAACGAGGCCGAAGGACGGAAAAATAGCCCAAAGGACTTAAAACTAACCCGAAGGAAGTAAAAACGAGTCATAAGCAGTAACACTTAACGAAAGCCAGAAACACTTCATCCAAGCCACTAACCTTTAACACAATGTAGTAACACTTAACCCAACGTAGTAACACTTAACCCAACCCAGTAACACTTAACCCAAGGCACTAACACAACCAAACACAGTAACACTTAAGGGCGAGGCCTATACACTACACAGGGGGAGAGCCTTGCAATGAGCGCCAAAGGCACTCATCGTGTAGCTCGCGATGAGCGCAGAAGGTGATCATAGCAATGCAGGAAAGTTGAGGCTCGCGATGAGAGCAAAAGGTGTGCAGAGGGCCAATTGCCTTGCATTGTGTGGTAAACAGCATTGCCAGCCTTACAATTTATTCCTGTCATTTTTGATGGGCAATTTCCTAGTAAAAAATATGATGCAGTTTATATGATGCCTATAAGCACTCTATATTAAGGGGGAGATCACATTAGTAATAATAAAACAGTCAGTCTGATGTATAACTCTTGCTTCAAACTGTTAAAATCACCATACAATTGGCATTCAATGCCAAACTTTATTCAGCCAAACACAGAATAAAGACATTTGATTGGTTGCATATAGCCAATCAGAAGCTGGGGATGGCTCATTCATGAGTGGTGTAGAACCCTTCTGTAATGTTTTTTTAACTTCATGTCTGTCCATTCAGGGAAGGTGTTGCTGCTGTCATTGGCATGAATAACTCCATTCTCTATGCCTTTTTATACCCGGCCCTGGGTCCATGCATTCACTGCCTTGTGTTCTGCCACGGGCTTGAAGACAACTACCAAGAGGTTAAATAGTAATTCATGGTAATGATCTTTAACAAGAGATATGCATCTTTGTGGCTCAGAGATCAAGGTTGGCTGACAGATAAAAATTGCAAGCTTCAAAGTTAGTTAATTGCAGAAAAATACTGTTTGTTAAATAATATGACAGTTATGATTAACTAGCGAATTGCCCGTCAAAAATGGCGGGGCAATAAAAGGCAGGTAATGCTGTTTGCCACAGACATTAATTTTTGTGGTGGTCTGAGATCTCGGCGCTCATTGCGAGTCTCTTGGTTGTTGTATTTCTTTTATCAGAGGTGCTTTTGCTGTCATCGTAAGGTTGGCGCTGATCTACTTTTTGTGCTTATTACAAGGCTGTCACCTGGTGTAGTTTGTGTGGTATGAGCAGCGTTGGCGCTCGTTGTGAGGAGCGCAGTGAATGTCTTTTGCGTTTATTGCGTTTTTTTTTTTTTTGTGTATATGTTTTTTGTGATGCTAATTAAATAAGTAATAAATTAATATACTTTACCTATTTGTAAGTAATATATGCAGGAAGCATTGTGCTGAAGAGCTGACAATCTGTTTTGATGTTTCTGCAGCATACAATGTAGATTTGCAGTGTTGTTGAGCTGAGGTGTGTCAGCAATGTGTGAAGTGTGTAGTGTAAATAGGCTGCGTGCGCAAGAGGAAGCCGTTAGTGTAGCCGTGTACTTCCGCATTGTGTAAGTTAGTGTTGTAAAATGGCGGTGAATGTGTGTGTGGTAGGCGGGTTTGTATGATAAAGCATCCTTGCTAATGGTGTATGTTGTAGGTCGTACAGGTTTTTGTAAAAGCCGTATTTGCTTTGTGGAATTTAGCGTCTTGTAGCCTCGTTTTCGTTTTTTTTAAGCGGCCATTTTTTCTCTCACTTAGGGGATCTTCGAATGTGTAAACTTTGTAAATTTGACAGAATTGCAGAGGTCCTGGGTGTCCCCCCCCCCCCCCCCCCTTGGTGTGGGTAAGGTTTTTATTTTATTTTTGTGTGTATTTTTGTGTTTTTTAATGTTTGCCGCTGTGCGCGTGTTGTCCATTAAGGTCGTATTTTTGCGAGTCTGTAATGGATTTTTTCTAAGACCTGCGCAGTTTATTTTTTTCGAAGTCCCGCGGCTTGTATTTTTTTTCTGTAAGTCCGTAGTTAGTCATTGCATGTTTATGTTTTTTTTTCCAAGTCCTGCTTGTGTGGTCGTTTGTAAGCGGTTGTGAGGCGCCGTAGAGCCTCCACCTCCGCAAATGCGAGGGTCCACATTTGCTGCCTGCAATGAGCTTATGGCTCATTGCAGCCGACGTGGGAGCCTCCACCTCCGCAAATGCGGCTCCTCGTTTCGCGAGGGTCCGCATTTGGGCTCCGAATATCGTAGAGGGTCGTAGGGATTAGCGCCTATGGCGCTCATCTCCACAAGCGCAAGGAGCACCTTTGGCGCTCCTTGCCAGCAACTGCGGCGGGCTCGTTATGCGAGCCCACAAGTGTTAGCAACGAGCCGCATGCTGAGAACTATATATGTGATTACTTGTTATAATTTTAAAATATACCATATTTAGAATATCCGCTGTGTCACTTTACATCTAGTCCACAATCATGAGGTCTACTAAGCAGACATATCCAGTGTTTTTTTGGTGCATTAGAAGGTAGGCATGAGAGTTACTGCATAATGAAGAGTGTGTGTGTTAGAATGTGTTCATGAATGAATGTGTGTGCACTTCAAAGTGCATATGTGAGACAGCGTGTGTGAGACCATTTATCAAACAGTGCACAACAATAGGAGGGTAGTCATGCTTAAAGGATCACTGCACAATGAAAAAATATGTTTGAACATTTTAAGTTATACTGTTAGTTTTTAACTAGAAAAAGGGGGATCCATGAAACATTGGTGGAAGTTGTGTGTGAGGGGTATTTACATTTCTGTAAATCTATTGTTACATTGAATGATAAAAGTGTCTGCCTCTGTGTCAGTGAGAGGGAAGGGGTGTGGTGTTAATTTAATTCTTATATCGTTATCAAACAAACGCTCTGGACTTCTCCCTGTTACCCCCTCTCCCCCTCACCACCTTCCACTCCAAACACAAACCCCCATCATCCAGCTCTCAAGATGCGATGTAACAAACAAAAATCCCTACATTCATAAACATCGTTTTCAAAAATTCAGATTTTCCCAAACAAAGGCTTACCCTGCCTTTGTATAGTAAGTTTGGTACTCACTTGAAAAACAAGTGCCTTTTCTTTAACTGCAGTGGTCCTTTAAGACTATGTGCATGAGAGTGTATTTATAACAATTCATGTGTGAAAGTGAGACTATGCAATTCATGCATGCATGAATGAGAGCGTGTGTGTAAATGAGCTCCATTGTCTGGAGTGGCATAGTAAATCCCCTCTTAAGTTACCCAGTGCAAAATACACACATACAATATAAATGCATATCAATTATTATATATAGTATTCTGGAACTGGTTAATCCACATATTTGTTCAAGCAATGTACCCTTAAAAAAGAGAACAGACAGATAAGTGTGAAAGAAAAATCAAGTGCTCATTCCCTTCCTAACACTACCTATTTTACCCAGTTATAAGATCACTATGCAGTGTAGGAATTACTATACATTTCAATTTGACTTGCCTCAGTGTGTGGAAGGAGTCGAACCAAAAGAGAACAGCAGGAAATAAATGGATATTGCTGGAAATCTGATGGCACAAGTGAATCCCGTTGTTTGGATGGCATGCCACTTCTTAGCTTCAGTTGAAATCCCCCAACATTAAGCTTCCCATCATTATTGAACACGTGAAGCATACAGTTTCCTAATTACAATACAAAAGCACAATTTGTCATTATAATGTTTCCACATGTTCAAATACAGTTTAAAGTTAGCTATTCTGAAGATTAGTTAATTGATGATTGGTACATGATCAAATCCGTCTTATCAAATTTTACTAACAAAAATGTTATTCTATTAAAAAAAAAATAACTGTGTCTTTAATTATCTTGTATTACATAAGAGAACAATACTGACATACTCAACTATGATGTCCATTTTTGTTAACTTATTTTGTCATGGATACTGACACATGACATTGTTAGACAATCTCAAGTGACGCAGTGGAGGTTCCATATATGGTATATAAATTAGATAAGCTCCTGAAGCAGTTTTCAGCACAGTTGGCTGCCTAAATAGATACAAGCTATGGCCAGACCCAGGCAGTTGCACAGAAAACAATAATTAGACGCAATGATGTCTCATTAAGTTAATTTTTTTAAATATTTTTATATGCAGATCAGAAAGGCTGGCTGACAGTTCAATATGGCAAATTATAAAAGGTTTTGAAAATTGCAAACTAACTTTATTGTTGGAAAACGCAGTTTTTCCGATAACATTCAACTGGTAAAGTATTTGTTATTAAGTCTAGCATAAAATTATACCATATTTGCAACATTTGCAGTGTCACTTTAATTCACAAAACAATATTTACATTACTTTGAGTTATAAAATAATGTAATAATAACAAAAGTCATGACATTGTCTGGAATTACAGCTAAGTACTAGGGAGATAGACTTTGGCAAGTAGCTGCTAAGTGCACAGAGCAGTAGTTAACTTTTCTCAGTACTCAACAGCTCTTGCCAACTGACTGTATGTTTGGAAGATATTAGTACAATTATATGACACCACTGATGTGCAACTGTGTTTATGAGGAACCTGAACTGCTGTGCATTAAAAAAAAACGTGAAAATCATTGTAGAAAACTGTTTACTTCTAAAAAAGAGATCCCAGATTGACATAGTTGTAGGACATTTCGGATACTGGTTTTATAGACATCAGTTCCCGCCTATAAGTAGCTGCATAGGTAATGAGATCAGAGACTTTTTCCAGTGAAACAAGAAACAATATCTAGGAGAGACAAGATGGTGTAGAGCAGTAGCGATGTTCTGCAATGTTTAGCAAATAGTAGAAAGTGCGATAGTGACGGTATAGCATCTGTCGATGTACGGAAAAACCTATAGTTCTCTTATACCTATTCTTACAGTTTATACATGTTCTCTGTTTTATCCTGTGACTTCAATTCATATAATTTAAACAAGAGAAGTGTTGATCTACAGTAACAAGATCTGCCACTTAGGTATTTGTCATCATAGCCCACACTGAATAAAACGAGCTAAGTAGCAATAAATGTATCACTCATCCACACATAGCAGACCAACACCTCCCAATACAAATGACATATTACTTGCAACTGAAATATACACTTTTCTATGGATGTGTACTTATATACAGGATGATACATATTCTCTTCTAAAAGGGGAACCTGGTCATATAAATGTTTACAGACAGGGAAGGAAAACAGTTAACTCAAAAACTACCAATCAAATTTGTAACAGTTCAATTGCTCTACCTATTATTGCCAAATTCCCTGAGTCAGAATCCACGGTGGACACTTGGAATAGAATAGTGGTGGCAGCATTAAGCATTTGCTCCTCAGTATTTAGCACCTGACAGTATTTGAACTCTGGGTTTCTTGCTGGACTGCTAAAATCTGGAAAAGCCATGACTGCAGGCATATCATTTCTTCCAGATTTCAGAATTTGTGCGGATACCTGAAAGAAAGAACAACATTACTCAATGATCAGCCATGTTTGGAGCACTTCTAAGGATATTTGATTTTATGGGTCTTGCCTGTGGGGTGCAGCTCATCTCCCTAGGTACAGCATACAAAGGGTCTTTGTCTAAGTTATCCAATATCCAAACCAAAAGAGTTTCAAGTGGATGTCAGAGCACATCTAAATTATATAGCTTATTCTTCAGAAGGTTGGATCACACAGGGTACAATTTCATTTCAATTTCATTTAACTTTATTATTATTATGATTTATTTGTAACACTCCAATATATTCCGTAGTGCTATACATGGGTTAAGTACAAGGCAAAGAACATTTTAACAAATGGCAAACAATGGAGGGTCCTGTCTTAGAGGGTGAATAGCGTTTTCCCAAAGCACTGACACAAGATTGAAAACCCACAGACTTATATTCTAAAGGGTTTGGGAGTGTGTTGTGCATGTTAAGGTGGAAGGTGGTAGGCTTATTTAAACAGATGAGGTTTTGAAGGTTTTGAAAGAGGAAGATAAAGTCTAGTGGGGTGAGGCAAAGAGAAGAGTCCTGAAAGTGGGAAGTGATAAGAGAGGAGGAAAGAAGAAGGTCTTAGCGGAACAAAAAGGGCGGGTGAGTGAGTATTTTGAGACAAGACCAGATATATATGTGGGTGCACTGATGTTGAGAACAGCTGTCTGGAGGCTATGGGAAGCCAGTGAGTGACTGACAGAGAGTTGCTGCAGACACTGAGCTTTGAGCATAGTAGATGAGTATAGTGGAGGCGTTCATTATGGATTGGAGTGAGGACAGATGGGTGATGGGGATGCCAGCAAGGAGCGCGTTGCAGTAGTCAAGGCGAGATATGATGAGAGAATGTATTAGAATTTTATTTGTGTCCTCTGTACAATAATGATGTCTTTTGGAGATTTTTTATTCTTTGGATGAAAAAGACAAGATTTTTATTAATGATTGCATATAAGGAATGAAAGAGAGGGCAGGGTCCAGGAGAACCCCAAGACCACGCACCTGGGAGGTGGGAGTGATTATGGCATTATCAACAGTGAGAGATATTTGAGGAGTTGAAGCTGTAGTTGAGGGTGGGAAGATTACGAACTCAGTCATGTTGAGTTTGAGTTGGTGAGTAGACATCCAAGATGCCACAATAGTTCATGAAACACATAGGTTTTGCATGTTATGTAATGTTGTATAATGAACAGTTCTAGAACTCACCTTTGTTATTGTAGAATTGTCTGGGATAAAATGTAAAGCATCTATGTACAAATCAAAGCACTGGTTTAAACTTGTGGGAGATGGCAACACAGTTGATTCATTATGTTGCACCCAGAGATGTGGAAGAGGTGTTAGCGTATCTTCTTTCCTTCCCCTAAGCACAGATACAAAGAGAAACATATTTACAAAAATATAACCTAACAACAATTGAAAGATATTATCTTTACTACAGATCAACTACTTTAGTCGCAACTAACTTTTGGGATTTCTTATTGTATTTGTTTGTACATCCTATTCAAGCTCTCATATTCAGATTTACCTCTACAGCTTGTTCTGATGTTTTGGGATATGTAGTTTGACAGCTTCCAATGTAGAAAATGTTTTAGTAATATATATATATATATATATATATATATATATATATATATATATATATATATATAATTTATAATACTACAAACATTGTAAAAATATAAAACTTAAAATTGTATGTGGATATAAACATAAAGGTGATACCCTGCATCTGCTCACAGAATCCTTCTGTCCGCAGAGAAGGCACTGTAAACTGAATAATTAAGACTTTTAATGTGCCTGCTGTGTCCATGCTGAGCAAAAATATTGACTACCAAAGATGCTGCAAGAGTTAATAACAATTTATATATTGTAGTTCGGGGTGGTTACAGTAAATGATCCTGACTAAAAATATATTCCCAATTCAGATATCTATGCAATAACTGGTCATTTATATCACCAAAACCCTGCAAAAAATATGTTAAAATTGCATTCTCATATTAACATATTAAGTATTTTGAATCAATCAAATTCTGGAATTACCTCAATGCAATTTACCTTTAATGCCAATAATATATCTATTGCAGACATCAATATATTATTTTTAATGATATATAACACAAGCTTTATATGGCACAATACATGTACGTCAGTTTCAAGAAACAAGGAGCACAAATTTTTTATCACAAATTTAAAAGAAAATAATTATTATTATAGTTTATTATAACGTGCCAACATATTCCGTAGCGCTGTACAAACATTAAGGTCAGACTAAGATAAATACAGATTAACATATAGAAAAGCAAGGAGGGCCCTGTCTTTGAGCTAGGAATCCAATGTCCATGGTGAATTCCCAAAGTACTTAGGATAGAAATTTGCAGACTTACAATCTAAGGTATAGTGAGTGGTAAAAGAGGGAGAGAGAGGTGATAAGCGTGTTAAGGTGGAAGGTGATACGCTTCTTTAAAGAGATGCATTTTAAGTGAGGTTTTAAATGTTTTGAGGCAAGAGGATAATCTGGTGGAGCGTGGCAAGGAGTTCCAGAGACTAGGGGCAGCACGAGAAAAGTCCTGGAGGCGGGAGTGAGAGGAAGTGACAAGAGTTGTAGAAAGAAGAAGGTCATTAGCAAAACGAAGAGGGTGTGTGGGGGAGTGTTTGGAGATGAGAGCAGAGATGTAAGTGGGAGCATTATTGTTGAGGGCTTTGTAAGTTAGGGTCATGATTTTAAATGTTATTCTTGAGGCTAAGGGTAGCCAGTGGAGTGATTGACAGAGAGGTGATGCCGACACTGAACGTTGTGTACGGAGTTTCAGTTTTTACCATAGATAACAAGTATTGTGAAGGTGTAAAGTAAAGAAAACTCACTTTTAATCTCTATACAAAGGTAACTTTTGACATGATAGACCTCACTCTGGCAATGTGTTAGATGCGTCATGTGCAACCAGACGCTCTAGATCTCTGTTTTTTTGCCTATTCTGGTCTGTAGTTTTGCTGTTGGGGGTTGCCACGGCTTGGGAGGTTTTGTCGGGGGGGGGGGGGGGTCGCAGCACTGGAGGGGGTCAGAGCCGCTGCTCTAGAGGGAGTATGAGATTTGTCCTCAGAGCTGAATACTTTGGCTAGTGCAATTCTCTGATACAGCCAAAATCAAGTTTGCTTTCAAATACTGGTAATTAATATATGCAATATGCAATAGGTGATATCTTACCTGTTTTCTTTCACCAAATTAGTTTCTCTTCCTTGTTTTTCTCTTGTTGGGTCACATATAGTAAGCACTATTGTTGAGGGGTGTAAGCCTGTGATAACAAATATATAAACATAGATTCTGGCATCAGAAAAACTAAAAGGCCCTAAATTCTCCCCATTCTAACTACTCCAAAATCTTACCCTAAGGATAGGTTTATGCATACAGTAGATATAAAAAGTCTACACACCCCTGTTAAAATGTCAGGTTTCTGTGCTGTAAAAAAATGAGACAAAGATAAATCATTTCAGAACTTTTTCCACCTTTAATGTGAGCGATAAACTGTACAACTCAATTGAAAAACAAACTGAAATCTTTTAGGTAGAGGGAAGAATAAATATAAAAATAAAATAATATGCTTGCATAAGTATGCACACCCTTAAACTAATACTTTGTTGAAGCACCTTTTGATTTTATTACAGCACTCAGTCTTTTGGGGTTTATTTTTTTTGAGTCTATCAGCCTGGCACATTTTGACTTGGCAAGATTTGCCCACTCTTCTTTGCAAAAACACTCCAAATCTGTCAGATTGCGAGGGCATCTCCTGTGCACAGCCCTCTTCAGATCACCCCACAGATTTTCAATCGGATTCAGGTTTGGGCTGTGGCTGGGCCATTCCAAAACTTTAATCTTCTTCTGGTGAAGCCAATCCTTTGTTAATTTGGATGTATGCTTTGGGTCGTTGTCATGCTGAAAGATGAAGTTCCTCTTCATGTTCAGCTTTCTAGCAGAAGCCTGAAGGTTTTGTGCCAATATTGACTGGTATTTGGAACTGTTCATAATTCGCTCTATCTTAACTAAGGCACCAGTTCCAGCTGAAGAAAAACAGCCCCAAAGCATGATGCTGCCACCACCATGCTTCACTGTGGGTATGGTGTTCTTTTGGTGATGTGCTGTGTTATTTTTGAGCCAAACATATCTTGTGGAATTATGGCCAAAAAGTTCAACCTTGGTTTCATCAGACCATAACACCTTTTCCCACATGCTTTTGGGAGACTTCAGATGTGTTTTTGCAAAATGTAGCCTGGCTTGGATGTTTTTATTCTTAAGAAAAGGCTTTCGTCTTGCCACTCTACCCCATAGCCCAGACATATGAAGAGTACAGGAGATTGTTGTCACATGTACTACACAGTCAGGACTTGCCATATATTCCTGCAGCTCCTTTAATGTTGCTGTAGGCCTCTTGGTAGCCTCCAAGACCAGTTTTCTTCTCGTCTTTTCATCAATTTTGGAGGGAGCTCCAGTTCTTGGTAATGTCACTGTTGTGCCATTTTTTCTCCACTTGATGATGACTGTCTTCACTGTGTTCCATGGTATATCTAATGCCTTGGAAATTATTTTGTACCCTTCTCCTGACTGATACCTTTTAACAATGAGATCCCTCTGATGCTTTGGAAGCTCTCTGTGGACCATGGCTTTTGCTGTGGGATGCGACTAAGAACATTTCAGAAAAGACGAACTAGAGCAGCTGAACTTTATTTGGGGTTAATCAGAGGCACTTTAAATGGTGGCAGGTGTATGCTGACTCCTATTTAACACAATTTGGAATGTGATTGCTTAATTCTGAACACAGCTACATCCCCAGTTATAAGAGGGTGGGCAGACTTATGCAACCACATTATTATTCTTTTTTTTTTTCTTCCCTCCACCTAAAAGATTTCAGTTTGTTTTTCAATTGAGTTGTACAGTTTATAGGTCACATTAAAGGTGGAAAAAGTTCTGAAATGATTTATCTTTGTCTCATTTTTTTACAGCACAGAAACCTGACATTTTAACAGGGGTGTGTAGACTTTTTATATCCACTGTACTCTAGGCATGCCTGAATTCCTTAACTGTATTTATGCCCATCATTTCTAGTAGAAGACAGTTCCGCTTATCTAGCACCCTGTACAAAAGAACTTTCACACATTACTCCTACAGTTTCCATCCCTCAGCTTTAAATCATAATGTTTTGTTCTTGCATTCCATTTTTGTAACTTAATTAAACTGCTTTATATATTCTCTCTCTTCTCCAAGCGCTACATATTAAGGGCATGAAGCCTTTCCTGAACAAATTTGACTTGAAAACTTGGCACCATATAATTGGTGTTTTTATGAATTGTTTCTAATTTATTTATGATTTTTTGAAGACACAGGCTCTAGAATTGTTAGGTCTGCCTAAATACATATAGTAGCATTAATTGTCTGTTTATAATTACTCTTACTCTAGACATAGGTAAAATCATGTCAGTGATGAAACAGTGCAAAGTCAGCCCTATCACTAGAGAAAAACTGACACAGTAATATGATGATGCCTTAAAAAGACAACATCTGCCTTTTAGATCTTTGGTCTCTTAATAAAAAATATATAAACACTTCTTTAAAAAAATCTCCAAATCCTTTTGCAGACATATTTCTGAAGGATGGTCAGCAATCTCATGCATTTATTAAGCACATAGGCTTAATCGAAGATATGAACTGATAAATTAATCTAGTCTGTCTATCCTCATGTCTACCCAAAACCTTAATTGGGTAGTGTAATACATATTCTAGGCAACTATAGTAAAATCAAATCCGATTTTTGTGTATTTTTATTGTGAAAATCTCAGTTATCAAAAAAGATGTTTCTCAAATAAAAAAAACAAAAAGAGCAAAAACCTAAAAAAGAGCAAACAAGCTTAATGTTAGCATAGCATTTAGGCATGAAACAAATTAAGCAGTTTACAGAAATGCAATGGTGGGATAATGAGTGTATGCATTGTGACTGGTGTTTAGGAATGCTACTAACAGAAGAAATGAGCTGAGGATATAAGATGAAATGTTACAAAAAGTCTCAATCAAAATCAGATGATAAGGTCTTAATCTTGCATTGGGGCAAAACATTGAGATTTAATGACTGCATTATATTAACATTTCAAATGAAAAGGCTAAAGTGGTGTAAATGGGGCAACACTCACCATTTTCTAGCAATGTGCAGATTGTATGATGTACTGAGCTATGGTTCCTAATGTGAATCGTTTAAATTGCACTGAAATAATCATCATTATTTCTATTCTGTTACAATATGAGCCAAATACCTTAACAAGGGGGTATGAGCTATAACAAATTGTATGTGAGGTTTGCTACCTTTTAAGAGGTTTACTAGAAGGAAATCCTAATAAAGATGGTTTGTGGCCACAGAGAGTAATGCAATTTTCAATGACTTTTCTCATCCCCACTCTATCTTTTATTACCCAAAATGCATTATTTTTAATGCATTATATTATTCAGGAATCATAGTTTCACTTCTATTGGGGCATTATAATCATTTAATATAATTGTGTGTTATTAAAAATCAATGCAACACTGAAAGCTTTCCCGGCGAATGTTAACTTGCAAAATCAATACACACTTGGATTTCAGAACTACCTATTTAATTCTGCAGATCAGTTGTACAGAAGTTTGGACTACACATATAGTAGTAGTTCAATTACTGCTATACTTTGTCATGTGGTTGGAAGCTAATCATCAAAGTTTGGGTTAATTACCTGATCTGCTGATACCTGGAGCACTTTCATTATTATCATCTGGATAGTTTCCAGGTTGTAATGAAAAGAGTTCAGAGAGCTCTCTGGGTTTCCATACTTCTTGAGTACTGCTGTCTTCTTGTTCAAAAGCATATACCTTTATCCATCCAAGTGTAAGGGGATCTAATAGACAGAATATTAGTATTCAATTCAAATATGCTTATTTTATTCATTCCACTAAAACAAGAAGTATTACTGTACAATGAAATTACTCTAGTCTGCTGCAACCTAATTAGACAAAGCAGAGTATTTAAAGTATACATTTTCATTGCAGGCAAATATCAATTTGAAGCATATGATATCTAATACTAGCATTCAAACTGAACAAGTTTAGATTCATCTTACTGAACTAACACCACCTATCATGGCTTCCCTCCATTCGTTCTACAGTGAACGCGTGACGTCATACTGGTGCGACAGTCTGTAACTTTCAGTCCTTTGAAATACTTCTTCCCTTTGCTGTGGTGATAATTCTAATGGTATAGGTACCTCAGGTATTTTTTTCCATCCAAAGCAGTATACATTGCATACTACTTCTACCTAAGCATATTTCTCACGCTACGCTTTTTGCAAATCACATGATACATCTGTGGCTTAATCTTGTTGTTCATTTCTCCCACATCACCTATTACTTCATATGGTCCAGGCCATTTAGCCAGGAGCTTACTTTCAGCTGTAGATACGAGTACCATGTCGCCTGGTTGAAATGTCCAAACCTGGGTGTCACGATTGTAGTACATTTTCTGATGCCGTTGTGCTCGTTCTAAGTGGGGTAATTTGAAAATTATGTTTATCAGGCACTGGACATACTCTATAATATTTCCCCCTTGGACTTTGTTCTTCCAGGTTTCTCAAAGAGTATCTAGTATTCCCCTTAAATGGTGTTCATACAATACTTAAATTAGGAAAATCCGGTAGAGATCTATTTTTAACACAAAGTGCAGACTCTTCCCTGCACAATTTCTCCATTAACTTCTACCACTTTTCTTTGGACATTCTGTAGAAGAGTATGGTTTACCTGGTCTCTCCCAAAATGCTCTAGCTCCTGGAGAACATTTTGCTCTTCTTCAATCTTGTCTTGATTTGGAATGGTCATCTAATGCTGGGAAGAAGGTTCCTATGAGTCTGTTGTCTCTTCATGAGTAGTCTAGGAAGCTACCAAGGCTTACTCTCAGTTTCTCAACCTCTTTTTTAATTTCTGTCCTCATTTTCTTTTCTTACATGATTTCTATACCTTTTCCCAACTACAGACCAGCACATTATCTATAAAAGGGAAGATCTCTACCACTTGTGTCACGGTCTTCTATTTGTAGGAGATTTTCAAAAGTTGGTACATTTCTTCCAAAAACCACAACATATAGTAGATTGGGTTCTACCAAGGCTATTATTTGGGCTTTCATCCAATGTGCTTCGATCCATGTGGTTTTTGTTGGGTAGTTTAATGCACACATTCAATGCCTGGCCTGGACTAACTGCACTTCCAGAATCAGTCAGGTCCTTGACTTTCTGGCTTATTATTGCTACTTTAATGATGAATGGATGTTTTATCGTAGGCATGACAACTAGATTAACCATGTCACAGTGAGCTGCAGTGATCCATAGTTTGAACTGCATGGGCTCATCCTGGTTTGAACATTGAGCTGCCATAGGTCCCATTTCTCCACACTGGAAACAATTGACACTATTCAAGTAATGATTCCTTTTCTCTTTTTATCTGGATCCTAAGTTATTCTTGCCAGCTCCATAGAAATCTCAAGTTTCCCTTCTGTAAGTCCCTGTGGCACCTTCAGTAGGCTGACTTTTTGCGGGCAAAACACGCTTTCAAGACTTGGATCCTTCTACAAATGATTAAGCCATGATACTTTTTATGGCTTGAGCCACTTGCTCTTCAAGGAACTGAGATCTACACTGTCCTAGCCACTCCTGCATACCTTGTGGTAGTACTCTCCAGAAGTCACCAGTATCAACATTCCAGTATTTTCTTCTTAGAGTTGATTTCTACAGCCATTTGCATGTGAGGTGCAGGAGGTCAGATATACCATATTTACGCAAATCTAATGCACACTTTTTTCATAGAAAATCAGTTCCCAAATTTGGAGTGCGCATTAGATTCGATGGCAAAAAGCAAAGCACGCGACACCACCATCTCTCTTTTCCCTGCTCTCTAGAGTTGGTGACCAATGGAGGAAGTACCCAGAGTGCCCCAGCACAGTGGCACACAGAGCCTGGCACCCAGAGAACCCCAGCACAGTGGCACACAAAGCCTGGCACAGAGAGAGCCCCAGCACAATGGCACACAGAGCCTGGCACCCAGAGAGCCCCAGCACAGTGGCACACAGAGCCTGCCACCCAAAGAGCCCCAGCACAGTGGCACACAGAGCCTGCCACCCAAAGAGCCCCAGCACAGTGGCACACAGAGCCTGCCACCCAAAGAGCCCCAGCACAGTGGCACACAGAGCCTGGCACCCAGAGAGCCCCAGCACAGTGGCACACAAAGCCTGGCACCCAGAGAGCCCCAGCACAGTGGCACACAGAGGCTGCCACCCAAAGAGCCCCAGCACAGTGGCACACAGAGCCTGGCACCCAGAGAGCACATTGCATTCGCCAGCAAAAAAAGTTTTATGATTCATGGGTTCCAAATTAGGAGTGCGCATTAGATTCGATGGCGCACTAGATTCGCTTAAATACGGTATGTGATCTTCCTGGCTGATCCCATCGGTATCTCCATTTCTAGAACCTTTGAGCACAAACAACTGGATTTATTCCTATTTTGGCTAAAATGTCTGCCTTCAGACACTTATAGTCATCTATTTGTTCAGCTGTGAGATCATAGTTCTGCTATACCATCCAAGAATGGGACCAGTATTCCAGTCCACTGGGTTTGCGGCCAGGCTTCATGTGTAGCAGCCCTTGCAAAAACTAGCAACTAGGCCTCCATATTATAATTTTTACTAATTTTCTGAAAGGAAATGACTTGCTAGAATTCACACCACAGATTCCTTTGTTCCTGTAGTCACCAGGTGTTTGTTCGGGTGTACTACTCCTTGTAAAGTAACTTGGCTGTGCATCCTCTGGTATGTCAGCAACCGGTTAAACTCCTGCTGTTGCCTTTTAGTATCTTGATTTGCTGCTGTAGCTTGCAATAAGGCTTTTACTATCTCCTCAATTTTCTCTGTGGGGGGTCTATAAATCCAAGACCTGATACACCACTCTTGACACCAGTTATGGTAGCAGTTTGCTATTTGGCACTCATATTTATTTTAGCCAAATTTAGGAATATTAGGAGTTTTAAGTCATAAGTAATTCTGAGAAAGTTGTAGTTGAATAGAGGGTTAGTGCAAAAGCAACTCGTAATATTAACGATGTGTGAAAATCAATAAGGAAGCAAGGTGTAATATTGTCACAGCATGAAACAAATTCTCTATGCAGTTTTTTTATGACATGGTTGCAGGGGCTATACACGCAATAACTAGTGCATAGCAGTTTTGGTGACCTCCATGTCACTTTAAAAATAATTTTACAAGACTTACATGTATCATTTTACAACTCTTGCTTGCATTTTACAAACAAATGTATTCTCAAAACCAAACTATGCAGTAAAATACAATTTCACTCAATTCTAACAAGCTATTAACATAAATAACAATTAGTAGCATTGTACCACATTGCTATATTCTAACTGCCATTTTTAATTACATTCATCTAGTAGCAAGATGAAAAGGAATGTGACATTATTCCTTCATTGTTATCTTAATAAATATGACAATTCTCCTTAGTAACAAAAGATTAATTTTTGCCAGCTTGTGTCTGGTCTTTTCATCTCTCCTCGTTGGCAAGAGATAAAAGTTTGAATTTGCTGGATACAGACCCATTGACTCACTAAACTAGATTCATTCAGCTGAAGGCTGTCACGGCTATTTTCAACTATTATTAGAGCCGTACTTCATGGCCCTTTGAGGCCCCTGACTAGGCTTAGTGAACTTACCCCATGGCATTTCAATAGCTCTAGCACCATTTTTTAATAAAGAAAAATGTTTAATCCAGTTAACTTGTTCTCTATTTAATGAACTGTTCATAAATTGGGAGTTCATAAAAAAATATTTTAATAAATAAATGATTTTAAGTCATAATTCACAATAAATTCCACGAACAGGTAACAAATATGTTCAGTAGCTCTGAGGAGATGCCAACTTTCTGTTATTGCCCAAGCAAGAACTAAAACAAGAAAGACAGTGTCTAAGTAGCATTATTCGGATGACTCTAATCCTGTCCAGCCCAAGTACACATTTTTCATAGTGCGGCACTGCACGTCTTTAACACGAAAAGACTTGTCTGCATATTGTGAACATGTAATTTGCAATCTAAGAGTCTTTGTTTTAAAAAGTTATAATTTTGCTTCACTATATTAAGCGACTCACCTTTTTCTCCTTTGCTGTAAACAACCTTCAATAAAATAAATGGCTCTGCCCCACTTTCTGAAGCATTCACATAGTCTGATGGATCGATAGATTCAAATGAGAAAAGATCTTAAAAAGATAGAAATAAAAAAATTAGTTGTACTATTTCATTTATATGTCAGTTCAGAATGTAATGTGTTCAGGTCAAAAGTGGAGGTTCCTCTAATATTGAACAAAACAGACTTCACAGGAAATTCTATATATTTTAAAGCAGTCAGTTCAGCGGATCCTGCAGAAAATAGCTATATGTATCATCAAAATGTGCTTATAGATTTATTTCTATAGTGCCAGCCATGTGCAGATAATTTATCAATGATATCAAACACAACAATACACAACAATCTTACAGCGATGAGAACCAAAAGCAGTGCATTACATTACATAGAAAACATGTGAAGTACAATGTACTTCACCGCTATCAACATGTTTTCCTGTTTTTCCCAAGATCTGAGATATTAAACTTTGAGGGCCCCACTTCAGCCTGCGTAAGTGCTCATCTGCCTACTATCAGAAGGAGTGGATATAATGTATATATTTATATAACAACAGGTATTGGCTAAATAATGTCTACTTAAGAACTTCTTTCACCCTCAAGTCTGAAAGAAGAAACAGAATACATACAGTGAGGGGGGAAAAGTATTTGATCCCCTGCTGATTTTAAACGTTTGTCCACTGACAAAGAAATGATCAGTCTATAATTTTAACGGTAGGTGTATTTTAACAGTGAGAATATAAAAAAAAAAACACAAGAAAAACGCATGTTAAAAAAGTTATGAATTGATTTGCAGGTCAATGAGTAAAATAAGTATTTGCTCCCCTATCAATCAGCAAGAATTCTAGGCTCCCAGGTTTCTTTTATACAGGAAACATGCAGAGATTAGGAGCACCCTCTTAAATGGAGTGCTCCTAATCTTAGCTCGTTACCTATATAAAAGACACCTGTCCACAGAATCAATCAATCAATCAGATTCCAAACTCTCCACCATGGCCAAGTCCAAAGAGCTGTCCAAGACCTACATAAGGCTGGAATGGGCAACGAGACCATCGCCAAGCAGCTTGGTGGGAATGTGACAAAAGTTGGTGCGATTATTCGCAAATGTCAGAAACACAAAATAACTGCCAGTCTCCCTCGGTCTGATGCTCCATGCAAGATCTCACCTGGAGTTTCAATGATCATGAGAACAGTGAGGAATCAGCCCAGGGGAGGTTATTGTTAATGATCTCAAGGCAGCTGGGACCATAGTTACCAAGAAAACAATTGATAACACACTACGCGGTGAAGGACTTAAATCCTGCATCACCCGCAAGGTCCCCCTGCTCAAGAAAGCACATGTACAGGCTCGTCTGAAGGTTGCCAATGAAGATCTGAATGATTCAGAGGAGAACTGGTTGAAAGTGTTGTGGTCAGATGAGACCAAAATCGAGGTCTTTGGCATGAACTCAACTCGCCGTGTTTGGAGGAGGAGAAAGGCTGCCTATGACCCAAAGAACACCATCCCCACCGTCAAACATGGAGGTGGAAACATTATGCTTTGGGGTGTTTTTCTGCTAAGGGGACCACATCAAATGGACGGGCCACGTACTGTCAAATCTTGGTGAGAACCTCCTTCCCTCAGCCAGGGCATTGAAAATGGGTTGTGGATGGTTATTCCAGCATGACAATGACCTAAAACACACAGAAAGGGCAACAAAGGAGTGGCTCAAGAAGAAGTACATTAAGGTCCTGGAGTGGCTTAGCCAGTCTCCAGACCTTAATCCCATAGAAAATCTGTGGAGGGAGCTGAAGGTTCGAGTTGCCAAACATCAGCCTCGAAACCTTAATGACTTGGAGAGGATCTGCAAAGAGGAGTGGGTCAAAATCCCTCCTGAGATGTGTGCAAACCTGGTGGCCAACTAGAAGAAATGTTTGACCTCTGTGATTGCCAACAAGGGTTTTGCCACCAAGTACTAAATCGAAGGGATAAAATACTTATTTCACTCATTGACCTGCAAATCAATTTATAACTTTGTTGACATGCGTTTTTCTTGTTAGTTTTTTTGTTATTCTGTCTCTCACTGTTGAGTGTTCACTGTTCATGAATATAGAGCAGTGTGCACAAAGAAAGTGTGTGTACCTGTACTCAGTTTTCTCATTGTCCAGTTTATTTTTCAATTATTTAAGTGGTCCTCTTTAGCAAGATGAAATGTTGGGAGGTATGACAATATAAGAAAGGAGAATATCATAGACAAATAGAGAGAACATGTTGGAGCCCATACAATAACAAATATGTAATAATATGGAGAGCTTTTTATATACATTTTTATTTAAACTGCATGGTTAAAGTGGCTGCTGAAATAGGACTCAGAATGAAGAGAAATAATTAAACAATATGAATATATACATATATATATATATATATATATATATATATATATATATATATATATATATATATATATATATATATAGTAATTTAGTAATTATATATATATATATATATATATAGAGAGAGAGAGAGAGAGAGAGAAAGAGAGATTAATAATGAGTATTGCAATATAACTCTTTTGATTGAAAGATTCAGACAGTGTTTTAAAATTGTTATCACGGTCTCCAGTGTTTGAGCAAATCCGATGGTATCTAATAGCTTGATTATGGATGATGGCTTGTTTTGTGTAGGAGGGATGAAAACTGGAGCTGTGTAGGTAATGACATCTGTCTGTGGGTTTCCTATTTACATATGAGTGGAGACTTCCATTGTTGATGGATATAGTAGTCTAGAAAGTTAACCTGTTCTGTAGAGAAATCCATTTTAAGTTTTATAGATTGAAGGTGTTGAATGAACTATGAAAGTCTCTGAGTTTGCTTTCTCCTTCTGTCCATATGACTACACGCTTTGAAAAAATTGCATGAAAAAAAAATACGTCCCGTAACACTTACAAAAGGAAACCGCAACTTACATTAAAAAAATAAGAGGCGGAAAAAATACGAACTTAACGGCTAAACCGTGCACAGCGAAAAACCCGAAAACCAAACAAAATACAAACAAAAAAAAAACATGACACACTGCAAGGGGGGACACCCAGGACGTCTGGAAGTGATGTTACATGTCAATTTAAGTCCAATTTTAAAAATGTAGCCACTCGAAAATCCCCTAAGTGAGAGAAAAAATTTCCACCGAAAAAAAAAACGAAAACAAGGCTACACGACCCCTAAACACGCAAAACTCCGCCACACACATACGACTTTTACACATGACTGTACGAGGTATAAAATACACTATTACAAAGGCCGCAAAATTATCCAAACCCGCCTAACACATACACAATCGCCGCCATTTTACAACACCGACTTGCACATACTAACATTCACATTACAAAATGCGGAACTACACAGCTAGACAAACGGTTACCCCTCGCGCTCACAGCCTATTTACACTACACACTTCACACATTGCTGACACTTATACCTTAGCTCACCAAGAATGAAAATCTACATTGTATGCTGCAGGAACATCAAAACAGATTGTTAGCTCTTCAGCATATTGGTTGCTGCATATATTCATTACAAATAGGTAAAGTATATTAATTTATGATTTCATTAATTAATTAATTATCATTAAAAAATACATATATAGAAAACTTTAAAAAAACACTGCAACACACGATCGCAATAAACGCCAAAGGCGTTCACTGCACGCCTCACAAGGAGCACCAAGGTTGCTAACAGGAGCAAAACTACACCAGGGGAGAGACTCGCAATGAGCGCCAAAAGGCCATCAGCATGGACCTTGTAATCAGTGCCAAACAGGTTCTGAGAACCAAAAAAACACCAACCCAGAGGCTTGCAATGAGTGCCAAAGGCACTTATTGCCAGCCACACGATGAGCGCTAAAGGCGCTCAACGCGAGGCTCGCAATCAGCGCCGAAGGTACTCACACAACCAAAACACTTACTTTGTGTGCCAAACAGCATTCATTGACTTACAATTCTATTGCTGTCATTTTGTTTTGGGCAAGTCGCTAGTATTATATAAAACACATTCCTATCCTACTATTGTTCTAGAAATAAAGCATAGTAGAAAAATTACTCTGTAGACAGACAATCCACAAATGAAATATGAACGAGGCACAACACATTCATTGACACACATTCTAAATATATCAATAATTTTCCTTGTACACATATTTAAAGTTTAGCTGTAGTTTGAGGAACAGCACTTGAATATGGAAAAACTGCAAGAGACACAAACTATTATGTAAAAACATATCCCTTCTAACAAAAAGTGGGGGAGCACAATACATATGATGAACAAGTGGTAAAAGAATTGCAGCATCTCCACAAAAAACAGCAGTACGAACTTAATTAAAAAAAAAGAAAATACTGAACTGCCTCTTCCACATGACCACAAATAAAATATACAAGAAGAGAAAGTGCAAAATCAAAGTAAAACCGGAATTCCGCTACTACAAAGCAGCCAACAACTTTCCTAGCCAAACAAATAATTTCCAGAAAACAACAAAGACAATACAATCAGGACCAGAATGATGGTGCTTTGGGTTTTTGAAAATATTACAAAAAATCTCATGTAATTTTGTTTCCATCCGTTGCCGTTTAATTTTAATCGTATTTGCAAGTCTAGTCAGCAAAATCAGCAAATTAGTATTTGAGAGCTGCACATCTGCATAATAATGCTTATTTTAATTACTTTAGAAGACAATGGCTAGTACAATCGTTAGCCAGTATGGTATGTAATGCTCTATAAGAAGAACCTAAAAGAAAACTACTTTATTTTAGGGTGAGAGTTCCTTTAAATTTTTGTAAAACACTATTATCGAAAAACCCTTATAATGCTGAAATATTGTAGTCTATAGTATAGCTAGAGATATTATAATTCTGTTAAATGATAATATGTCACAAGTTTGGCACTAAAGTCACCCCCAGGTCTTAGCCCATGAACCACAAATGCTGATTACTTCTCTCTCAATGCTATCACCACACACCATAGGATCAAGCTTTTCTACAGATCCATTAATGAGTTTCTTTCTAGTAAGAGGTTTAAGTCTTGTACTCCTCGCTTTAACCTCTAACAATATAAATAAGGAAACAAATTCCCCTACAGCAAAGAAAATTGCTGCTAATGTATGTAAATGTAGTCTAATGGATTCATACTTATCCTGATTGTTCATGCTGATTCTGATTGCTGTAAAGCAGAGAGTTTGGAAACCATTTCATTTTGATGGTAGTTTGTGTCATCATCAGAATGTTTATAGGTCAGACAAGGTGTAACTAGGTATTTATTTCCAGCATCATCTGATGCTGCTTTGCTTAAAACTCCTTCATATATACTTAAACTAAGCAACAAATTATAACCATCATTCTAGATGCAAATAAAGTAATTGTAGCATACATATTTTTGTGGAAAACAAAATAAACAACTAAATAACAGTGTTTCTGATTTCCAGCGATTGAGACATACCAACAGGCCAAGAATAGAAAAGTGCTTATATTCTATGCCGGTACAATGTATTTTACAGGTAAATCTATTTAAAAAATAATAGAATTAAGCAATTGTACCAAATTACAAGTAATAAAACAAACTGCAAGCTCTTGGGATAGTCTAATTTAAAGGAACACTACATCATGAAAAAAAACATATTTGTTTGAATACTCTAACAAACAATATAAATAATCAGAAAAAGTTTTTAATTAGAAAAAAAACTGTTCTGAACCCAGAGGGAACCCATGATAAAATTGGGGGAAGTTGTCTGTGTAAAAGAGTGTCTACATTCCTGGAGATATATGGTTACATTTTCTGAAGCAAAAAGTCTGCTTCTTGGCCAGTTAGGGAGAGGGTATGTGGTGCCAATTTCAATTATCTTAAAAGATTCTCTGTTCCCTCCTCCTCTACTCCCTCTATCCATTGACAGACAAAATGATACCCACAAGATTCTTCAGATTTTCCTAAAAATGTGTTATGTCCACAGCTTACACAGCTGCTAATGCTGTTAGTTTGATACATACTTGAAAAACAAGTGGCTATATTTCTTGAACTGCAATGGTCCTTTAAGTAAAACACGACTACAGGCTATTCTAACCTCCTGACAATGTAAGCCTTGCTTATCTCTTCTGTGGACTGAGCAGCTGGATAACTATCAATAGTTACTGATCTAGATGTTGGAGACCCGGGTTCAGTGTGCCTAGTGAGAGCTAATCATTCTGCATCACTGCAGTGTACTATATTTCCTTTAATGCTGTGTGTGAATTGTTGTTTAGCAAAAATACCAGGTAAATATACTTCCCCCTTCTAAATCACTACCATGCCGTGGTGAAGGGGCTTGTGTACCTCAATAAAGCTGTGAGCTATACCATGTAGGGTCATCCAAGATGGGCAGATCATAATAGTACAGACGACAGACACTAGAGAAGGAACTAGCAACCCACTCCAGTATCTTCACCAAGAAAACCATACAGATAGGCACAACTAGAAACAGAGACAGATATGCCTGGCATGCTGTGGTCCATATGGTCACTGGGTCCTATCCTCTTATGATAGCGCAGCACAAGGCAGCAGCAGTGGTGGTGAGCATCCGCTAGATGGCGCTGCCGATATTCCGGTGCCATATCATAGAGTGAAGGCTTAGGTAAACTGTTAGGGTTAGGGTTAGTTCAAGGGTTAGGCTAACAGTATATATATTACTTCTCTCAAATATCAGCAGCGCTGCAAAATATCAGCAGCGCCATCTAGCGGTTGGAGGCCGGACTTTAGAGGCGGACCTGTCCCGACACCATAACATGATATATCTGGTCACTGATAGTCGGACACGACTGTAGGACTGAACAACAACAAAAAAATATACTTCATGATGTAGTAGTTTCAGAAACACAGTGTTAAAGTTTCACCAGATACTAACATATATTATAAATGATTGATGGGATCAGCACGGAAGGATCCAGTCAGTAAAAAAAGCGGGAACAGAGTGGGGAGTGTTTGAGATAATTGGCTTATAAAGCCTTCCTGACGTCATATCATAACAAAAAGGCCCCCTCACTGACTTGGGGGTGTTCAGAGGGGATGTTCCTGACAGCCTGCAGCACTGATTGCCTGATGCTGTCAGTCAGGAAAATTGATACAATTGTAGCAGAGTGAATTAAATATTCACCCAAGTTGGAGCATTACAGCCCAACGCTCACACAGTAATATGATCTAGCAGTGCAGCACTAGGGAGAGAGACCAGGCAAGGGGGAAGGCACATAAATTTAATTTAAAGTGATAGATGCATATTTTTAACAAACTCATATGAAAGAAGACATGAAAGCTGATATAATTAAATGTTATTATCTATATAAATTTAAAATACAATATTAAAGTGATTGATAATTTTTTGGGGGGCGCCTGCCCATTTGTCCCTATGCACCAGCCACCCCTGCTGAACAGCCTAATTAAACATACAGCAATTTCAGTGGTGAATTTAGACAGTCTGTAACCCCTAACTGAAATGTCTCTAAATACACCAATGCAGCAGTTTAAAACAATTTTACGTGCCTTTTAACCCCCCACCTGTTGGTGCAGAAAACTGCTGGTAACTTCAAAGATCTTTTAACTCCTGATGTGCATCTAAGGACTAGAGCTGAGAAACACTGACAAACTGTAATGTTGGTGTTTAGGTTGACTTTATGAGATCTGGGGTATATGTACTAAGATTTGAGTTTTCTCCCGTTCATATCTTAACAAAAAAAAAAATGTGACAGTAGCAATTCATGCAGCATGATTCTTACATTCATATAAACCAAATTGGATAGAATTGTGTAAAGAATGAAATCATTGTTTTGTTGAATATGCTGCAATGCCCCCATAAGGACTTGACAATCGTATACTTTATTCTATATGAAAAGAGGCATCAGAGATAAAACCAGTGAAAGAAATAATACATTTATATTGAACTACATTGTTCATTCAAAGTAGTAATACAATTTTAAAGACAGCATCATTGATTTAGGGTGGCATTATAAGAAGTAATGTAACGTACAATCAATAACTGTAGCATTTAATGCACCACTATGAGTGGTAACATGAGTAAATCTACACTGATAGTACAGTGATCATATTTAATAACTCTATCAAGTACCTATTTTGATTTTCATTTAAATAACAGACACATTGTAGACATATACAGTTACTGAGCTATATTTCATTATTCTAAACATATTCCCCTAAGCTTCTCGGGATCTGCAAAATCTATGTCCTATGAGGAAATTTCCCATCATAGCCCTTTGCAGCTCCTATAAAGGATAAGTGAGGTTACCTTTAAAGGAACGTGGAAATATTTGTTTTCTTTGTTGCATTACAAAGAGGGTATTTGATAATGTATCTTATTATTTTATTTTTTTTCGAAAAGTTCTGAGAACAAATAATCTTATTCAGAAATGTAACTGCTTGTCCTCTGTCAGCCAATTATATTTAGAGACATAGATTCAATGACATTTAAACCGATTTCACTTGATATTTTTCATGCAGGAAAAAAACAACAACATTTTTAATGTTTAGAAAATGCTCTTTGAAAATGCATGAAATAAAAACAGTTGGTTTCAATGTCTATTTTAGTAAAATTACTTTGCTGTTAAAAATATAGCACTTAAAGAAAAGGCGACAGAAGAAATTTGCTTAGGTTTTCTTTGTCGTCATAATGTTTAATGGATGCTTTACACAGATGCGCTAAACGTTATCCTTCATTGTGTTACTGACTTAAAGAACTACTAAAGTGCACTATTTATATTATGCTATTTTGAAGAATTTGACCTGACAATGTGCAAAATGTTTTTAAATAGGTTAAAATAATTACAGCCTTTACATTTTTCTAATTTTGCTTTAAACATGACAGACATTTTGTCTTCCTAAAAGGATTAGAAACATGTGAAGTGGATAGAACTTCAGTTAAGAACTCTATTCATTTGTGCTGAAAATGTCCTCTCCAAATGACACACTTGACAATAAAAGTTAATGACAGAGGGCCTCATTCAATTGCGATTTGGCCAATTGAATAGGGCTCTAAATAAGCACATAACATATTTTTTTTAAAGAAGTTTTTAGTTAGCGAAAACCTTGTTTTTGGATAGATGCTTACTAACTAAAAACTTCTTTAAAAAATATATGTTATGTGCTTATTTAGAGCCCTATTCAATTGGCCAAATTGCAATTGAATGAGGGCCAGAGTAAGGCCATATAGGATAACCCTCCCACTCTAGCTACAGACAACACACTAGCAGTATAAAATCACATCACACATAACATAACCAGAGTCACCTAAATACAATAGATTTTCTCTAAAACTCAAAAAAAATATTTAACCTTGCTTTGTATATCTGCTAATGTTGTTATTTGTTACATACTTCACAAGCAGAGGCGGAGCTACCACCAGTGCAGTCGGTGCAAGGCACCGTGGCCATGCCTTGGAGGTGCCCAGGCCTGCCAGGGCCTGCTGTTGCCCTCCCGCACTTTTCTGTGGCCCCCACAGCCCCTCTCAGCTACCTGTGGTCTTCCTCAGCCCTCTGTACCCCCTTTGTCCCCTTTGGCCCTCAGTGAGCCCTGCAGCCTTCTGTGGCCCCCTGTGAACCCTGCAGACCTTTGTCGGCCCCTGTGGCCCCCATTGTTTCTGGCCTGCTGTGGGCCTTTTCTCACCCCAGCAAGTGGACTACAGCTGCGGGCAGGTAAGGAAGTCTTTATATAGGTCTATAAGTGTATATATATATATATATATTAGCGACTTGCCCGTCAAAAATAACGGCAATAAAAGGTGAAGCCTGGCAATGCTGTTTGCCACACAATGGGAGCCTCTCCCCCTCTACTTTACTGGCCTCTCGATGAGCACCTTCGGTGCTCATCACGGGTCTCGCAATAAGCGCCTTTGGCGCTCATCACAGGCCTCGCAATGAGCGCATTTGGGGTTCATTGTGAGCCCCCCACATCTCTGACTGTCTACTTTGTCATCGTAATGAGCGATGAGCATCTTTTCGAGCTCATTGCGAGTGTCTCCCCCGTCTACTTCCTCCCTTGTGTCTAATTTCCCCCCTCCTCTCCCTCCCTTGTGTCTCCCCCCCTTGTTTTTACCTCCCTCTCCCTCCCGTGTCTCTCTAACCCCCTCCCCTGTATCTCTTTCCCTCCTGTGTCTCTTTCCCCCTCTCCCTTCCATGCATCTCTTTCCCCTCCCATGTGTCTCTTTCCCCTCTCTCCCTCCCCTGTGTCTGTTCCCCCATGTCCCCCCTCCCCCTGTGTGTTCCCCCCTTCCTCGTGTCTCTTCCCCCCCATTTCCTTCCCCTGTGTTTCTTCCCCCTCCTGTCCCTCCCCTGTGCCTCTTCCCCCCTCCTCTCCCTCCCCTGTGTCTCTTTCCCCCCTCCTCTCCCTCCCCTGTGTCTCTTCCCCACCTCTCCCTCCCATGTCTCTTTCCACTTCCCCATTTGTCTCCCCCCCCCCTCTCCCCCAGTGTCTATTTCCCCCTGTGTCTCTTTCCCCCCCTCTCCCCCAGTGTGTCTCTTTCTCCCTGTGTCTCTTCCCCCCTCTCCGCTCCGGTGTCTCTTCCCCCTACTCCCCCGTGTCTCTTTCCCCGTCTCCCCCATGTCTCTCCCCCCTCTCTTCCCCCCTCTCCCCATGTCTCTTCCCCCCTCTCCCTCATGTCTCTCCCCCCTCTCTTCCCCCCTCTCCCCATGTCTCTTCCCCCCTCTCCCTCCCATGCGTCTCTTTCCCCCTCACCCATGTCTCTTTCTCCCCCTCTCCCTCTGTGTCTCTTTCCTCACTCTCCCTCTGTCAATGTATGTGTGTGTGTGTGTATATATATATATATATATATATATATATATATATATATATTATATATATATTTAACAAACTACATTGGTCCTTTAAGCCACTAATGACTTGCTCACTGCCAAACTAAAAGGCCATTTCTCTACTCTATTCTAATTCTTCTGGATCTCTCTGCTGCCTTTCATACTGTTGACCACTCTCTTTTAATCCAAACTCTCTACTCTCTTACCATACATGACACAGCTCTCTCATGGTCCATATCCTACCTAGAATATCCTTGTGGCACCTCTTCTCCGCTCAAATCTACCTCTCAGCACCAGGTCTATCCCACTCTCTTCTAGCATGTTGTCTAGTTGTCAACTGCCTCTCAAACATATCCTCCTGGATGTCCACCTGTCAACTCAAACTCAACATGTCAAGCTGAGCTCCCTCTACGCCAGCCTCCACTCCTCAAATATCTCTCACTGTTGGCAATGTTATCAATGCTCCCACCTCCCAGGCCTGTTGTCTTGTGGTTCTATTGGACCCTGCCCTCTCTGTCATTCCTCACAATCAATCACAAATCTAGTCAGCTTCACCTAAAAAACATCTCCAAGATGCATCGCTATCTTACACAAGAAACAAATAAAACTCAAATTCACTATCTCAACCCAAGTACTGCAATTCACTCCTTGCTGGACTCCCCATTACCTGTGTGTCTCCACTGCATTCCATAATGAACCCCTCCACTAGACTCATCTAGCATACTCAGAGCTCAGTGTCTGCAGCTCCTCTCTGTTAGTCTCTCCACTGGCTTTCCCATAGCCTCCAGAATAAAATCGAAAATCATGACTGACATGTATAAAGCCTTCAACAAGTATACACTCCCTTATAACTCTGCTCTTGTCTCAATATTTTTCCTCAATCGCCCTCTTCACTCTGCTAATGACCTTCTTCTTTCCTCCTCTATCTCAAGCCACCTCTACTTGCCTATTGCCTTCACACTGACGTTTTGTATCTTTCACCCTCCAGTATCACACCCAAATACATTTGAAAATGGTAGTTTAGCTGCATCTATAAAATAAGCAGTTACTCCTCTTTTCAAACTTAACTGCAAAGTGTAATAAAAGGGTAATAAGATGAACTCAAAAGAGTCAGTTAAATGATATAAGTGCGTTCTAACATGCAAATTTATATTGCAAGACCAGCCAATCACAAAAAAATTTATGAAGCAAGTTTGAATTGACAGAGTTTACTTAAGGGTGAAGCAGCATATATCTCAAAATAAATTCCACTGTGACTACAGATTTAAATTTTTTTTTGATTTTTTCCTACTGATTATTGGTTATAATAAGTGTGTTACAATAAGATACCTTTTTTTACATACCTATTTTGTGAACAATGTAAATATAAAAAAATACTTTAAATATTTTCTTTAAAAAATTGAACGTTTTTCACATTGACCTCTCATGAACACCTTAAATAAATAGTTCAACAACTGTCTTCACAAGTAAAAAAAACATCTATTACATATTAGTATCTTTTTACAATCCACCAGGTCAATAAAAGTTTGAATGAGATCTCCTTACCATTAAACTGTATAGTAAATAAGGTAAGTTCATTGTTTTTGGCTTCTTTTTGCTTGACTGTTTCCACCAGACTGGGTTTCAGAGAGGTTGTCTTGGAACGTAACTTCACAGGACCGTAAAACACAGAAACCGTCAGCTTCACAGCAAGGGGGTCAAAGTCTTCTGACCAAGTCTGCTAAAAACAATGACATTTTTGTTTTAACTCACATTTACACATGAGGGAGCAGCAAATCACAAATTCGAAAAAAGAATGTATTAGACATTTATTGGCTCTAATGCATGTAAAATTATTTAGGTAATTACTTACATTTGATGGTCTATCAGCATTCTGTATGGGTAACACCAGCTTTAATAAAACATCGTTTATACTTATTGGCAAGATCACTCTGAAACTCTGAGGACCCCTTTCAACTATGGCAACAAGAAAAAAAGAAAGTGATTAGTGGTTAAGCATTGGTTGGCCTCCATGAATTTGTTCATTTAAAATAATAGAGACTTACAGCCGAGGACATGCTTGTAACCACAATGCCGAATGTGGGTTTAACAGAAAAAAGTTTATATGCATAAAACCTAGTGAAACTGCATCACATTTTCAATGTTAAATTAATAATAGTGTTGGATTGTTGAATCTATTATTTTTAAATGTATTATTCAACCCTTTAAAATATTCTTAAATAACTTAACCTCTCAGTCCTTCTCTATCTCCCTGCCCTTCTCTTCAGACACATTCTTTCTCCCACCTCTTCCCTTTCCCTCTGCATCCTCTCTATTCCCTTCTTTCCCTCTCCCTCTCTCTCTCTCTCCTCCTCTACTTCCCTCCAGTTTTTTCTCTCTTCTCTTTCTTCATTACCTTTTCTCTTTTTGCACCATCTACTGACAATGATAACTCCAACTAATCCCCTCCATAATTGCTACATGTGTAGAAAAAAAGACCTTCACTGTTATAATATTACTGTTAGTAATATATATATATATATATATATATATATATATAAAGTAAAGAAGGGCATCTGATTTTTTTCTAATAAAAGTACAGGTAGGTCACATATCAACATAAAAAATACAAAAAATAGCACTTCTGACATCTAAATATTTTTCTGAACTATAATATATCCTTATGAAGGGCTAAAAAAATCTCCCTGGCTCCTAAGAGTTAGATATGTTTTGCCACCCTGTTTATAGGTTTTATCATTAACGGTGTTGAAAACCATTAACAATGTTTTAATATTAGCATAAAATGTTACATACCTGAGAGACTTGGATACAGATGACGGAATCGCCTGCACAGAAAAAGTATTAATTAGTTTGCTTTAATTATTCATTTTTCCTGTTTCAATAAACACCATAATAAGCAATAAATCCAGGTGGAATTACAAACATAATTAACTCCACTGATAACTCTATTTTTTAGACAGCTATGAACTGAGCACAAACATCAGAAGTCCAAACATTTAAAATACGCTAATATATGAGTATTTTTGTCTTTATGCCGCTTTGTTTTGTTTCAGTATAAGTCTTATTACTTGCATATACAAAAGGTTTCTTCACAATACAAAGCAAAGTAATTATGCTTTTTGTGGTATTAATAAAGTAATTAGTATACCTGGAACAGGCCATTTGCCCGTATTCACTCATTTAAATGCCACAGACCGCTGTTTTTTTTTTACTATAGACAGTTTGTAGTACAATTCATGAATTTACTAGACACCATAGAGATCCACCTTGTATCACGGCTTATCAGTGTAACTATATCTGAATGGCAAGAATTTTCTCTATTTTCTTGCTATCTCTGATCCTGCTGTGAACAATGTCAACACGACAATACAAATTTACCATAATGTGAAAATTACCTTTTTTGATCTATGTTTCCATTGAATATCCCCGCACTGAACAATTCAAGACAGTGTTTAACAATTCTAATGTAACATTGTGAAAAATTGGAGCTAATAAAGCAAAGTCTAGGACAGCATGTTTTGTGTTTAAGCATACCTGCAGAAAAAATCTTTAGGGAATAAAGCCCATTAGTGCATAACACTCTAAATATATATAACAAAAAAAGGTGGGCAATAGTAAAATGTAAACTTTATTGGTTGAAAAAACCGACGATTAAAACTTTAAAAAGGGAAAGAATAAAAACTGTACAAATACCTTTGAACAGAAAAACTGCAAACCTAATGACCACTGGACAACTGTCACTCATTAAGTGGGGTTTGAGCAGTATTATAAATGAGACACAGAGAGTGTCTATGTATAGGCTTGTAGTACTATGCAACAAAAGGTGTAAATCATTAGAATAGTGGGCCAAACCTTCCTAAATTACCTTGTGCTATAACTATATATCTATCCCCAGTAACGGTTGTGAAACCTAGTATAACAACATAAGGAAGATATAGGTAGCTTGGTAGTATGCTTCTAAACAACAGATTTATTTGCATACAAAAAATCCTCAGTTTGGCTCTTAAATCACCAGGTACTTCATTGCCTCTTATTAGGGTACAATGCCCCTATTATTTGAATGATATAGGTATAATCAACCATTCAAACGATATGGCTCTTAAATGTCCAGATATTGCATTACCTCTTGTTAGAGTATAACACCACAACTATTTTGGTGGTGTAAGCATAATTTGGGCCATTCTGAACAAGCTCACTCTCTGTATACTCACATATAGTATAACAGCGTCTCCCTGTGCTGGGAAGATTCGCGCTGCCTAGTTGCGTCGTGCGTAATAACGCCACGTTACGCTAGCCTACGTCCTAGCATGTTTCTACGTGTTCAACGTCTTTTTCAAACGCTGTTATACTATATGTGAGTATACAGAGAGTGAGCTTGTTCAGAATGGCCCAAATTATGCTTACACCACCAAAATAGTTGTGGTGTTATACTCTAACAAGAGGTAATGCAATATCTGGACATTTAAGAGCCATATCGTTTGAATGGTTGATTTATACCTATATCATTCAAATAATAGGGGCATTGTACCCTAATAAGAGGCAATGAAGTACCTGGTGATTTAAGAGCCAAACTGAGGACTTTTTGTATGCAAATAAATCTGTTGTTTAGAAGCATACTACCAAGCTACCTATGTCTTCCTTATGTTGTTATACTAGGTTTCACAACTGTTACTGGGGAGAGACATATAGTTATAGCAAAAGGTAATTTAGGAAGGTTTGGCCCACTATTCTAATGATTTACACCTTTTGTTGCATAGTACTACAAGCCTATACATAGACACTCTCTGTGTCTCATTTATAATACTGCTCAAACCCCACTTAATGAGTGACAGTTGTCCAGTGGTCATTAGGTTTGCAGTTTTTCTGTTCAAAGGTATTTGTACAGTTTTTATTCTTTCCCTTTTTAAAGTTTTAATCGTCGTTTTTTTCAACCAATAAAGTTTACATTTTACTATTGCCCACCTTTTTTTGTTAAGCATACCTGGCAATAACTGGTTAAACCATTTACTAGCCTATAGGAAGATTGAGCTGAGATTGGTCAGTTGGCTACTAATTAGTTGTGAGTGCTTATTTCTGGACTCCAATCCTGGGTTAGAAAAAAAGGTTTTTCACAGATGAGATACTGAGCCTTTGAAACTCCAAAGGATTATTGATGAAAACCCCCTTGGGGTTGGGAAAGTTCGGTAACACAGCTACCGTAATTTTTTTTTCCAGTTGGTCTCCTGAAATTATCACCTAATACAAGCAACATTACGGTCTCTAGGGCCAGTAAAACATTTTATACATTTATACTTTGTTTAATAAAAAAAGCATTAAGAGGTATATTTATTAAAGCTGGTAAATAACGAGGGTAAAGGGAAGTAATAAAATGATAAATATCCCCATATCATGGTCCTTTCCCTCTCCCTCTATGCAAAAGATTGGCAGCAGCAGTGCCGCCGCCCACTGCTAGATGGCGCTGCCGATTTTCCGACTAGTGCTGCACAATGCATATAAGGTGCGCCGACAGAAGAGGCCTTGAGTTATGAGAGGCGCGCCAGAGGTCCTTTAGGGCCGAGTGCCTGCGTCGAACATAACGATGGCCTTGCTGTCGATTCAGCGTCATCGAGCTGTGCCACGTCGGAGGGGGGAATAATTAGGGCCTTCAAGGATTACAGATTCTTCTCCAAAATTATTAGTCAATAAAAAATGAAGTGTGACTTTTAAAGCTTTTTAGGGAGGATTAAACTCGATTACAGTGATTTTCTTCTATGAGTTAATAAAACATTTTTGTTATCAAAAATATAATTTAGAAATTGTTCTGCAAAATTCTACAAAATAGACAAGGTTCCTAATCATAAATATGTTAAAGAAAAACAAAATTTATACTTTTAACTCCTATCTGTCAATCATGCACCTATACTACTCTCGACTGCCAGTGGATATCTCCATTTATATTAAGAAATGGTTGGTAGATGTAATCTGACATCTAGTCCACTTCTACATTTATTAATTTGTTGGATATAGAATTGACTATAGTGAATGTGCAGCAGGACACAAACAGCAATAATCTCTGCAACAAATAATACACAAAAAGCATATTAGACCATAACTAAAAGACAACTGTGGTAATATATTTAAAATATACTATTTTGCAGAACTACCTTGTTTTTAGAATGGAATATAAATTAATAAGCCATGTCTCTGCTACAATGTAAAGTAGTAAGTGTACAGCCTGTATAAGAGTGTAAGTTTGCTGCCCCCTCAAAATAACTCAGCACACAGCCATTAATGTCTAAACCGTTAACAATAAAAGTGTGTACACCCCTTAGTGGAAATAACCAAATTGGGCCCAAAGTGTCAATATTTTGTGTGGCCACCATTATTTTCCAGCACTGCTCATTGCGAGCCTCCCCCCCTACCTCTCCCACGGTCTACTTTACTGTCCTCGCGATGAGCGCCTTTGGTGCTCATCGCAAGCCTCGCAATGAGCGCCATTGGAGTTCATTGCGAGTCTCTCCCCCTGTCTACTTCCTCCCTTTTGTCTCCTTCCCCCCGTGTTTTTACCTCCCTCTACCTCCCGTGTCTCAAACCCCCTCCCCTGTGTCTCTTTCCTTCCTGTGTCTCTTTCCCCCCTCTCACTCCCATGCGTCTCTTTCCCCCTCCCCTGTGTCTCTTTCCCCCCTCTCCCTCCCCTGTGTCTGTTGCCCCTGCCCTGTGTCTCTTTCCCCCCTGTCCCCCCTCCCCCTGCGTCTGTTCACTCCCTTCCTCGTGTCTCTTCCCCCACCATTTGCCTCTCCTGTGTATCTTCCCCCCTCCTCTCCCTCCCCTGTGTCTCTTCCCCCTGATCTCACTCCCCTGTGTCTCTTCCCCCCTCCTCTCCCTCCCCTGTGTCTCTTTCCCCCCTCATCTCCCTCCCCTGTGTCTCTTCCCCCCCTCCCCCCTCTGTGTCTCTTCCCCCCTCTCCCTCTGTGCCTCTCCCCCTGTGTCTCTTCCCCTCCCTCCCCCTGTGTCTCTTACCCCCTCCCTCTGTGTCTCTTCCCCCTCTCTCCCTCTGTGTCTCTTCCCCCTCTCTCCCTCTGTGTCTCTTCCCCCCCTGTGTCTCTTCCCCCCCTCTCCCTCTGTGTCTCTTCCCCCTCTCTCTCTGTGTCTCTCCCCCCTGTGTCTCTTCCCCCCTCCCTCTGTGTCTCTTCCCCCCTCTCCCTCAGTGTCGCTTTCCCCCCCCCCTCCGTGTCTCTCCTCCTTTTGTCTTCCCTGTTCTTATGCACTGCGCAGTTCGTGCCATGATCTGCGTATGCACGCAATCCGATCACCTTTGCGATCAGATCATTGTCAAACTGCGAAACGACGAATCGCAGTTTGACAATTATAATATGTGATATATATATATATATATAAATCTCTTTCTCTCTCTCTCTCTCTCTCTCTCTCTCTCTATATATATATATATATATATATATATATATACATATATACACAATATAATATATATGTCGGCACCATAGGGGGACCCAAAATTATTTTTTTGCACTGAGGCCCTCCATTGACTAGCTCCGGCACTGATATAAACAATAACCTTTTAACCATTAATCTGTTTTATTCCCAGGATAGAAGCATGTGTCTAGAGCTGTCTGTCCAAGACATTTTCTTGACTGTTCAACCTAGAAGCAACTTAGTGACTCTTCTACTCTATCTGCACAGTAGTTATTTAATTTCCTATTAGTAACCCTATATGCCATATATTACAACTCATATTAAATAACTATGCAGTGCACACTGGAGAGCCAAGATGAAAATGTAGTTTCTAAGCATGTACAGTTGATATTATGATAGTGCCACCAATGTCCAAAGCCAACAAACTTGGAGACTAGGAGGAATCAGGCTTTCACTACCTCTCTTCCCAGCCGTCTTTCTCTGTGTCTCTATCTTTCCCACTTCACCTCAATCTTCCCGTTATGTCTTGGGCTCTTATCTCTCCATGATCCATCTCTAACATGTTATTTCCATGTATTTACATTACCATCTCACTCTTCCAGTTTCCTCAGTTCCATTGTAATCTGGTATATTTTCTTTCTTTCAGACTCTCCTTTAACTCCCTTGCTCTGTACTATTCACATGTATCCATATCTCATTTCCTTCTCTCTTTCGTAACGGGACAGGGAAATAATGTTTTTATTTGTTGCATTAGAGAGAGGGCATTTGATATTGTATCAAAGTATGATACATTTTTTCAAATAAAGGTGACAGAGCACAAAAACTTGCCCTGTGCCAGCCAATGAGATCTACGGACTAAAGTATCCTCTCTACATTTCCTTAGTTGCAATGAAGTTTAAACAGGTTACATGCAAAAAGGTGGTTGTAATGTTTAAAATGTATCCTATGTCCCTTTAATCTTATTTCTCTTAGAACTGGGTTAGGGCAATAGATTGGTGAAATCTGTACCTTCATGTACATGAATAAGTGTTAGGAGCAAATATAGCAAAAGGATTTAAAAATACATCCTTAGATCATCTTAAGGCCAAAGATGAAATAAGATCTGAACTTCTGAAGCAGATAATGGATCAAACGTTTTTGTTTTTTTATCTGTCATCAAAATTCATTCTTTCTATGGTTGATAATGAAAATCAAAAAGCACCTCAAAATAATGCTTCATATAAAAGAATAAGCTTCACTAAATATTTTATTATCAACAATGTAGTCTACAACCAAACTGCAAAAACATAGCTATTTGTCACACTTTAGGATATTTCATATTTTATTAAATTCAATGTTCAATGTAAATTACATTAAAGAGCTATGTAGCTTTGTTTGCACTCACACATTTATATTTTACCTTTCATTTAGTCTGTTCATTCCCTGGATATCTGCAAGTAATCCACCCTGCTGCAAGTGAATCCAGGCTCTCTGTATATCAGATGTAAATAAGTGGTATCCATTATGCAAGAAAATCTGTAAATAAATCAAAATAGGTTAAAAGGCTTATATTAAAGAAACATAAGCTTTTATGGCTATGTAAGAATAGTGGTAACAGAATCCTTTTGGACCTTTAAATATACTCTGTAGAGGAATGTCTCTTGAAAATAGACAACATGGGCCTCATTCTATTACCGACCGTAGGAGATGCGGGGCCGCAAGGACCGGCCGCAAGCTATTCTGCTATTCTATTCCCTTCCGGCCGGGGGCTCCGGCAGGCTTGCGGCCGGCGCCTTGCTATCTCTTGCGGCCGCACGCGCCGGAGGAAAGCCTTTGATCTAAAACGGCCGCAAGAGTTTCGGCCGCAAGAAAAGCCCGGTTGCTATTCTATTGCTCCGGGAACCCTGTCTGCAAGGCTAAAAGCGAGCCACAGCTTACTTGCAGGAAAAAGGTCCCGCTAGCACCAATTAAGCACATAAAATAGCTCAAATAAAGCCATCCTGCACTTTGAGGAGGCTATAAAGAGATTGTAGGTGTTAGCAAAAATAGCACAACATTCCCCTACACTCAAATCCGTAAAAACAATTTTTTATTAAATATGTCAAATATCCATGTAAAAAGTCCCGAGGGCTTGGAGCACCTCAGACCTGGCCACGCTGCGGCCGGAAAATAAACAGTTAATGTAAACTCGGATTTGGGCTGATGTGCAAGCTTGAGAGGGGGTTGCTATTAATCCTCATGTCCCCCAATATGATCCCTAGCATTTACAAAGATTTACAGTGCAGTCTTCAATTTATATATGACTTTAAACATTTTGGAGCTTACGGCCGGCTCCAAGATATGCGGCCGGCCGTAAGGGGAGATCCTTGCGGGGCCGTATAATAGAATTGCGAGGTAACAGAACCCCCGCAAGGAATCGCAGCCTTACGGACGATTTACGGCCGATAATAGAATGAGGCCCCATGTTTTTAGAATGTCAAAAAAAAATAATAATAATAATACAGTCTCCAATATATTACTTTTTTTCCTGCTGAGCAATCTACCATTTAAGTTTCCAGTGATCTACATCCTGAGGTGTAGAGAGGAAGCTCTATCCACAAAAATTTGTAATTTGGTCATAACTATTTCCAGTTTTCCCATTAGCACTAATATAAAGATAATTTATTTAGTAGGATACACCCTGCTGATACAGAACTTGTTAGAAGCAGACTTATTAAAGGAAATGGAAGCCTGCGTTAAAGAATAATCACATATATAGTTGTGAGCATGCGAGTTGTTGCTAACGCTTGCGGGCTCGCGTAGCGAAGCGAGGGCAGTGGGCGAGGGCCTCAGTTGCTGGCATGGAGACCCTCGCAAACTTTACGTCGCAACGCAAACAACACGACACACCAATTACGACCATCACAAACTTTTACTCGCAACGCAAACAACATACGACACACGTTAACACACATTATGACCTCGCAACACTCGGACGCAACTCGCGAACTTTACAAAATTCAAAACACAATACATACACACAGCACATACATAAAAAACTTACCTACAGCAACAGTGAGCATCCAGGACCTCAAAAAAGCAACTTACACCTTGATTTCACTCAAAATAAAAGAGTATACACACTAAAAAATTTCATAAGCGACAGAAAAAATGGCCGACGACCAAAACAAAAACGAGGCTACACACGCAAACACCATACGAGACACGTTCGCACACATTACGACCTCGCAAAAATCGGACGCAACACGCCAACATTCAAACATTTAAAACACAATAAATACACACAACTTACACATAAAAAGCTTACCTACAGCAAGAGGAACCATCCAGCACCTCAAAAAAGCAACTTACACCTTCATTTAAATAAAAATAAAACACTTTAGACACTAATAAAATCGCTAAGCGAGAGAAAAAATGGCCGACGAACAAAACGAAAACGAGGCTACAGCACTCTCAACACGTAAAACACCACAACACACTCGCAAAACACCACAAGAAACTTGCAAAACACCACGAAGCACCGACGGATAATCCGCAAAGACGCATACCACAGATAACCCGCCATTTTACGCCAATGCGGAAGTACACCACTACGCTAATGGTTTTGTCTCGCGCACGCACACTATTACATTGCACACATTCAGCACGCTTACACAGCAGATCCACACCACTAATGCTGCAGCAACATCAGAACACATTGACAGCTCTTCAACAGAATACTTCAAAATAGGGTAATAAGTATATTCATTTATTAATGTATTATATATTTCATTATTATACACCAAACAGCATTAGCTCACTTACAATTTCATTGCCGTCATTTTTTGACGGGCAATTCGCTAGTTACATATAAGAGAGAAAAATTGGTATTTTTTTTTACTTTTACAAAATATTTGGCCCCTTTCAAAATACATATTTAAAAAACAGACAACAGTGGTCCTTTAATGAGGGATTAGTGCTGTAATGACTGATTAGCCCTTGAGGTATTGGGTCCATTGTCTGAGCATGCCAAGTGCTTTTTTGTACAGGCAACTGAACGCAAGACCCAATTCCTCAGTCTGTTGCTTTATCATATATGCTTCCCTTTCAGTAAAACTGCTTTTGTTGTATTATACCAGTGTTTAGTGGTATATACCAGTGTTTAGTGGTATATTCCTTTATTAGTATATATGTCTAAAGTGTATTCACTTACTCTGAAAGGTGAATGCTATATTGCCAATTAGAGAACTCAGGCGTGTGCCTCTGACACTATTGTTACATTTGACCACTGATTTATCTGACTTTAAAAAGTTTAAATTGATGGATATAGACTATAGAGACCTTATCTTTGTTATTTGATATTAACATGTAATTAAGTGTTCAGTAGGACTTCATTGGTCATATAGTATTATATTTCTACTCATTTAATATGAGGTAGTGAATTTTTATAAAAGAGAATTAAATATGACTCACTCATAGGTTCTTTCAAATATAAAATGTTTATAGTTATGGAAACTAATATGGGGATTGCCTAAGAATTGATTTAGATATTGTGTTCAGGATGTGAGAATTGTGATAAGGGTAAGACCGAGGCGTGAAGGAGAGGAGGTTGGCTGGGATATCAGACACATCACAAGTCCCAGCTGTAGTATGTTCACATATACTATTTGTCTTACCAGTGAAATCCTCTATTTGAGAACTCAAGAGTTCTGAGCAGGGGTTTATTTGGGTTTTCCAGGGGAAATAGATTGGAGTAAAGGGCATTTTTTTTAAATATCTCCCAAAACCAGAACTTCTTTGGAGTGAAGAACAAATGTAAATGAGAATGTACTAAGCCCCAGGTAGAAGCTTTGGATCTTATTCCCTGATTGGATCTAATGTAGGATAAAGTGAACATGTTAAGATCAAGTTTATTAGGTTCTTCTCAAAGAAAGACACAATAGAGGCATGGACACCTGAAAGTGGGCACAATTTAAAGGGACTCTGTCACCCTAACTGGAAGCAGATTTCATTTTAAACTGTATTAAAAGCTGGCTATGCTGTTTTTCTCTAAAGTAAGTAATTTTTGAGATGTTTAAAATTGATTTTGTTGCTCCTTTAGTCTAATTTGCTGCTCAGTATGCTAATGTGGGGCTTAGAGTGAGGTCTAAGTGCCAGATAACATTGCAGCTCTCTATTTTTAATAAGCACGTCAAAGCAGCTAATTGATATTTTGAGACAATCATCTGCATATAAATGCAGCAACAACAACATGGAAATTCCCAGGACTGATTCACACCACATACATTTTTTTGGTGCTCTTTAAGAATAACCTCAAAAATAACATTGTGGTTTTAGGGTGACAGGGACCCTTTAATAGTTTGCCTTGTGGGATGATGATAACTGATGCAGTCTCTCAAGGTTTTTAAGAACCTATACAGTATGCCAAGTGAGTGTCCTCTAGAGAACCACAAACTGTTACCCCTATCCAAGGGCCTCATTCTAATCCTACTTTTTTAAATAAGTAGCCGCAAGGGGAGGCCGCAAGCTACTTAGCTAATCTATTTGCGGCCTCCAGCGGCTTACGGACGTTAAGCTGCAATCCCTTGCGATGAGCCTTTGACCTTACGCGTCTGAAAGAGTTGCGGCCGCAATAAATCCCAAATCGCTTTTCAAATGCTACGCTCACCGTTCCATCAAGCCTATAAAATAGATAAAACCGAGCCGTAGCTTACTTACACCAAAGAGGTCCTGCAACGCTCTTACTTGCAAAACGTAGCACCAATTAAGCAAAATATAAAAGCCATCCTGTACTTTTATGAGAAGTGAAAGTGATTTTAGGTCTTAGAATTAATAGCACAATGTTCCCCTACTCTCAAACTGGCAAATAAAAAAAGTTTATTTCATGTTAAATTTTTGTCATGAAGTCCAACGGGCTTCAACCTCCGATCCCATAGGCCTTTTGAATTCAACCTCCGGCCTTGGAGGTTAAAGCCCGGACTTAATGACGGAAATTTAACATTACATTTTGATTTATTTATGCCAATTTGCGAGTTTGAGAAGCTTGTGCTATTAATTCTAAGTCCTAACACCACTTTCTCTTTTAATAAAAGCACAGGATGGCTTTTTTTATTTGCTTATGAAGTGCTACGTTTTGAAAGTAAGACCTATGCGGTCCTACGGGCTTGAATGACTTCCAAGCCCCTAACTCGTGGTTCAAGCCCGTGACTCGTGGTTCAAGCCCGCAATCTCAGAGCACTGGAAATGCAAATATCAATTCAAGACAGCACTGTAAAGCACTGTAAATGATGGGGTACACAATGTGTGACATGATGATTAAAGGCACAACATTCTCAAGTTGGTACATCGCCACAATACAATGCTTGATTTCACATTTAATTTATGTCCAAAGTCCAACGGGCTTGAATAACCGCCAAGCCCGTAACTCGTTATTCAAGCCCGTCGGACTTTGGACATAAATTAAACATAAAATCAATTATTGTATTGTGGCGAGGTACCAATTTGAGAATATTGTCCCTTTAAAACTCATGTCACCCATTGTGTACCCCATCATTTACAGTGGTTTACAATGCTGTCTTGAATTTATATTTGCATTCACATTTCTACAAATTTTGCGGGCTTGAAACACAAGTTACAGCCTTGTGGCCACGATCCTATTCAAGCACGGAAGTGCCTACGGCTGATTGCATGGTTTGTGATCGGCCGTAAGAGGGACCTCCTTGTGTCGCCTCCCATTTGAATACCAGCTTAGACATAGCGCTACGCAGGGCTGCAAGGAATCGCAGACTTGCAGATGTTTTATGGCCCTGATAAGAATGAGGCCCCATGTATGTACCTTACTGACCTCACTGCATACTAATAAATGTCCTTGATGTGGCAGTTTATGACACATTGTGTCATATTTATCTCACTGTTTCCAAACTAAGCCATAAATTAACTCATGGAGGTACATATTAGCAGAACTTAGCCAAAAAGACAATGCTGTGAAAGAATGTTTTCACTGTAGAAACAAATGGCTATTACAATAAATAATCAGTTTTAACGCTCTTTAGGAAGTTGACATTGTATCCTATTAACAAGCATGAATTGAGTACAATTCAAGAATTTAAACCAATGGATTAACTTAATTGATGATTATTAATATCATTAATGATATCATATCTCAAATCTCAGCTACGAAAAGTAAATGGTGCAAAAATAAAATAAACAATTAAAACAAAATCATTATTCAGGTTTTATACATTTCACTGTGTTACTAATATTATTTAAGACAATTAAATGAATACAAAATGTGTCACCTGTCTTATAGCTGGATAATCCTTAGCAGCCATAAACGAATCTTTCAGTAACAAAAGTACTGCTAGGCAGAAATTCTCCATCACACTGCGGTTCCAATTATGCATGAATAGTTGGTCCCAAATTAGCAATACTGCAGGTAAATCCAAAGAGTTTACAAAACCCTGTGTGAAACCAAGCAGAAACTGAATTAATAATTGCATTTTATTAAACAAATTCTACATATAACAAAAATACTAAATGAATATAAAGACGGCAGCATCCAATTACAGTTATTTCTTGCAGGCATTTTTTATATTAAAAGGCATTTTAATTTTAAAACAAATTCCTTTACATGTATTTGAGGCCAAGGAAAGTCAGAATAGACAAGTAATGTGTTTATAGGTGCTCCAGTTATTTTCAAGGATATAGTATAAAATTCATATTTCCCCCTAAAAAATTATGTCTATGGCTTAAACAGCTGGGAGGGAGCTGGGGCATTTAATAAGAAGATATGCATTAATCCAATATTTACTGCAGCACATTGCATAGTATAGTGAGCCACGTCTACACGCAATTTACAAAATCATGTGTATTATAATTAGGTCCGCGATGCAGCATGTTGCATTATGTGTCCACCCCCCGTATCCACTTCTTTTCACACCACAAAAAGGGGAGCACAGGCGTGTTGTAGAGGTAAAGCAAGCGCAGTTTAATAGTTGTTTCCTTTGGCACAGTTAGAAAACTTGATACTATATACGGATGTGTTTAGATTCTGTGCATGCACCATCAATAGTGCAATACTGATTGGCAAAGACGCAGCGGTTGGCATTACGTCATTCATGATGTATAATAATAAAGAACCCAGAAAAATGATAACATACCCATGCAATTTCACCAGCAACACATATTATTCATTTATGTTTATAATGTAAATAGTGAATTGCCCGTCAAAAAATGACGGCAATGAAATTGTAAGGTAGCTAATGGTGTTTGGTGTATAATAATGAAATCTATAATACATTAATAAATGAATATACTTTACCTATTTTGAAGCATTGTGTTGAAGAGCTGACAATCTGTTTTGATGTTGCTGCAGCATTAGTGGTGTGGAGCTGCTGTGTAAGCGTGGTGAATGTGTGCAGTGTAATAGTGTGCGAGCCGAAACCGTTAGCGTAGTTGTGTACTTCCGCATTGTCGTAAAATGGGGGGTAATGTGTGGTATGCGTCTTAGCGGAATATCCGTAGGTCTTTGTGGTGTTTTGCTAGTTTGTTATGGTGTTTTGCGTGTTTAGAGTGCTGTTGCCTCGTTTTCGTTTTGTTGGGCGGCCATTTTTTCTCCCGCTTAGAGAATTTTCTAAACTCTTTTATTTTGAGTGAAATGAAGGTGTAAGTTGCTTTTTTAAGGTCCTGGATGCTCCCTCTTGCTGTAGGTAAGCTTTTTATGTATGTGCTGTGTGTATTTATTGTGTTTTAAATGTTTTCATGTTCGCGAGTTGCGGCCGATTTTTGCAAGGTCGTAATGAGTGGTAACATGTCTTGTATGTTGTTTGCGTTGCGACGTTAATTTTGCGAGTGTCGCGGTTGCTGTGTCGTGTTGTTTGCATTTTAACGTAAATTTTGCGAGGGTTGCAGTTGCTGGCATGGATCGCCTTCGGCGCTCCATGCCAGCAACTGAGGCCCTCGCCCGCGGCCCTCGCTACGCGTTAGCAACAACTTGTTTGCTCACAACTATATATGTGATTCTGGCAACCATATCATGAAATTATTAAATTATATATAGAAAACTTTCAAATGACATACAGTAGATGCACTCCTGAGGTCTTTAATCATTTTTACTTCATTCCATTGACCAACGTTTTGGTTCTCACATTTTACATACATTACAATTTTAAATATCCCCATTATAAGACTGCAACTTCACCAGTGAACTCATAACAAAAAACTCAATCATTAAACTATTGCACTCTCTTGGGGCAACAGCATCTGAAAATAAAATCTTTTTACACAATAAAAACAACAATGCAAAGCTATTTTTTGTCCTTAATATTACTGGGTTATATTAGGGAGCTTATTACTATCACTCTATACAGCTTAAAAATAAATTAAAAATACAAGACAAATTTAAAGCAATAGGGTCCAGTGTAATTTACTTATGTATCCAGTATAATTCTCTCTATGCTAACATCACCCCTTCTAGTATGTGGTGAAAGTCAATCAATAATTGTAGGTAGGCAAATAAATGTTTCAAATTTAGAAAATATTTAAGGTTTGCTTCTTATAGAGGTCTTATGGTTAGTTATACAATCTGTTTTGCCAACATACTTGTTAACACATGGACAAATAATCAAACAAATCATGTGATTTGACTTACATGTTAAATGATAATTAAAAGTATATTCTCTTCCTGAATGGAGGTAAAAAAAAAATCTTTATATTTGATATTACAACAAGCAGCACAGGAAATACATTTAAAACACCCATTTTTCTTTTGTCTTAACCACGTCACATTTGTATTTATATAAGTAGCTTTGGGATCTGATTTTACTAATATATTTTTAAATTTTTTTACATTTCTTTAAGAAAATAAAGGCTATTCTTAAATTTGTCTGGTAAATTTAACTGGTATCTATTAAATAGTTAATAGATACCACAGTTTTTTCATAATTTTCTGTTTTGCACATGTGCAATATGTATAGACTAATTTACAATTATATTTATTGAAGATTTGAGCACATTTGTATTATCCTATTCTAGCAGTTCCTTAGGAAAACTGCCTTATTAGGTAAAGTCCTTACTAACTGTGACTAGGGTACTGCCATTTCAATATAAAGGAAGAAAGCTATCAGCATGTAATAATATATCATGCTCTGTATCTTTTTTTGTGCAAACTATGCATCAACTTAGTATCAGATTTAATTATGTTCAAATTCAAGAATAATACAGAAGAAATATTGTTCAAGTACTCTACCATTTGCTCATATGACTGCTTATCTCATCTCCAGATAATCAGACAATTGTTTATATATGTTTTAAACAGATCAAAAAATTATGCAAGATAAATTATCTTTAATACTTGTACATAAACATATTTGCACAAGGTGGTAACATTGCCACCTCCATAGTGTTACCTGCAATTTGTTTATATAACCCATCCTAAATTTTAAAGCAAGGCTATTTATAACTGTCTAATACATTCCAAAGGGGAAGCCCAATAGACAACTGATTCCTTTAGGATCTCTATTACATCCTCAACCCAACTCTCATGCACTATGGATGTGTATAAACTTCTTACACCCTTGTGCCTAATACTACATAGTCATTGAAACCACTATCATTTAAAGTGATGTATAAGTTTGCTGGATTATGGATGCATCTGATAGAGGAGAATTAGTAATGAATGCAAACATTTTTGCAAAAAAAAATCATAAAATAAACATTTAAACACATGAAGTCAGCAAAATCTCTTGTAATTTCTGACAGTTGGAAATCAGGGTTAACACCTTACAAACCCAGGCTAAATCAGCATAAAATTAAAAATGATTTGTTTTGGTCAATCTGGTTAGCTGAAACTATTGATTTAAATTCTGGGGTTCATGTTTGTGCTGTAAAGCACCCTGGGATATGTAGTGTATAACTGATATGTGCTATGTATGCTGCTGACAGAGACTGGAAGCTGAAAGAAGATTGGCTGAGCAAGCAACAGCAAAAAATAGTGGTTTAATATTGCTCCACTGATGCTGCATGCTGATTGGGGGGTGGGGGTCAGATGACAGTGTAGACACCCCCTGGAGGTGTCAACCTAATCATTAGAGGGATTTTTAGATATTAATAAAAATAAAATGTTTTATGAGATGTGCTGCATACAAAAAGGCTGCTTTTTGCCTATGGAGTGTAGACATTTTGTGTCAAATTGATATATTAGAGAACTGTAGTGTTGAAATAGCTATGCATCTAGAAGGTGCACATTCATAACACATTGGGCCTTATTTAATTGCAAGCAAATTGCGTTGTACAGGCTGTAAGTCTGCAGGCTTGAAATTTGCTACAATTACAGAGTTATTCAGTTGAACAAGTCTGCAAGTTATGCGCCGAAAGCCGAAACCGTAAACCATGCACCCGTAAGTAGCATTTCAGAGCGTGAACATGATCAATTAAACATAAAACAAATAATTTTGTATTGCAGATTTGCAAGCTTGAGACTGTTGTGCAATTAACTCTAATGTCTTTCATCGCTTTTCCCATATTTTAAAGTGCAGTGTTGATTTTCTATTTGCATTTACAGTGCTACAAACAGGTGTTTAACCCCCATGTGAGTCCCATCTGGTACCCATAGGATTTCCTTCTACATTTGACATTTATGGGTGTGAAAATATTTGCGGGCTTGAGGAATTGTAGCAATTGAATAGCGATTTTGACAATTGCAGGGATTTTCAGCTTGTAGACCTGTAGATTCGCCAATTAAATAGAAAATTAGTTTACAGCCTCCATTACGGGCTCCCGTAAACAACAATTGCTCAATTGAATAAGGCCCTTTGTATTTTGGCAACAAACTGAGTATTGAATGTTAGCAGATGTGGCAGGATTTTCTGAGTTATTGGCAAGTTAAAAGGCCATCAAACTCACTGTTAATGCTCTTCATGGTGTGACACAGCACATGATCGCATGTTAAAATTAGCTTTTTTTTTATTACACTAATAACACCTAAAAATACATATGTTTTAAATCTTGTATGTTTACATACAGTCTATTCTGCCCACTGGCTTTTGCATGAGTAGTTAGCACAGTGTTGAGTCCAGCGCACAGAGTGTGAGACTCTATGGGTAAACGCTGTTATTGGTAGCAGAGCATCCCTGTGGACTTAGGTTACACTGAACTAACTAGTTAAACCATAACTTTCCTGTTTTAATTGAGTACCAGTAGTTCATACCTGCACAGATAGATCTGGTAAGGGTTACATTTTGTATTAATGGAATCACTGCATGGAGAACTAATTTTTAACTGGCCTGCATAGTTCATATTCCAGAGAGTGCTGTTTTTTGCAAAAATGAAAACACATTAAAAGGTCTTTCCCTTCAAGTTGGAATTAAAAGCAGTCTGAAAGACCTTATCATTGTCTTAAATGGAGGACACACCCCTGCAAACTGATTGGCTGTACTAATGAAGACTTAGAGCAGCCCGTGTTCAGTCTATTACACATGTTAACACAGATTTATTTTATTTATTTTCTCATTCTTTCTCATTTCAAGCCTTTCCCTCTCGCTCATTGCAAGCCTCTCCCTTGGCGTTCATTGCGAACCTTTCCTGCTGCTTACTTTAAGGGCCACTCATTGCAGGGTTCGTTAACCTGGCAGTTTTGTGCTTGTGAATGCCATGTATCTTTTACACCATCTCCCCCCTGTCCCTTCCCTGTGTGTTTCTCCTCTGTGTTTTATTTTCAAAGACCCGTCTGCCACTAGGTTCTCCATCGTTTAATTTTCTAAGTCCTGCGTGCTTGGAATTGGTGAGCCTCGATTTCATCCTGTTTCAGATTTTTTGCGTTTTTCGTCCTCCGTTTTTTTTCTTGCTTAGCCGATTTTCGTGTGGTGGAAAATGCCAAATATTGGTGTAATTCACTTGCAACCTCACTCCCAGGCTTCCTGTGTCTCCGCCCGTGCTGTGTGTTAGTGTGTTGTAATTTTGTGTACATTTTTATTTATTTTTTGGTGGGTTTTTAGAGTTACACGCTCTGCGGTTAGAGTTACGTGCTCCACGCCTGCTTCGCAAGGCTTGCATGTGTGACAACGCCACTGGCTGCAATGAGAACATTCGGTGGGGTGGCTTCACGAGGCTTGCATGTGTGACAGCGCCACTGGCTGCAATGAGAACATTCGGCTGGGTGGCTTCGCGAGGCTCGCATGTGTGAGAGCGCAGAGGGTTGCAATGAGTGCCTTTGGCTTTTCTAGCCATTTATAAACTCAGGAAATAAAATATTGAATACAGTTAAGATTGATTCTATGGCAAACTTGCTTTGTAAACTTTAGGGCATGCTTTTGTGACATAAAAATTTCAGATGAGAAAGTCATGTGCTCATATCAATCTGATATGTGTATAAGCTACAATGCTAAGAAATCCAATCCATACTAGCTAAATCAGAGGATTTATATATACAAATCCTTGACTGTTAAAAATGGATGTTAAAATTCTTTGTGGCTCTTGGTAATTTGTCTCACGTCAAAAATTGCTAAATTTGTCAGCCCTTTAATATGTAGACACACACCAAAGGATATATGTGTGTAGATAGATACACATATTTTTTATACATGATACATTTAGAAATGCAAATCACACACATACACATGCTTAACTATTGACCTGAGGGCCATAGAGCCACACAAATTGAAAATATATAATAAAAAATAATTATGTATATAGATACATACATACATACATATGTATATGTGAATATATATATATATAGGAAACAAAACTGCGTTATGGGGCAATGTAAGACTGGAAAATTGGGAAGTTAAGGTTGTGAAAAATCTTAATGTTCTTTCTGCCCTCTGCAAAGTTTGTTTCTTATTGTATCATTCATGACATCATATATGAGCATTAAGTGACATTTCATGACATCACATATGAGCAATGACATCAGCTATGGCATATCTGATGACATAATATATTATATAAAAAATTACATCATCCATAATATAATCACAATAGTTTTAAATATTTTTCATTTATGAGTCTCAAAGTAATAAAAGCATGTTGACACTTGAAGCTAGTGACAACGTACGTGAATGCCCTATGGAAGATGTGGTACTGAAGATGTGGCTCTGAAGTTTCAACACTGTTTATTCTCAATGGTGCCTTTCGTCCATTCACGGTACACTTTAACCACAGCAGCACATGAACAGTTCACGAACTGCACTGTTTCAGAAATACTGCCACCCATGGCCGAAAGGCCAGTGATAATCCCCTTTTCAAAGTCGGATAAATTGCATGTTTTACCCATGAAAGTGATGACTGATATGCTTGCAGAATGTCACCTTATATACCCACCAAGCCATCTCACGACATGTGCCGTATTTCATTGGTTACGCACTGCTGATGTCAAAAAAGTAGGTGGTGGTCATAATAATTCGACCCTGTATAATATATATATATATATATATATATATATATATATAGTATCTCCCAAAAGTGAGTAAGTATATACAAGCTATTTTATTAACCTTATTTTCAAAGTTCAGAATCAACTGCTGTGCGCAATCACTATAAGGTCAAAGAGGAGAAGTAGCTTTGTCTAACAGGCTACTGCTAAATTCTCAGATACAAAGCGTACCAAACAACATCAACACAATGCTCTCCATTAGCTGGAGGTTTCCATCAGCAACATATAAACACAAAAACAAACATAACAGTAAACTGAAGTTTGATTAAAAAAAAAAATTTTATGTAGTTTTTATGTACATAGAATTATGGTCACATGGATCATGTCTAAAAACTTTAGATGCATAGCAAAAATTTTGAAAATTTCCCAGGCCTAAGAAGTCTCAAAACCCATTGCACTCAAATAGTTGAAGGAGATATATTGTCCTTACCTCACCCATCCATTTTCTCAGAAAGATTACTGGACTTGCCAGCAGCTCCTCCTGGAAAGTAGGATAAGGTTCCTTCTCCTTAGAATCTGCATATTGTTTCAAGCTTTCTTCTCTTTCCCGACCTATCAGTTCCACTAAGAAGTCCTGTCGAAAAAAGGGAGAACAAGTCAAATATAACCTCAAGATATGTTTTATTAGAATACATACAGCACAGTGCCATCTCTTTTAATCACAACCCATATTCTGCCTGTGAAAGTGAAATGTATGTGGGAATATTTGCAAATGCTCTTAGTGGTGTCTTTCTGCTCTCCATGGTCACATGCTTCCTTATATGTAGTAAAACTATCCTATAAGAAGCAGCAGCATTCTATACTGATTCAATAGCTAAGGAAGATAAGTTAAGACATTATAAATTACATTAAAGGGACACGTGTCACAGTACGTTTTATGTTTTCAAAGAAATGGCCCACAGCCCCTGCCAGCCAATGAGATCTACAGACTAAAGTATCTCTGCATTTCATAGTTACATAGTATTAAGGTTGAAAAAACACTTTCAGTCCATCAAGTTAAACCGTTTAAGATCTCCTCTGATCTGCAATATGCGGATTAACTATTAATTAATTAGTTGTATAAATAAAAACATTTAAAAAAAAAATCAATTTTCTGTTAGTTTTAATGACGTTTAAACAGGTTTTACTTAATATTTTTCATGTAAAATTTGTAAATTACATTAGAATAAAATGGAATGTTGTGATAGTTTTTCATGGCCTTTAAGAATAACTTTGACTTTGTCACTCCATAATCAAGTTGTGTTAGTTTAAGCATCACTTGTAATCACTGTTGTAGAAATCAAATGAATGTTATTCTCTTCTGTAATGCAGAAAGTATTTACTGGAAAATGTATTGGCATTGTGATATTGGGATAATGGTGGACATACTACAGACTTTAGTGGAAGGGCCAATAATGATCAAAAGGGATGCACACTTTGCCTATAGTAGCTGATTGGTTAAGAGAAGTGCAGTTTTGTAAATCTATAAATATGTTATGATTAAATTGCGTGATTAGTCACCCAATATTCTAATGATCATTAAAGGACCTCTGTAATGTCCTAGGAAGAGGAGCTAGTTGAGTTAATTATGCATTGATTATTAATTAATTTGCTTTATTCATAAAAGATAAATTCAATATTAAATTAATTTTCAAAGATTACAGTGTCAGTCTTTAGGTGAGTGTTTGTCTCCATCCTGCTAACTCTTAATGGAAGGGCGAAGGGGCTAAAGAGTTTTAACAACAATGGGGTTTGATAAGATAAATAATAGTCATTGGTAGGTTGCCCCAGCAAAAGCTCCCTACCAAGAGAAACCTCTAACACAACTAGTTTCCAGCTAATGGAGTTCATTGTGTTGGACACTTTGCCCTGAAAAGTTAGCAACTGATAGATAAAGCCGCCTCCCCCATTTAACCTTATGGTGGTGTGGAGACAAGCAGCAGCTGAATCTTAACTTTGAAAGTAAGTTGAATGTGGCTTTTTTTAAATCGCTGAATATGTTTTTATTAATGATCAGTGACTCACTAAAACATCGAACTCCTATTGTTAGTTCATTAGAGTGGTCATTTAAGAATGATTTCCCTTCAGGTAGATTTAAGATAATAGTATGTAATAAATTTTTTAGCCACTTAACTTTCTTTATTTTCTTTGATTCTAATGTTTGGAGGTTGCGGGAGAGCATAAGTTGGCATCTATCCAGCCCATATGTGCCTTCAAAAATACTTTTTCAGAATAATTGCAACTAAATTTGCTGGCATATTTCCATCCAAGCGAAGGCTGTGTGAATGCTTCTGAGACACAAGGAAGAAAAATTGCTGGCTGGATTCCATCCTAGAGGTGGCTGCCTACAAAAATTTTAAGAACCAAATGATACTTCACAACAACATTATACTAATATTGGAATGTTACCATCTGCTTTTACTAAAGAGTAGTGTATTTTAACTCATTCTAAGAATCCTGAATCAGCTGTTGTAATTACTGTACTGGTAACATATGCCGATTCTAAGCAGTGTGAAAAAATGTTCACAATTAATTACCCAGAAAAGTCTGTGACTGCTATTTGTGAGTTTTTTGTCCAAAGAAGCTCTCAAACAGACACAAACAAGATAGTTTGTTTAACAGAGCATCACATTCCTCACAGCATAAAAACAACAAATGCTGGATAAGGATAAAGACTCTCTTGGTAGTAATAGAAAGTCTATGCTCTGAAACACTCCTTACTCAGGAGATCTAACTTAACCTGAAGCAGAATGAACTAATGATGCAACCAGAAACCTTTACTTAGGCGTCCTTACGATTCTGGATGTATATTACAGTACATCAGCTTTGAAGAAATAAGATTTAATGCGAGATGTTAGATAATACAATGCAGTTTTATATGCATCCCCCAACAAATTAAAGGGCCACTTAATTCAGTACAATTTGGACCACATCCCAGTAAACATCTCCTAAAAGCACGTTGAAATACGTTTTGAATTTTTGAAATATGTGCCTCTTTTCACAGAGAAATTAGATAAAATCAAATCTGTGTTTACATGAGTAACTGGCATGCCCCTAGACAGGCCTGCAACTACAGCTTAGTGTAGTGAGCAAAAGAAAAAAAGAGGTTAATCCTTCACAAATCAATCTGCTGGAATCACCTAGTCAGTTATGGGTTAACTTCTTAGTGTATTCATGAGCGCCTGGGGGGGGGGGGGGTTGACTGCTATCAATCACTTCACCATGCAGCTCCCCTGTCTGTTTTACTCATGCAACGGGGCAGTTGGCAGGAGAGACTTTGTTATGCAAACAGACTTAAAACTTTAGATTTTTTAAGCTGCTATTAGTGTAATAAAAAAAAAACAGATAATTTTAACATACAATCTTGTGCTCTTTCATACAATGAAGAGAACTTACGGTGGTATGAATGGCCCTTTAAGGGATGCTGAGCTACCACATATTTCACAGTGTTTTTGAAATTGATACTATAGAGGTTCCCAATGTGGTATATTTTAAAACTCTAAGTAATAACAAGTCCAAATGAATGATATCTTAAAAGTGGTATTTTCCTACAATAAACTTACAGTGAAATCTGCAATGTTTACCTGTCAATCATCATTTCTGATCTACACATTAAGAACTGACTATTATTTGCTGCCAATGTCATTGGCAATAATTGTTGATTAAGCCCTGGTTCTATGAAACTATTGTTTTCTGTGGAAATCAATTTGAAAAAGTCTAGTATGCGCACGTGCCATTGATAAATTTATCAATATTCATTATTCCTAGGTGGGTAGGTATCACATTCAATTCCTCTGTTGTTTCAATGGCTAACAAGATACTATTCTCTTACCTAAGTGAGTAGATCACAGGTAAAAATTGCAAGTTTTAACGTGTGTTTTCTAGGAAGACGCAATTTTCTTAATAACATTAAATTGATAAAAGATTAATACAATGAATACAGTACTAACTAAATTAATATATCTGGCAGCGAGAGTGTGGAAGATGATACATATTTCTACATGTGGTATATTTTGCAGTGTCCGTTCAAAGGGCCAGTGTACTCGCTTTTCTAGATAAATCTATTTTAATGGACTACTAATTTGCATTAAAAATACATGTGCAAACAGCAGCAAAGAGAGGCTTCTGCAAGAGAATACAATTTAAAAACATAGATCCCCTTATTCATGGCCTCTGGTGCACTTCTCTTTCATCACCCTCCTTATCTGCACACTACTGTCCAGATGACAATAACTAGAGGTTGCATAATTTATGCATGTCAGATTACCTGGAGCATGCTCTATAAGAAAAGGGGGATTAAGGCTGCAATCAAAGTGAACAGGTGTCATGTATTTTTTATTAATGGTGAACTAAAAAAATGATTACACTGGCCCTTTAAATACTCAAATACGGTAACAGAAAGCTTTAGAAACACAGCCAGTTAGAATCACAGTTCCATAAAATTCACTCAGTGAATTTCTTATGGGGTAAATTAGACTGAGCCATGTGTCGATAAGTGCTTATTATAGGAAAAAAAGGAATCATAGCGAACATTTTAGAGTGTAATAATTTGTGTCACTGGAAGCATAGATAATAGTACATAATGTATTTTCAAATAAACATACTTTTGAATCAAAATTTACATTCTTCCGGAAACTGATTTGAAAATGAGCAAAGAGCTCTGTGTCTTCTGTCTCAAGTATATTCATGACTCGTTCAGACATTGCAAAAATTTCCAGCCATGAAGGGTATAAGTTTTTAACCAGAAGATGCAAGTACATGAACAATTCATATGGATGTTCAGCTGAAAAATAAAAAATACTGGTTTTAATGTACAATTAAAAACGAACAATCTATTGCATTAACAAGCAAACATAAATAATATCAGTTGACTGACATGTTAAATTACTTTATTTTCAAGTCAAATTACATTAGAACTGAAACCATTACTTTCCCAAGTGAAAATACTTTGTTTGGACAGAAATAATACAAATATTCACCTACATACTGGACTGAAGCTTGCTAGTAGGAACAACTGACCATCCCAATTTCTCTTTATGGGGAAGCTGGATGAGTTCAAGGTGAATGCAGGTTCAGCACCCAAGCCAGGCTATCCTCAGCAGAGTCAAGTAGATTTGATTTTAGTAATTTCAAGGAAGAATACTTTAGCATGTATTAAAACCATGTTTATTATATTTCATTTTATTAAATGTATAACTACATTAAATAGGATTTCTAAGCAGCGTCTTTCACAATGTAGCTTGCAGGATATTAAACTAAGGTTTTGGTTTAGTAGATTTTAATAAATGTAGCCATGTCCAGAATTACGTTCTGGCAGAGTAGGCAGTTGTCTAGGGGTACCTGTCTGCAGGGGGCATCATGTTCAAGCATGTTCAGCTTCTAAGCTCAGATAAAGTGCTAAAACAGTGAATCATGACACATTCTACTATACAGTAAAAATATATTTGTTTATAATGTTACCATTATAATACCTATAGAATAGAAAGACTGAATAGTCAGTTAAATAATTTGTCAGATTATCTGTGCTGATAACCATATAATATTCAATGGTAAAGTAGCATCTGTGCTTCATATAAAGCCAGTCACTATGTAGGGAGGAATATTTATTTGAAATACTTTAGCTCCCTGTTAGCATTCATTGAAGTGATAGGGTATTGATCTACATCAAGTCCAGTTATTCTTCCACATTTCATACATACGGATCACCATTCATGAAAATTTTGGGCATCATTGGAATACAATTATATATTCATAAGTATTGTTTATAGTTACACTTTTCATGAAATAGACATGGCTTGTCTACCTATTAAAATACATATGTTTGTATACAAGTGGAGGGAAGGAATGTGAAGGGTACTTTATTAAGGATATCTTGGTCGGATATTCGCCCCTGAATGTAGGCATTACTGGTGTTATATAGGTGAAGCAAAAACAAATTCATATATTACGGCCTTTAATTTTGAGTAAGAGCAAATTCTGTGTATGTGATAATTGTTCTACAAGAAATGCTATATTACATACAGTTGTTATATAGTAATTGCAGTTAAAAAAAAGTCCTTATCAAGTTCAAATAACCGTTTATATCTCCTCTGATCTTTATATTATGTGAAGTGTGTTTTTATCCAGAGGAAGGCAAAACAAATATTGCCAATTAATGGAGAACATCCTTCCTGATCCCCAAAATATCCTACCTATTATGGTTAATGACATAATTTTGTATCCCCTTTATATTTAGAAATATATTCAATCTATTGAATCTTCTGTAAAAAAAAAAAAAAAAACATTTGGTGGTAAGTTCCACAATCTGACTACTCTTCCTGTGAATCCTTTTGTTTCTTTAAGTTTAAATAGTTTTTTCCTCTACCCTCAAGGAAGACGTCTTGTCAACTGTAAAATTCTTGTCAAGAAAAGTTTATCTGACAAAGGTCCTCATTCAATTGCAATTTTGCCAATTGAAGAGGGGTTTATATAAGCACATAACATATTTTTTGACCGAAGTTTTTACTTAGTGAAGACCTTGATTTTGGATAGAAGTTCAGTAAGTAAAAAGTTCTGTATAAAAAATATGTTATGTGCTTATATAGAGCCCTATTCAATTGGCCAAGTCGCAATTGAATGAGGCTCAAAGTCTTTTACTGACCCAAAATGTATTTACTGTATATAAGATAATCATGTCACCGTATAAATACCAATTTTCTATAGAAAATTCTTCTAGTTTATACATGTGGTCCGATTTAATTCTCTTGCACAGTTTAGTGTCAACAGCAAATATGGAGACATTATTCCCTGGTCCTGATTCAAAATCACTAGAGAAGCGAGCAGGAAGAGAAGTCTGAGCTAATTGACAGTTAGTAATCTTTTGTGGACCATTTCTCTTTCTGACTTTGTTAGTGCTCCCTCACAATTGAAGCTCTATGATGCACGATGCTTTTTCATGTATATACTCTGTTTCAAGTACTCTTTCACACACATGCAAATACTCACATATATACATGCTACTGTGTTCACATGTGCTGCACACACACTAACTCTTATGCACACACTCCATTGCAATCACACATATGAACACATTCACTTTCAAGCAAGCACTCTTACTCACATGCATGTTTTCTTTCATGCAGTCACACACTTTCAAGCATTCTCCATCAAGCATGCAAGTGTTTCCATCCATGGGCTCTTATGCATCCTGCACACACACTCTCACAACTGATTATTTAAACACTCTGACCTATGTCCATTCACACTTACACATTAAATTGCACCCTCACTCTCACACATAGGCACACACATGCACACTTAAGTCAACCCATTAACTATCACGCATGCCTTGTCGCATACAACACTTGCATGATCAAACATGCACTCCCTTGTGTACAGCTCGACACAATCTAATGCAAAACTGCTTCATTTGATAAGCATGCACATATCAGTCATAACTCACTTGAATCTTCAGTCTTCTGAGTTGTATAATTTTGCTGTATATTTATTTAAAGAAGCATTAGTGGTTTGTTTCTGTATGTCTTAAATGCAGTGCAATAATAGGAGCTAATAATTTGGTTCCAACTGTATTTTTTAACTAGAAGTTGATTGGTATGAAATAAATCAGTCATGTCAACAAGTTGTTTTCATCTTATCTGTCTGCAGGATGTACTAACAATTTTTCTATAGTAAATCATTCCTGATATTTGAAAATGTTTGTGTGGCTTATTTATGCTAATGAGTGACTAAACATGCTAATTAGCACCCCAGGATACTTCAGAAAAGTGAGGAAGGCATTATAATCCTAGGGAGTATTGATTTTGCCACCAGAGATACAGACAAGCAGACTGCCGAATCGCAGACAGCCGAATGTCTGTGAGTGAGTTGCGGGCTCCTGTTGGTCTCTGATTGCGATGCTATTCAATTGCTCAAGGCCGCAAGTTACGGGCCCCAAACCTAAACCGTATATCATGCACTGGGTTCTAGCAGTTCAGGGCGGGAACCTGATCAATTCAGCAATCCCGTAACCGCTATTTCGAATCAGCGAATAGAAAATGAGACTGTCATTATTACGGCAGTAAAATATGGAGGTTAGAGGTCAATCAATTAGGTTTGGGGGTCAGATAAGACTCGCAAACCCGAAAAATACAGAATTATGAAAAAGAATGTCAATACTGTTCTAGTCCATATGGGTGGCCTGAAATGTATTAACTCATTGATACTCGAAATCAGTTTAGCCCCGAAATGAAACATAAAAATAAAATGTATTTCCTGCTGTTTTACGAGCTTGAGACTGTTGTGCAATTAATTCTAATGTTTATCATCGCTTTCCCCGTTATTTACAGTGCAGTAGTGATTTTTTATTTGCAGTTACAGTGCCACGAATAGGTGTTTAACCCCCTCGCAGGTCCTCTCTAGCACTCTAGCATTTTCTCCTTCATTTGCCATTACCGGGTGTGAGTACATTTGCGGGCTTGGAGAAATTGAGCAAATGAATAGCGATTTGCGATTTTACCCTTATTAAAGTGACAGACCAAAGGCTTCTGGAGGCTGTAAGTTACAAGTTTAACCATCGCCATTATTTCAAGCCCGTAACTCGGAAGCCGATCCGAGCCCGCAAAAAGAGGCTAATTGAATAACAAAATAGCTTGCGACCTCACTTACGGGTCTCCAGAAACCTGAAATGAATTGGGCTCTAAATTTTCAGGAATATTAAATGTTAGAAAAATTTGGCTAGTACAATTTATAGCTAGATTTTGATTTTAGAATGACTTAAAAAATACATGCTGATTTTGAGGTGACAAAGTCCCTTTAACATCCTATCCATTGGAAGCTTTTAAAAAATATAAAATGTAATTCAAAAGTAGAATATTACTACCCCCCCTGCTCCAGCTGAGTTTTACAATGTCTTTTTAGAGATTCTCCCTACAGACAGAGCAGACAACTGCAATCCATTTGGTATTGACATCTTACATTGCTCCTTTTTGTTTACAGAGATCCTCTTAGGTTTTATTCACATACTTTAAAAACTTACCTTTTGTTGGTATTTGTTTGAATGCCATTTGAAGTGGAAAAAGCCAATGGATGAGGTATGGTTCATAGGTGCCGTTGTACACATACAGAATATTTAATGTCTTGCTTGATTCTAAAATCATTTGTTCATCGGTTGCAAATTGTTGCATGCAGGCAGAGTTTGCATACTTCTGTTAAAACAGAAAGAATGTTTAAATGACTGTCCAAAATCTTGACATTTCATACAAAAATAAAATGATGCAGAATAAAAGGTTCACTTTTGCATCCAGCTGCGCTAATTCAGAGTTATATATCGTATCATACATAATTTGTCTGTATTGAATATAATGAATTACCAAAGCTGCAGTTTGGCGGATATTAATAAAATATTAAAAATAAAAGAGAAAAATATCAGTGACAATTACAGAATATCCATCATGTCCTCAAAACAGGGTGTTAAATTCACACTTGTTTACTACCACATCCACCTTCCAACAGACAGGTTAAAGGTATATCTACATTTCCCTGTTTTTACCTTATTCTAATCTAACACATGCTGCTTATATCAGACACACATTACATTGATTCATTCTATACACATACAGATTTATTCTATTTAAAAATAAAACTTGTTGTCCACACCCCCAGAGCTGCTTACATATGCATCTGGTACCTACCAATAGAAACACTGCACTTGAGTATGGATGTTAATCCTTTAATAACCTTCAAGCAAGCAGCAGCTTAAGCAGAGATCTACAGATGAGTGTCTGGCTCCCCCTTCTTCTTTCTACAGTGGGACTTCCTGCATAAACTGTCATCATTAATTGTTACAATGTATTAAAATGCATTAGCTGCCTGTGATTAGCCAAAACAAATTATCAATTATATGCTATTTTTAGCAGAGATATCAAGGGGTGTTAAATCACAAAAGCAACTGATTGCAAACGCAAGAGATTTAGCAAACATCAGAGTGAGTTTGATAATGTTTATTTTGGTATTTTTTTGCAAAAACATGTTTTCATACACTACTGATTCTCCTCTCAGATGCATTCATAATCCATGAAACTTAAATATGCCTTTAACACTAAAATTACAAAAATTATACCATGCACTTAAAAAGATAATGAAGTGTTAAAAGAAGTCACTGTCCATAACTTGCATCTAATGAAAACCATATTAATCTAATTATATACAGTTAGGATAGGATTTATTACTATTTTAAAACTCCCTGTGCTTCACTATAGGGAGCTGCCATTTTGGCCTCTCTCCTTCCACCCACCCTACAATGCATGTCATTGAGCGAGGTGGTCGAGCAGCAATGCTGTGAATTTCCACTTTGCATCTTCTAAACATAACACCAGCGGCATCCTGTTCATTTCAAACACCTGTGGCTTTTTAAATTGCAATAAGTGTCTGTGTATAAATAGTCAACGAGTTTGTTAGCTCTCACGTGGATGCACTGAGAAAACTAGATACTGAGCCATGAGGAGCAGAAAAGAACTGTCAAAAGACCTGCGTGACAAGGTGATTGAACTTCATAAAGATGAAAAAAGATATAAAAAGATATCCAGTAACAGTACTGTTCAATCACTTATTAAGAAGTGGAAAATTCAGTGTGGTTGTTTCAAGGAGCACAAACGACGATAGTTGAACAAAAATTAGCTACATGGTCGAGTTGCCAGAAAAAAGCCTTTACTGCTCCAATGCCATAAAAAAGTCTGGTTACAATATGCCCGACAACACCTTGACACGCCTCACAGCTTCTGGCACACTGTAATTTGGGGTGATGAGACCAAAATAGAGCTTTATGGTCACAACCATAAGCGATATGTTTGGAATGGGGTCAACAAGGCTTATAGTGAAAAGAATACCATCCCCACTGTGAAGCATGGTGGTGGCTCACTGATATTTGGGAATGTGTGAGCTCTAAAACAGGGGGAATCTTGTGAAAATTGATGGCAAGATGAATGCAGCATGTTATTAGAAAATACTGGAAGACAATTTGCATTCTTCTGCACAAAGGCTGCACATGGGACGCTCTTGGACTTTCCAGCATGACAATGATCCTAAGCGCAAGGCCAAGTTGACCCTCCAGTGGTTACAGCAGAAAATGGTGAAGATTGTGGAGTGGCCATCACAGTCTCCTGACCTTAATATCATTGAGCCACTCTGGGGAGATCTCAAATGTGCGGTTCATGCAAGAAGACTTTGCATGACCTGGAAGTATTTTGCTATACCCCCTGCAAGAATTAGGGGCCTCATAGACAACTAGTACAAAAGATTGCTCGCTGTCATTGATGCTAAAGGGGGCAGTACACAGTATTAACACCTAAGAGTATGTAAACTTTTGGTCAGGGCCATTTGGGTGATTTCTGTTTAGCCAAAAAAATTGATAATAAATGGCTTCATATGATCACTATCCTTCAATAAAATATTTATGAATGAATGAATTTTTTTGAATGAGCAATCATATTTTTTAAATAAATGTTAAAATTTCACAATTTATGCCTGGGTATGCAAACTGTTGAGCACAACTGTACGTTAAAATGCCAGGGACAAAGGAATTCTAGTATGCTGAATAAAAACATTAAAAAAATGGCAAGTTTTTAGGTTGATAGGATCAGCAGACTTTTGATTCTCAAGACATAAAAATCCATGTTTCTATGTTTATTCACAGCTTGCTTCCTACCAGCCTTACCGTGACATGCTTGGAAAGATGGGAGGAGTGAGAGAGGTAACATGCAGCCCTATAGAGGTGAGCAGATGAACATTCAAACAATAGTAATAATTTATACTTTTATATAATTGGGCTAATAAAGTTTTTATTATGCTATATGCAACTTCTACTTATTAAAAGGACCATACATTGACATTTAATTTTAAAAGAATAGGTTTTAAACACTACAAATTACTTTTTTCTGGGTTATATGAGTGGTCTATGAGCGGTCTATAGTTTAAAAAAAATGTGTTATAAGCCTTCAGGTGGAATAGACTTCAGGGTCAATAAACCGCTTGTCCTTACCGGGTAATTGACATAAAGTTGAACTTCAGGGTCAATTATCCGCTTCTCCTGACCGGTTAATTGACACAAAGTTGAAGGAAGTCTTGTAGGTGATTGTAAATTAAAACTGATTTTAATTATGCTCATCTTTTGAATGCACTCATACCTAAAAAACACATCTAACTGGTGTTATGATCATCAAACAAGAGTTGCAAATATGTTCTTTCATCACAGTTCTTTGCTGTAAAGATTTTCCTTTTTTCATGTAATATATTGCAGTGCTAGTGCATGATATACAATGTTTCCTTTTAACCTAGACCTGCATGTTTGCCACCATTATCTCCAAACTCACCTCCACTACTGCATTTTCTATAAGACCTGAGAGTGGGGACCTTGTTGCACTTCTGAGTTTTAATTCTGCAAGTTTGTGTTCCAACATTCTACCATATTTCTCTCTTGCTTCTTTTTCAATAACTCTGAAAAAAAATCAATTTAGCATATTACTCATCTGTGCAGCAACAGTGCAGGTAATGAGTTAACAATTTCATATTTGATATGGCAAGCAAAAATAGAATGTATCTTCAAGTGTCTAATTCGGCTAGTTACCATATTCAAAAAATGATGTGTTTCTTGGAAAACCTGCCTATAGATTGAGGGAGGTTCCTTAGAAGCAGCTAATCAGATACGGCAGATGTTGCAATTGTATTCTTGGAAATAGTGCTCCTATGGGAATGGTGGAAGACTAGCTGGCAGCAGTTCAGCACAGCAGAAAGAGAAGAAAATATCTTCTGCAGAAAAAAGAAGTCTTTTTAAAGACAGCTTTGTAATTGAAGTGTTGGCTTCCTTTGTGCGAATCAAATGGTCAAAATCAGTGCCGTTATTATATGTCTTTGACAAGTCTATTTATATGACTCTTCAAATGATTATATATATGAAGATATTTACAGCATGTTGTTTTCTTGTATTTTACACAGCCAACATCTTTGCACTGCATTCAATTGATTATAATGATAACCACAAATAAGTAGAGATGTACATAGCCCATTATGTCATGAATAGAGTTAATTAGAATCAGGTAAAATCCATTATGAATGGACAGAAATAAATACTGCAGATAGAATATTCAGGAGCCAGTAAAAGTGTGCATGCCTATATATCGGTTATACTTTTAAAATTATTTATGGGCCAGTAATCAATTTTAATAGTTGTGACAATCAATATGATTTTTCCAACATAAGCAAAATTGTAAAAACCGACAAGAAAAATTACTCATATACAGTAGTTCAATTATTATATCGTATTGTTATATGTTCCCACTTAAATGTACACACATCTAGATTTATGAAGAGTCACATGGGCAGCAAAGTATCAAATAGCTCTCAAAGTCATGTTCAAACATGTTGCACCACAAATGCATGCCTCCCACTTGTATATAACACACAACCCATCTCTTCAACACCCACTCTCCAGAGCCAATAAGGATGCTGTTGTCCCTGAGCACTGGGATCTGAAGCTGTGTGAAGGTTGACCACAATGGAGATTTAAGAAGGACCATCAAGATGATAATAATTGTTAATTATTACAGTATAAACAATGCAATAATAGTAAAATATAATAGCAGCCAAATACATTTGGGACCAATATCATACTTTCAAGTGACTCCTAATGGAATGAGAGTACCAAAACAGCTCTCATCTGTTTGTAGCTATTGTACTAAATAACACTGGCTTATTTCAAGAAGTATGTAATAGAGAATGAAACACATAGAGTTGGTAGATCCAACAAGAGTTTATGCGCCAGCAGGTAACAGTATTTCTTCTAACATGAGTAATCTCCTATTATTTGCATAACAATTATTATTAGGGGTCATAAATAATGTATAACTTAAGTTTATAAAATTAATAAGTGTAGATGCTACACATGACAGATGTACTCTTTGCAGTTGAACTGGGCTGCTACTGTATTTCACAATTATTGTTGTTTAAATGTTTTAATACATTAACAATTCGTGTTATCTCTGGTGTACCTTTGTATTTTGTTTTTTTCATTTTTGTTACAGGTTTCCCATCTGGATTGTCACATGGGCAGCAAGAAGAGACTACCCAGGAGATGTTTAGTTGATTTTGTTCTATCTGATCAAAATGTTCTGCCGATTAATCCAAGATCAACTATCAAATGTAGCTGTAAACCCCAATCTATCATTTATGCACCACAAGTTTTGCAACATTGTGCTACATCAACACACTTTGGTAAATAATCCAATAATGTGAGTTACAACTGTAACTGTATTTTAATCATATGTATTTTAATCATGATAAAGTACTGATCCAAATATACATCATGATAACACAATGACAGCTGTGATTGCTTACTCATAGTCATTGTTATGAACATAAGGGCCTGCTGGACTGTTTGGGGTTAATCAGCTGCTCTATGTGTGGTTGGAGGGTACTGGTGACTTGCTTGGCAGTTGTATCATGGGTGTGATGGGTGCATGTTGTGCTGTCATTGATTAACATTGGAATACTGTATCTGTGTTAGAAATAGGATAGTGGGCTATGCTTAAATAATAAAGTTAATGCAGTCACTTATGTGACAAAGGATTAAAGAATTCTAAAGAACTGATATCGCTTTGAGAGGCAGCCACGCACAAATCCTCAGGCTTTAGTCTGGAAGGGGAAAGTTTAGTTTTATAACCCTGTAAGTCGAGATCTGAACAAAAGGTTACGACCCGTAGAAAGAGAGAGACTTGGGGTGAGCGTAGTCCCCCAAATCGGGCGGGTGTGACAGTCATTATAATTTAAAGGGACAAATACAAGAAAAGGATAGTGTATCTGCAGAAGATTTTGTGCATAACTGTATTAATTCTGAAGCATTCATAACTAATTATTTAATCAATATATTTACAAAGGAAAGACAAAGCAAGGTGACAAATCAAGCTTACTCAATGCTGACTCCTTTGTAAACTTTATCAGATCTCAGTATTTTGTCCATCCATATGAATTGGCGCAGTCTCTTTGGAAGCAACTTTCCACCAAGACTTTCACACACTGCTGCCATGTTGTCGGAGTCTGATGAAATCATGGTACAGACGATATCTCCAAGTACATCACTTGCAGTACTGTTTAAAGCAGGAGGTCTGATATCTGTACCTGCACATGGCATAAATAAAAGAAGTTAGGTGCTGTGCTGTTCACACATACATAACTACCTAACAATGTACCAGTCAATGAGGCCTGCAATTAAACAAATATTATTGAGGACTGCTTTCACAAACGGCATATAGCAGAAATGGTGATGATATATGAGAGAAAATGTTATTTGATAATAATCCAATATGCAAAAGGTCTAAAGCAGGCATTATTACATTACATCTTTTTCAAGACTATTATTTCAAAGTGTTGCAGACACCCATGAAACTATTATATGCTATCTTCATTAATGCTAGCAGCCATTATCAGTGGATGCCATGATTTGCCATTTGCAAGGGGGCCTTGGAAGTTGTTTTGGAAGGGCTTGCACTCTAGAGTACAACTTTTCAAGAGAAACCACTTTATCAACATAATAGGTCACCCCACTTGCAACAGTTAAATTCAAGTAAATATATATATATATATATTTATAAATGCAGCATAATTGTGTATAATAGTAAATAAATTAAAGATCTGAGTGGAAAACTCAGAAACACTATTCAAATGTGTAAAATGTAAAATGTCTTGGTACTAATTTGAGTATTCTATAGAATATATCACTGGAAAGTGTTACAAAAATAAAGTACAGCAACAAATCTGAAATTGTTACAGACATAAATTGTAGTGTCAAGGTCATATAAACAATCATTGCATTATATCAGTTCCAAAGTACACAATGTACAAACCACAAGAGCCAATGGATAGCAATATAAAAGGAGTTGTATATCATTAATATTTGAATACAATTGACAAGGTTCCAGTAATATGAATAAGTCCAACACATGAATCTCCCAACACCTCATCTTAAAATATTATCATGAGGAGATATAATGAATACCACAAGAATATATCTGCACTGAGTAATTACTTGCCTCGGATAAACCTCTCTAACACCTGTATTCCAGTCAGATTTTTATGGACAATAGGGCTCCATAGAATTATTGTACATCTTGTATTGCATCTGAGTAATGTATTAGTGGTGTGTTCTGCCCCCTGCTGTGCACTCCTGTTCTTACAACCATTAAATGTAATTAACAATATTTTATGTGGTAGAGGGTGAGATCCTCCTATATTGATCAAGATATAATGTATCATAGTATCTCACAGCAAAGATTGGTTTTCTTACTCTACATTTCTTATGGTCATTCGTTATCTTTGCTTATACCATATTATGCACATTTGTATCCCTGATTTTGAGAAATTGATCAATATTGATTACATATTGTATGTATAGTTGTATCATCCATACATGTGAGTCTAGTAAAGAATGTGCAAGTTTATTCACCTTTACCTATATGATCTTTATATAAAGAACTTTAAAAAGTTGCACAAAAAGGATACAATTGATCATATTACAGAAGAGAAAAACATGACATGTGTAACACATACCAGTGTGTAATGTGAGATTTAGTTTGTTCCTGAAATAGTGCTGGAGCCTTCATCTAGGTTATGGGTGTGTCAGGTCATACCAGGATCAATAGAGAGGCAAAGGATGATCATTATCTATGCTCTATGTCTTATCAGTGTGAGCCAAGTAGAAGAGATGTGTCTTGAGGGAGCTGTTAAATGGGCTCTGGCTAGGGATGCGGCTGATATGTGATTGGAGATTGCAGCAAAAGGAGCAGTGTAGGGCATTTTGGGACATGAAGGAAGGGTAGATGAGGTTGTGTAAATTACTGATACACTTTTATTTAGAATGTGGGGGAAGTCAAAGAGAACTAGAAAGTAGCACTGACAATCAAATGAGGAGACATGGGAGAGGAGGCTTGTGGTTAAGATGGGACACTAGGGTATTGGTACAGGGACTTGTAGAGTATGAGGTTTAATCATTGCACATTAATAAAGTGATGACTAAATACATGTTTTAAGTGTCATTTGAATAGTAGGGTTAGAGGAAAGTGTTCTTTGGGGCTATCTAATAGTGCATTTGTGCATTTTATATTGACACATTGCACATGGTGGTAATCATTTAGTTGTTATTTAACCCCTTTTCTTCTGAGCTACACCCTTTATGTAAACAGCCCATGACACATTCTGAGACAGACAAAACATTCACACAAATGACGAAGAACAGTCTTTGTCTGTGAAAGAAAGGCAGTACATGTGAGAAAATATTTCTGAGGGTATGTAAGTGAGAGTATCAGAACATGTGAATGTATAAAAATGTGTGTGCCATCCTGTGGATATGTGAGTGAAAGTGTGTGAGTGAGTGGAAGCAAATTGGAAGAAACAGAAGCAGCTATTGTGGTACCTTGGTTTTAAACCTTAATCCATGCTGGATGGCAGGTTGAGTAACAAAAAGGTTGAGTTCCCATAGAAAACAATATAAATTGAAATTAGCAGGTCCAAGCCCCAGAAATTGCACATTTTACTTTGACCTGATGGTGTTGTTTTTTGATATAAAACCTGAAAACTAAACAGACATAAATTAAAAAAACATAGAATTTAACTTCACTTTAAATGTACTGAGAGGACTTGAGGGCCCAATGGGATGGTGACGATGTAGAGGAGGAAAAGGAGGAGAGAGGTTTTTGCTTGAAAGCAGAGTCATTTTCCAATAGAACATCAGGGAATTGCACAGGGGATCTTTTTTTCCCCCTGTCTTTTAATATGACTGAACCCAGCAGGAGACTCTGCTGTTTCTCTAGGGGTTCCACTAGAAACTTATCTAGGGAAACTTGCTTCCGCCTTCGTTTTGAAATGTGTCTGAAGTGAGACATTGTTTGTTTATTAAACAAGTCCACATTGTAGCTTATTAGAGCTTTGTCGGGGTGATACTTTTCGACAAAATGTTGTAATTAAGCCCATGTAGCACACATTTCTTTGATCAGTACATATCTGTTGCTGATCCCTTTGGAGCTCCTGTAGCTCCTCAGTGCTGAGCTTTTGTTTGTGCTCCTCCACTAACTCTTCAAAGTCTTCATTACTGACATCAATGTCCTCCACTATTGGGCTAGGTATTGCCTCCAAATTCCTTGGAGCTACAGATTCTGGCCACAATTTCCTCCAGCCACAGTTCATGGTCTTGTGAGAGACTGCAAGCCAGGCCTTATCTATCAGAGTGACACAGTGGAGGATATTTAAATGGTCCTTCCAGAACTCTGGAAGAGGGCCTTGGTATACAGTTTCATAACAATTTAGATGACCAACTAGTCCATGGGTAGGATCAGATGAGTTGTATTAGGAAACAAGCACTTCGCAATTATAAAATTAAAGTCCTCCGGCAAGTTGTCCTCCAAGCCTGGAGGTTGAGCAGGAGCATTGTCCATTATTAATAGGGCCTTCAGAGGCAGTTCTTTCTCCTCCAAATATTTTTTGACACTGGGGCCAAACACTTATCCATTCAATGAAGAAGTAACTGGTTACACAGGATTTACTGCTGGGCCTCCACATTACACTTAACTTGCTTTTTATCAGATTTTCTTTTTTTAAACTCTGGGGTTCTCACAGTGATAGACTAAGTAGAGGCTTAATTTTTAGATCCCTGCTAGCATTACCACACACCAACAGAGTTAGCCTGTCCTTTGTCGACTTATGTCCTGGCAATGTCTTCTGCTCTTGAGTGGTGAAGGTTCTTTCAAAATAAACCAGTCTCGTCACAGTTGAACTAAAGCCTCAGCCACTACATAGTCTCTAAACATCATGACAAAGGTTTTAGCGGCTTCTTTGTTGGCACTGTCTGCCTCTCCATGCCTCACCACACTGTGAATGCCAGTTATTTTTAAAATTCTCATACCAACCATGACTGACTTTAAATTCTTCACTATTCTCACTTGTTGTACGCCCGTCTTTTACCAGAACAGCATGCAACTGTTTTTCTCTCCTGCACATTAGTTCGTTAATCCAAATGTACAATTTCTGTGACCTTTGCTCACTCACAACCTTCACACCTCTAGCCACATCAGCTCTTTTAATAGTTTCCTTATTTTTCAGTATCGCAGAGATCGTGGTTCTAGGCATTTTGTACTCAGCACACTCATACTTGACAGTTATCCCTTTTTTTTGGTCTATGGTGGTTCTATTTTTCATTTCAGCTGAGTGGTGTCACAAGCCTTCTTCAAACTCATGATGTAAGCACAAGCTACACTTTGGTTCGTGTAAGCACAGCCTGCACTTTGGTCTTTTAGGCACAGTCTACACTTTGATCTTTATAGGCACAGGCTGCACTTTGGTTCTTATAGGCATAATCTACACTGCAGTCCTTATAGACACAGGCTGCTCTTTGATTCTTACAGGAGCAGTCTACACTTTGGTTCTTATAAGCACAGGCTGCACTTTGATTCTTGTAGACACTGGCTGCACTTTGATTCCTGCCGGCACAGACAGCTCTTGGTCTCTTGCAGGCACTAACTACATTACGCCACAGTACTAAACTTTATTTCACTTCCTGAAAAACAGGATGCGGGGTGTAGCAAGTGAGTTGAGTTCCAATCCAATTTTGTTAGTCCGTTGCATCGAGTTCCGAGCAATCGTAAAGTTCTGAAACATTTTTTTGTCAGTGAGACGCGTCGAGTCAGTGAAAACGTTGAGTTCAGAGGAGGTTGAGAACCGAGGGTTCACAGTATTAACATACGCACAGATGTTAATAAACTCTCACTTACACATTCTCATTCACCTTCTCTTATATGCTTTCACTCACAACCTATCACTTATACCGTGCACTTGAAGTGAGTGGATCTTTTGACATTATCCAAATAAAATACATTTTGTGTTAAAAACATTGCATCTAAAAGTGGTACTGTACTTTACATGTTTTTTATTTACTTGCTTCTAGCAGTCATTATTGCCTTGAGCACAATTACAACTGCACTAAGAGATGAGCAGATACAATTCCATCCAACATGTATGTTCTAACAATAGTTTAAACCTTTACTCCATCTACTGACTTCATTCTTTTTGATGCAATTTTAGAAGTGAACAGATTTGTTCAGTCTATTACTTTGAAAATAAAAATGTTTGCAGTTGATACTCAGGAGGTTGTCACAGATGCTTTTGATACTACACATTCTGCAGATTCTGTTGACTTTAAACTAATTGAAGCCCAAAGCTGTGATGTGACAGGAAACTCAGGGACTATTTTAGATTTAAAGAATGTGACTTCTGCTGAGAAGTGACATTTACAAGATTAAATTGAACTGTCTCATGAACACTATCTATTCCTGTGATTCACTATTTTCCCAGTTTTTATGCTATTTCACATATGGATATTTCACAAGATAAAGACAACAGCTGTAAAAAATGAACCATTTTATCTTTGAGTATAAAAAAAAACTGTTTATCTGCTGCTGAACAAAAGCAATTAAATGAATTAAACATATATGATTAACATATATTCCTTGTCATAGATCAGCTTGCCCTATTAAGTTATTATATATTGGAAACAACTTTGTTTTCATAGGTCTGTATATTTCTTCAGCTACAGTTGAAGCCAATTTAGTTTATTTATTATTTGTTTGATTTTGTATTCCATATTTTATCTATTTTATAAGGCATAGAGAGTATATTTTAATTGTCAACCAAAGGAAGTTTAACACAGGGACAAAAAACAATGCACACTTGCACCCTATGATCTCCATATATGAATAATTAGTACCATAATTTTCTTTGGTAAATTAGATTTGTTTTATTGTGGTACAATCTGTTCCTAAAAAGTTATTTGCTCAATTGTATTTATTGTTAGATGTTTTTACTTTTATGAACTATTATATACATAATAAATGTCCTTTGTAAATAACTGTTTGCCTTAGGTAAAACATAATTTAAAAATACTTCTGGTTACTTTGCTCTAAATAGAAAACTACACAAAGAATTAACATGCTTTGTTGTAATGGCAATTCTGCCTATCACATATTATAATTGTCCTGCTACGAGTCGTCACGCTGTTTGCGTGGTCCGTACGATTTAGCGGGCTTAGCGATAAGCGCCGCAGGCGCTCATCGCCCGGCGAGCCTCGCGCAGTGAGGCGTGCCGTTAAACCGTAGCACTTTAGCGGGCTTAGCGATGAGCGCCGCAGGCGCTCATTGCAGGCGAGCCTCGCATAGTGAGGCGAGCCGTTAATACAGAGCACTTTGGCAATGAGCGCGACAGGCGCTCATTGCAGAGGAGCCTCGCATAGCGAGGCAAGCTGTTAATATGGAGCACTTTGGCAATGAGGGGCGCAGGCGCTCATTGCAGGCGAGCCTCGCATAGCGAGGCAAGCCGTTAAAACGTAGCAACGTAGCAAAAAAATACGGCCGCAACTCGCGAACATCAAAAAAACAAAACACAATAAATACACACAGCACATACATAAAAACCTTACCGACAGCAAGAGGGAGCATCCACGACCTCAAAAAAGCAAGTTACACCTTGATTTACCTCAAAATAAAAAAATTTAGACACTAGAAAAAACGCTAAGCGAGAGAAAAAATGGCGGCCGAACAAAACAAAAACGAGGCTACAGCACTCTCAACACGCAAAACACCACAACACACTCGCAAAACACCACAAGAAACTCGCAAAACACCACGAAGCACCGACGGATGATCCGAGAAGACGCATACCACAGATAACCCGCCATTTAGCGCCAATGCGGAAGTACACAACTACGCTAACGGTTTCATCTCGCGCCATGCAGTATTACACTGCACAGATTCAGCCCGCTTACACAGTAGCTCCACACCACTAATGCTGCAGCAACATCAAAACAGATTGCAGCTCTTCAACACAATGCTTCACAATAGGTAAAGTATATTCATTTATTAATGTATTATATATTTCATTATTACACACCAAACACCATTAGCTCACTTACGATTTCATTGCCGTCATTTTTTGACGGGCAATTCGCTAGTCACATATAATAGTTGTCAAACTGCAAGTCGTCGTCACGCTTTGCGAGCTCGCAAAGAGAGCTCACAACAACTGCGTCCCTTGCAAAGCGAGGGACGCAGTTTGGGCAGAAACGCAGTTTGGGCCCCTATTTGCAGAAGGTGGAGGCTCCAACGTCGGCTGCAATGAGCCTGCAGAGGCCACATTTGTGGAGGTGGAGTCTCTACGGCGCCTCACTCGCGGTTACAAAACCCAGAGAAGCAAGACTTACAAAAAAAACAACCACGACGCAGGACTTACAAAAAAAACAAAACAATAAAAAAAAATTACGACCTTGCAAAAATACAAAATTAACGGCCATAACGCGTACATCTACAAACAACAAAAAAACTTCAAAATAAATAAACACACACACAGCATGGGGGGACAGCCAAGACATCTGCCAGTGAGGTTGCCCCCCAATTAAAGTCGAATTTAAGGAGTTTTGGAACTTGACAATCCGCTCAGCGAAAAGAAATGAAAACGAGGGTACACGACCCAAAACCCGCAAATAATAGCCAGGCGCGCACAACTTTTGACAAGGACGTATGAGATACAAAAATGCAAGATTACGAGGTCTCAAAAATACGAACTTAAAGGCCGAACCGTGCACAGTGAAAAACATAAAAAACACACAAAATACAAACACAAATTAAAAAAAACATTACACACAGCAAGGGAGGACAGCCAGGACGTCTGGGAGTCAGGTTGCACGCAAATTTAACAGAGTTAACGCAGAGTTTAGCCACTTGATAATCCCCTAAGTGAGAGAAAAAATTGCCGCCGAAACAAACGAAAACGAGGCTACACGACCCCTAAACCCGCAAAACACCACCAGGCACATACGACTTTTACACAAACCCGTACGAGCTACAAAATACACTATTAGCAAGGAGGCAAAACCACACCCGCGTACCACACACACAATCGTCACCATTTTACAACAGTAAATTACAAAATGCGGAATTACACAGCTAAACAAACGGTTTGCCCTCGCGCAAGCAGGCTATTTACACTTCACACATTGCTGACACTTATACCTCAGCGCAACAACAGTGCAAGTCGACATTGTATGCTGCAGGAACATCAAAAAAGATTGTTAGCTCTTAAGGACATTGCTGGCTCCATATATTAATTACAATTACGTATAGTATATTAATTTATAATTTTAATAATTAATTAATTATCATTAAAAAATACATATACAGAAAAAAAAAACACACCACAAGATTGCATTAAACGACAAAGGCCTTCACTGTGCTCCTCACAAGGAGCGCCAACGGTGCTCAGATGACGCAAAGCACCCCAGGGGAGAGGCTCACAATGAGTGCCAAATGGAGATCAGCGCGGACCTTACAATGAGCTCAAAAGCGGCTCTGATGCATAATACAACAACCGAGAGGCTCGCAATGAGCGCCCAAGGTACTCACAGGACCAAAACACTTATTTTCTGAGGCAAACAACATTACCTGCCTTACAATTTTATTGCCCTGTCATTTTTGACGGGCAAGTCGCTAGTGTAAATAGTCAAACAGTCTTCTGTGAAGAACTTCACAGACTCTGCAGTTCTTAGTGAATGCTGTCCAATGTTCTGGGTTCTAACACTATTGTATTTTTAGTGGAGGGGAATTACAAGCACAAGGAATTACAAGTTTTATTACTACAATGGTATCTAGATACTGACCATATTGATTCTACCATTCATTTTGAGTTTTTATTCACTTATACCATTACGGAAAAGAAACCTCCGGAAGCATGTCATGGTTTTGAAGCCCTGGACCATGTATACAAAGTGCCTTTGCTCAATCTTCAAAACTGTGTCCTCAGGTGAGTACAGGTGTGTTCCTTCCCATCTTGAGGACTTTAGGACCTTTTGTCCTTGTCCTCTTATGTGCTGATGCCAAAAAGTTCTTGGTACTTGGCAGGGGCCTCCCTAAGTGAATGCTGACGCAGAGAGGCTCAACATTCACATATAGGTTGCAACAGCTTTAAGCCTATCCTTAAAGTTGGTATAATACAAAAAATATTTCCTGCAATTCCAAAAATATGCAAACAGGGGGCCTCATTCAACTGCGATTTGGCCAATTGAATAGGGCTCTATACAAGCACATAGCATTTTTTTTACAGAAGTTTTTCGTTATTGAAGACCTTGCTTTTGGATAGAAGTTCACTAACTAAAAACATCTGTAAAAAATTGCTATGTTATTATATAGAGCCCTATTCAATTAGCCAATCACATTTGAATGAGGCCCAGGGTGTCTTAAAATAAAAAAGTGTTTCATGTGCTTGATTGCTGTGCCGCAGCACTATTCAGGTTGTTCACTTTTTGAGTGGTTCTTTGAAAAATGCATTCCTGTTTACCTTTGCAAGTCTCCACCATAGGAGTTGGCTTTGATAAGGAATGTATGTATAAAAGCAGGTAAGATTGCCATCATAGTATTCATTAAGTGGTTTCCTTTTGGACATTGTAAACCTGCTTGTAACATTTACATTTACATAATTCTTACAGTAGATCTGTACATTCACTACATAAATAAAATACACATTATCTACAAATACATATTACATTACAAATGCCAAATTTCCATCTTATAATTGTGAAGTAAAAATATTATAAACATTTTCATGTTCTCTAACCCCAAGTGTCTGTTTGCCACATTCAACATTCTCCTCCACCCACCACCTCCTCCCATCCCTTCCTTTCTCACAGCTGAAGACTTCCCCAACCATTTTATTCATAAAATTCAAAACATCCGCAATTAACTCTCATCTCATAGTGGCTCTCACACTCCACCCTCTAAACCAACCAACAACACCCAGTCTTCTCCCTTCTCCAATACCACAGCCACCTTTGAACTGCTTTGATCCGGCTACAGAGGATGAAGTCTCCAAACTACTATCATCCACTCGCCTCACTACCTGTCCTTTAGGATCCTATTCCATCTCAGCTCATCTCTCCCCTCTCTACCCCACTAATCCCAGCTCTTACACATATTTTCATCCCCCCCCACCCCCAACTACTGGCATGTTTCCATCTTCTCTAAAACATGCCATAGTTATACCCACCCTCAAAAAACCCTCATCTGGCTCTGACGTTGCATCTAACTACCGCCCTATCTCTCTGCTTCTCTGGCTTCCAAACTGCTGGAGGGGCCTTACCAGCTTTATTTCCTCTACCTCTCTTCTTGACACCTTCCAATCTGGCTTTCGGCCCCAACACTCCACTGAGACAGCTCTCACTAAAGTCACCAATGACCTGCTTACCGCCAAGTCAAAGGTCACTTTTCAATTCTTCTTCTTCTAGATCTCTACGCCATATCCTCTTCTCCCTCGGCATTCGAGACACTGCTCTCTCGTGATTCTCATCATACCTATAAAATCGATCATTCAGTATCTCCTTCTCTGACACCTCTTCTTCTACCTACCCCCTGTCTGTTGGCATACCCCAAGGATCAGTCCTAGGCCACCTCCTCTTCTCCATCTACACTTCCTCACTTGGTACCCTCATAAACTCTTTTGGGCTTCATTATCATCTCTATGCAGATGATAACACCCCTCTCTTCTAACACACGTCTCTAACTGCCTCTCTAGTATATGCTCTTGGATGTCCACCCACCATCTCAAACTCAACATGTCTAAAACTAAACTCCTAATCTCCCCTTCCTCTCCCACAGCGTCAATTCCTCACATCTCTCTCACTGTCAACAACAACATCATCACTCCCACCTCCCAAGCCCATTGTCTTTGAGTTTTACTGGACCCTGCTCTGTCTGTCATCCCTCACGTACAATCACTAACTAAATATTGTCTTTTCCATGTAAAAAACATCTCCAGAATTCGTCACTATCTTAACACAAGACACAACTAAAATCCTTATACACGCTCTCTCATCATCTCTCGACTAGACTACTGCAACTCGCTTCTTGTTGGCCTACCCACCACCCGACTATCTCCACTTCAATCCATTATGAATGCCTCTGCTAGATCTTCTTTATACAACATTCAATGTCTGCATCACCTCTCTGTCAATCACTCCACTGGCTTTCCTTAGCCTCAAGAATAACATTTTAAATCATGACCCTAACTTACAAAGCCCTCAACAATAATGCTACCCCTTACATCTCTACTCTCATCTCCAAATATTCCCCCACCCACCCTCTTTGTTCTGCTAATGACCTTCTTCTTTCTACAACTCTTGCCATCTCCTTTCACTCCTGGCTCCAGGACTTTTCTTGTGCTGCCCCTAGTCTCTGGAACTCCTTGCCTCGCTCCACCAGATTATCCTCTTGCCTCAAAAAATGTAAAACCTCACTTAAAACGCATTTCTTTAAAGAAGTGTATCACCTTCCACCCTAACACGCTCTCTTTCCCTCTTTTACCGCTCTCTATACCTTAAATTCTAAGTCTGCGAGTTTCTATCCTAAGTAGTTTGGAAATTCACCATGGACATTGGATTCCTAGCTCAAAGACAGGGCCCTTCTTGCTTTGCTATATGTTAATTTGTATTTATCTTTGTCTAAACTTAACTTATGTACAGCGCTACGGAATATGTTGGCGCGTTATAAATGAACTATAATAATAATAATATCCATTATTAGTAAAATCAAAAGGGATATATGCAATATACATATGCACATGCTGATGATTTGAGCACATTGAGAATATGCACATTTACTATAATCATAGGAAAGTATTGTTTTCTTTGTCTGCACACTTGCTGTTCGCTGCATATGCTCATTTACAACAACTGCAGCAGTAGGCTAAGAACAAATATGCCCAGCTTGAGAATACCTTGTAATATCACTGCAGGCTTAGTGAATTTAGTGACTATTTCTGCAAAACATTTGCATTCATTCACTATGTAAATTAATGGATCTAATGCAATATGGGATGCATTATACCATAACATTATCATTTCTTGGCCACCACAATAGAAGTAGGTCCTCTTTTTCGCTGACATCCTTACATTCAGCATAAGCAATAGGGTCATGATATAATGTGTGCTAGAAGATATCTGGCACACTCATTATTCACCACTGATATAATTCCATCTCTCCCTCCAGCCATCCTAACTCAGTTTTATGCTGCATAATAATTTCATACAATCCCGTCACTACCAATATACTGCTATGCAATTAGACATCCTCAGTGCAGGAAAGTGCCATGTGTCAAACCACAGGCATAATGACTTATCACTGGATGAGTCTGGTAGGCTGTCTGTCATTTCAGTATTATGATACATTACAATACCTATCAGCATGTAATTAGGTTAACCTTCTGGGTGAAGGTATTTAGAATTACTACTTTTATATTGCTAGACAGCTTTATAGCTGAATTGTTTGTTATTATAAATTCAGGATGTACAGACTATATTTATGTTTTGGGACTGAAATTTGCTTCCCTCCTAAATCAAATTCTTCTGGCCTAATAATGTAAGTACACCATTATCAATTATATACCATAAATGATCTCTGGGAAAGCGATGGAGGCACTGAATTTGTGATCCTTCTTTCCTAGGAAACTAAATTTACACTAACAATAATGAAGATAAACTATATTTATATTTTTTATTTACAGCCATTGTTTAATGTGTGCCTTTTCAACACAGTGATTTCATTATTTTACTTTACTTACTTAAGCACCAACATATTCTGTACTGTATCCAATGACACAATGACAGTACATGTACAATTAAGCCGTATTTAATTCAGTCAATAACATAACGTGATTTACAAGACTGAAGGCTTGCTTGCAGTCTAAAAGAAAGAACTGAAACAAAAAAGTGTGAAAATGGATCAGAATGGCCAGAAGATAATGATGTAGTAAGAATGTCTGAGAAAAGCGGAGACAGAGTAACAATACTAAACTGCTACTTAGGCCACCAGTTACATGTCAACCACATTTTATTTTCGTAACTAGAAGCCTCCTTCAATTGAGCAATTGTAAGTTACAGTTGCCCGTAATGGCGGCCGTAAGTTATTTTGCAATTCAATTGGTATCTTTTTGCGAGCTGCAAACGCTCTATGGATTATGGGTTGTAAATCCTTGTGGTTGTTATAATCGTGACTTACAGCCTCCCGAAGCTGTTGACCTTTCACGTCTGCAAGAGTTACAATGGCTGAAATCGCAAATCGCTACTCAATTGCTACAATTCCCCTAGCCTGCAAATGTTTTCACACCTGTAAACGGCAAAAGTAAAAGAAAATCCTATGAGTGCTAGAGAGGACCCGCAAAGGTGTTAAAGACATATCTGTAGCCCCGTAAAAGCAAATAAAAAATCAATACCGCACTGTAAATGACGGGGAAAGTGATGAAAGACATTAGAATTAATTGCACAACAATCTCAAGCCCGCAAACCGTCAATAAAAAAATAAATTTTATTTTAGGTTTCATTTCAGGGTTATATCGATCTTGGGAATCAATGAGTTAACACATATCATGCCACCCACCTGGACTAGAACAGTATCGGCATTCATTTTTATTATTTTGTGTTTTGCGAGTCTGATCACATACAAATGCTAACTGATTGACATGTAACCTCCATTTTAGACTGACGTAATGATGACAGTCTCATTTTCTATTGGCTGTTTCGAAATGGGTAGTTATGGCCTTGCTTAATTGATCACGTTCCCGCTCTGAAATGCTACGCACGAGTGCGGTTTTGGCTTTCAGCCCGTAACTTGCGGGCTTGTTCAATTGAATAGCACCGGAATTGTAGCAGACTGCGAGCTTGCAGCAAGCACACAGACATACGGCCTGTATACCGCGAGATGCGGGCTTCTAATTGAATGAGGCTATATGTGTTTTCTCTCATTGCTTCTTTAATTTGCATAACAATGGATTTCAAATAATTTTACCATTTTGTTTCTTCTTCAAATTGTTTCTACAGAATTCAAAGAAAACTTAACTTTGATTATTCAGATTTTGCATGCATAAATTTTAACAAAGTTTTAATGCTTCATACTGAAAATTCACTAAGCTTTTCAGGGGCTGCAGTGTAGCCTCATTGAAGGACTGCCTTTCAAAAGTTAGTGAATCTACTCCAGTGAGTTTACAAATGTTATTCCCTTTTTTCCACTTTTATATTGTTTTTTTTAGGATAGGAGTCACCGCTATGACTACACTTTGCTTTATTTTAGATTTGCAGTTTGTAGTAAATTTGCAAGGATGTTGTTCATCTTTCGTCTTTTCAGGATAATTTTTAAATCCGCCATTCACTATGGATTTTCATACAATGCCAATAATTTGTAGGCTGAAACTTTCATATAATGAGGACTGGAGAAATTGTGGGGCTATTATTAATAATTTTCAACAGACACACATGCTGTCAATTCTATATTATACACAACAAGCTGTCACTGCAAGTACTTGACTCAAAACATGCCTATTAGCCTGTTAATTAGCGTTAAACGCAGTTGTGTTATTTTCTTCACACAGACCTTAAAATATTGATTTCTAGCCAGGAAATATTATTCACACAGCTATGGACCAAATTGATGCTACTTTTACATATCTTCATGCAAAAAAACATTTATTTTAACCATGCATTTCATAAAATGGGCTAGATTCACTAAGCATCAAACATTCACTAAAGGGCTGCTATAATGGTGATACAATAGGATTTCAGAACTTTGTTTAGTAATGGATCAGTGATAAAATCACTGATCAGTTTGAAGAAAAAAATCAATATAGCTTTTAAGACTTATATTTTGAATTTTAGTGGAGCAGGAGCAGACTGTTTCTACTAGACCAGTCTGGGTTTGTCTTCAGTACCACCCCAGGGAAAGAATCAGTATTAGCAAGTGAGTTCCTCTCCTTCCCCCTGGACATGTGGTAGGGCGATGAGAGAAGCATATTTGCTAAACTCTAAAACACTAAGGTGTAAGTATAAGTTTTAAAAGCTATACTGAATTTAGTTTCTTCAGATGCCAATTTTACTGGGAATCAGTTAATAAATAAACAAATGAACCCTACTCCGTATATTGGGGGACTGCTGTATTTACTAATCATATTTCCATCTTGTTGCTATAAAACGTCACTATTATGATGAAGGTGGAGTGCCTTATACAACACCCACAGAATTTGCATATTTGCTATAAATTAGAATACAAATTACAAACATTTGCTCTGCAGATTTTATTATAATACTAGTAACTTGCCTGTCATAAATGACAGTATCATATGTTATGTTCAGTTGTCTGTTCTGTCTCTCTCTGTGCTGTCTCTCTCTGTGCTGTCTCTCTCTGTGCTGTCTCTCTCTGTGCTGTCTCTCTCTCGCTCTGTGCACTGTCTCTCTGCGCCCTCTCTCTCTCTCTCTGTGCCCTCTCTTTGCGCTCTGTGTGGTCTCTGTCTCTCCTCCCTCTGCCCCCCTCTCTCTTCTCTGCCTCTCTCCCTCTCTGCATCCTCTCTCTTGCCCTAACTCTCTCTCTCGCCCTTCCCCTCTCTCTCTCCCCCTTCTTCCCTCTCTCTCTGCCTTCCTCCCTCTCTGCCTCCCTCCCTCTCTGCCTCCCTTTCCCTCCGTCTCTCTCTTTACACACCCCAGAGGTGCCTACATAGACACTTGTTACTGACCAATAGAAACACTGCATTCAAGTTTATTTTTTAACCCTATACTAAACTTCAAGCCAGGAGCAGCCATGCCTGAAGCTGCTTCCTTGTGGTGGGGCCAAAGACTACACATCTTATGATGCTTTGCTGCAGAGACTGTAGCTGCCTCTGATTGGCCAAAACGATTGACACATTTTATGCTAATTTAGCTAGGGTTTTCTGTGGCATTCCTTCTCTAAATCATCTGCCAGAAAACTGAAGAAATTTCCAAATCTAGTAAGTTTATAAATGCTTATTTTGGGATTTTTTTATGCAAAAAAATGTTTTCATGCACTACTGATTCTCCTCTATAAGATGCATTCATAATTTATGAAACTTTTATATACTGTACCTTTAATGTTGCAATGCAGCTCAAGCTATCCCAGCCATTCACTGGGAAGGTTAGTAAATATAGCCCAGCGTGTAACCTCATTGCATCATTTTCAATTAATCTAAATAAGGTTAAATGCTACCAAGCTCTTGCTTTTGGAAAATTATTGCCAACTTCAACTTCAACATATATTATATATTAACAGCTAATCATATGACTAATATCAACAAAAAATAAAATATATTTGTAGTTTTTATTTTTGATCTCTGCAATGCAAATTCCAGGTTAAAAGAAAGTAGAAATTATGTTAAAGAAAATAATACATAATTTATACCAACCATATACATGTCATCTATTTAATGATGGCCATTTGGTGCAAGACTGGTGGCAATTTAATATGTGTAATCTAATTAAACAGCAAAATTGCACTCACTTACAGTATGCTTTAAAAACTTTTGGCATGTGATGTCATATGAGTTACTGGCAGAGGTGTAAAAGAGGTGGAGCCAGAAAAATTCGGGGGGGGGGGATACAGCTTGTTGTAAAATAGCTTATTTATACATACATACAAACATAGTAAAATCTAGGGGGGATTGGTCCCCCCATCGCCCCTAGTTCTTACACCCATGGTTACTGGTACGTGACTTAGCTTATATGGCAGATCTTTTGAGCTCCAATCCTTATGGGCCATAAACAATATGGATGTTCATCATATCTCTGTTCAGGCCAGTTGGCACAAATCTAAATGTTTAACACGCTGAGTCACCTATGCTCAAGCAAAGAGATCCTGAAATCCTGGACTGTTTGGAGCTGATGAAGCCTGGAGATTGACTCACCTTTATTATAGTATAATGTGACTGTATATTATATTTTAACACCAACAAAAAATGTGAAACTTCTGCAATCCTAAGAATGCCAAATGCCATATAATTAGGTTATCTGATCATACATAACATTTTTGTCTTATACTATGATCCATATTTCACATGGTCATTTTGTAATCTGGAGGGCACAGTAATTTCCATCATTGGTAACAAAATGCAACCCTACGGATGTGACATGGTTACTATTCCGTCTTCCAAAAACACAGCAACTTGTAAATATCAATATTTAATTTAGCAAGGGCACAAACTGAGAAAGAACAGGAAACCAACTTCCTTCCCAAGACGGAATATTTAAAACTCGTCCAAAAAGGAAATATCTTGTATGCTTAACAGGTTGTCATTTTTTTCTAGTTTTGGGACTGTATGCAAAATTAAGATTGTACTATCTTTAAAATTAACTGCTGCCAATGACAGTACATACTATGCTTCATATTATCTCAGAACTAGAGACATGATTAAGTATTTTCAACTTGCATTTTATTGTAAAAATTCGAGAAATGTTTTATAAAATACAAAAAAGTTGAAATGTTTTACTCTTACTGTGAAGTTGCCCACAGAGAATTACTGGGTATATGCAGTCTCCCCTGCTTACCCATGTTGGCTTCTTACATTGCTTAATGAGAACCTGACAGTGACAGATGGAGGAACTGGCACATATTTAGTCCTGTCAGGACAGGGTCTTATTATCTCAGGTATCGCTAAAGCACAGAACTCTATAGCACAGTACCAGACAATAAAACAACGCTCATTAAAAACTTGTCTCAGACATATTTACTACCTCACATGTTGTATAATTAACTAGTGTCAAAGTATATAACCTTAGGCAAACAAAATAGTGGTAATTATTATAACCTATTTCATTGGAATCTGTTGGTTATTGCCTTCTAATTCATTTTGCTGCTTCTGAAAATGCATATTTGCTTTTTTATGACTCTAAAGAGCAATAATATGAGACTGGAACATAACCCTCAATTTGTCATTGACTCATAATACTCTTTTACACAGCTACTATATGCAATGTCCTATTCATAAGCTTAAAGAGAACTGAAGATTGCTGATAGATCAGCTTTAAAATAATGTCAAGGAGTTTCAAGCTGCTCTAAAATAACCACAAAAAATTATCTACACCATAAGTTAGAGGGTGGAAAATCATGGGGAAAATGTGTTTACATTTTTAAAATTGACCAAGAATTGACTAAGATATTTTTGTTTTTGTTTAGTCCTTGAAGCCATCCCACAAGAATCTGCATAAATAAGAAGGCTCGATAGGTAACTCTTACACATTGTATTATAGATTTACATCAAATGTGATGGTGTGTGGTGGTGCAGTGTTAAGAAGTCTATTTTAAATATTTTTTTTCATTAGTTAGTCATAGGTTTGATTTCCCTGCTTTCCACTTTTTTTTCTATAACTAACATATTTATTTATTTATTTATATATATCAATCAATCAATCACATGTGTGTTAATAAATACTGTACATTAGTCAATTAAAGAAAGCAAAAACTAGTGGAAGACATTGATTTAGAAACAATGACTTATTAATGAAAACACAGACTGCTTTAAAGAGAATGTTTAAAAGTTAAACTTATTTTCATATTTGAACCATAAATGTATTGAATAAGTATGTGAACTAGTTATTTACAATTATATATATATATATATATATATATATATATATATATATATATATATTGTCGTCATGCAATGTTAAAAGATAGGGTTTGCGCATGCACAATGAGCACCAGAGGCATCGAGAGGCATGCACGAGGCTTGCAATGAGGTCCGTGAAGTAGACGGGGAAAGGCTCACGATGAGGTCCGCAAGTTAGAGGGGGTTGCTTTCTGTCTGAAGGGTGACAGTATTTATGAAACAGCACATTTTGTGAACTGTTTGTGTGCTGCTGTGGTTAAAGTGTACCATGATTGGGCAAACAGCACAATTGTAAATAAACATTGTGGAAACTGCAGAGCACCAGGTGCCATTGATGTCAGAGGTGAACGTTGGCTGCCAACGTTTGTGAGGGCCAAACAACATCCTACACGCGAAGCAAGGGGAGCACGACTTAGGCCTGATGAGCGCTGAAGGTGCTCATCTGCGATGCCTCGCAAAGCCATGTACGGCGCATGACTTAGGCAGGACGAGCACCAAAGGCGCTCACCTACAAAGCCTTGCAAAGCGAGGTGAGCCGTGTACGTTGCACGTTTTAAGCCGGACGAACGCCGAAGGCGCTCACCTACATGTACGGCGCATGACTTAGGCAGGACAAGCGCCAAAGGCGCTCACCTACAAAGCCTTGCAAAGCGAGGCGAGCCGTATACGGCGCAAGACTTAGGCTGGATGAGCGCCAAAGGCACTCATCTGCGAAGCCTCACGTAACTCTAAAAAAAAAGCACAGGGGAAGAGCCATAAAGCCTGGGAGTGAGGTTACAAGCGATTTTGAGCAATATTTGGGGGTTTTCGGCAAACTAAAATCGACTAAGCGAGGAAAAAAATGGCGGACGAAAAACATAAAAAATTCTGAAACTGAATGAAAACGTGGCTGAGCAAAGCCAGGCAGCAAAGAAAGTAACACACCAAATAAAACAAAAGGCCTTCAGCGCCTAACATGCAAACATTCAGCAGACACAGAGGACAAACACACAGGGAAGGGGCAGGGGGGAGATGGTAGAAAGATACACATGGCATTCCCAAGCACAAAACTTGCAGGTTATAGAAACCTGCAATGAGCAGCCAGTCCAGTAGGCAGGAGGAAAGTCTCGCAATGAGTGCAGGTGTTCATTGAGGGGCTCACAATGAGCACCGCGAGAGGGACAGGCTTGCAATGAGCGTCATTGGAAGCCCCGTGATGAGTGCCGAAGGGGCTCAGCGTGGGGCTCGCGATGAGCGCCGAAGGTGATCAGTGCAAAGAAGGAAAGTTGAAGTACACGGGGGAGAGGCAAAAGCTTCACAATGTGTGGCAAACAGCATTGCCAGCCTTACAATTGTAATCCCGTCATTTTTGATGGGCAAGTTCCTAGTATATTATAGTTCTTGAAATTCTTTATAAGTAAAAGGTAGGCAATCACAATTATTTTGTAAGAATCCCATCTCAGTGTTTTATCCACTGCTACGTGAAAAATCTGCATGATAATTTGATGATACATATTGCTGTAATATCCAGTTTGAAATATTCAATTCTAACCATCATTTCAGCAAATAAGACTTCAAAAGTGTCAATTTACCTTTATACAGAAAAAGAAAAAAAAGGCCGCGGTTTTTAGATGACAGAGATTACAAGTGTTAGAATGATCTGAGAATGTTTAGCATTTTAGTACCGGAGGTAAGATGTATTGATTGGCAATGTTCGCAGCCACTGCGAGTGTATGATCTGTTTTCAGCACTAAATGTTCAGCATAAATCCTATGAGATAACACATTAAATGCCATTATAAACTTCTATTTCGTTTTTATATTCTCCTATTCTGCCTATAAAACAAGCACCTCAGAAATGGGGTTTCGTGTGTGTTTGTATTGCGGTCTACAGCTCCTATTCATGTACAATATTGAAATATGATATTGATATTAAATCAGTGTATTTTATATTTGCAAATTCTGTTTAAAGGAACACTCCCCTAGATGCACTAAGCATTGCAGGAGATGTTATATGCTGGAGGTTGTTGGCTGTTTCCAGTGGCACATGTATACCAATGATTACAAACAAAAACTTTAAAGGGACAGAGAATAGATTATTCATTCTATTGTGAAGAGATATATTGAAAGCAAAATAAATATTTTTGTCAGGAGCAGAGCTACTGTTGGTGTAGGTTGTCAAATCCATGAAATCCAACAGAAATCTAGTAAATCAATAGAAACAATAGACACACTGATGGCACATACATTTTGCTCAGGCAAGGCTGGGCAGAATTGATATACGTTGTAGCCATACCATTCCTTCCCCAATGGATGTCAAACGATGGAGGACACACATGATCCCCAGAGTCCAGATGCAGTTGGCAGGGGAGTTTTCTTAAACATATCAAAGGTCAGTAACAGTAGGCAGTTAGAAAAGTTGAGATCTAAAACAAGGTCAGGACTGACAGCAAAATGATGCTAAATATCAGACAGGAGGTCTAGATAAGCACTGAACTAAAGAATTGTCAGTGTTAAAGACGGTTGAAATTGAGTAAAATTACTGCAGATTTGCGTGCTTGAGCTTGAGACTGCGGTATTGTAGCAATTGAATAGCGTTTTACGGTTTTAGTGATTCTAACATCCTGTAAAGCCTCTAACCTGCAAAAGAAGTTACAGTACTAATTAGAAAGCCTGTTTCTTGCGATGGCTGAGAGTCTTTTTCTCTCCAATTTTAAGGCTGCGGCTTATATTTGAGTACTGTCTTTTTTCTATTTTTTCCCCTTGAATTTTACAGGTGCAGCTTATATTCAGTCCAATACGATATATACAGTACCTAAAAAAAAAATTACATTTCCTCATTAAGTGCATCTGGCACCAGATCTGCATTTTAGCTGTCAAAGGTCATTTTCATTTCTACAATGCTTAAAAACTGTTATCTCTAGTGGTAAACAAAATCTAATTTCCAGTGCTCTAATTTGAGTTACTAATTAGTAGAAAAAGAAGGGAACTGTTGTTTTAATAGTCAGGTACATGACGTTAAGTGAATTTGAGAAGCATAATGAACAAAATTAAAAAAGTGATTTCTTAAAGTTGAAATTGATGTTATTTAATTTATACCCCCCCCCCCCCCCATTGCGAACAGCACCATGAATATTATCTAGGAACTGTTATCATAGACTATGCAATCAGAAAATATAGAAATCTGACACATAATATTTTATATATAACTATACAGGAATACCCCGTTTAGCGCGGTATTTGCATTCCTGCATGCAAGAGTGTTATACGAGCCCCAGTGCTAAACGGGTCAGTTTATCGCCATAGCGCCAAACAGTGATATGGCGAAAAAAAGCTTGCTAAGTGGGGATTTAAATGCCCGCAATGCAATTTTTAGTGCTATCGTGAGATTTAGCACTTTCCAGGGACTGGGACTGAATTAGCGCTCAGCAGGGTAACGCAAACTGGGGTATACCTGTATATTTATAACAAATATGGAAATGTTATGAAAAAAAATCGAAATAGATATGTTTCTTTACATTCAGCATTTAAAAATACTGTAGTTGCATTTTTATATAAATCTTTTAACCAAAATCTTTTATTTTTATCCTCCTCAATGTAATAGTGATATAAAATGTACAATTCACTTCTGCTAAGAAACCCCAGAGTAATAGTTTCTCTGCTTCTGGAACCTTCCTCTTTCTTTCTGTTATCTCTCCTGTAGGGTGCCGTTTTTAAGAGCTGTAACCTAATACCACTCCCACAGGGGAGGGGCTTTACATTACCAGGGGATTGATGTTGGAAGCAGACATAGCATGTAACTGCTTGCAGAATGATGGTGCAATAGTGTGTATCTCTCTCTCTCTCTTATTTCAGTACTAGTAACTTGCCCATCATAAATGACGGTATCATAGAATGTTATCTTGAATTGTCTGTGCTCTATCTCCCTCTGTGTGCTCTCTGTGTGTGCTCTCTCTCTCTGTACCCCTCCTTCTCTGTGTCTCTCTCTCTCTCTGTGCACTGTAGCTAACTGGAAAACATGATCAAATTAACTTAAAGGGACATGGAAGGTTTCTGGATCTTCTCTTATATTCTTGTGTTACAAACATCTCATTCCATCACTGATTAAATCCCTGAGTGATTGACTGACACCATTCAATGTATGAAGTTAAAGGGACATGGAAGGTTTATGGATTTCTCTAGGAATATAATATACCTACATACCTATTTACTTTAATGTACTTTATTTTATTAAGAAGTTCTTGAAAGGTCTGTTTCCTTTGCCTAAAATCACCAAGGTGTACCTGTTTAGGCATGTCCTCTGCACCTCATTAATACCTAAAGTGTGAAGTGTACCATTTCAGTGACTATCTCTCAGTAGTATGTTGCAGAATTTTGATACTGATTGGTTGTTATGAGGCAGTCTTCATCAGCTGCAGATATAAAAACCAGTTAGTTACTATTTGTTAGATTTTAGGCAGAATAGAATAAAGATTTTGAGCACAGACGTAAAGAGATACATATGTATATTGTATCCCTAGTGAAACCCAGAAACATTACATGTCCATTAAAGTCAGGCTGATTATTTTGCTCATTTTTTATTTATAATTAAGTTCATTCTACTTCTAACATATTTATCATTATAAGTAATTGTTTAACAGGCTGATCTATGTTGCTTTAAATAGCTGCATAACAACTAACACACAGCCCACAGTTTGCCGCATCACTTGTATCTTAAGCACTACAAAAGGCATCTGCTGAAAAACTCTCTCAGTAAGAAATAGCACTCATTCATATCTCAAGAGCTCTCATTCATGTCCCTTGATGTTTGTGTCACTACAAAGGAGAACATCAGACAGTTCAATGACAAACGGGTAACACCCAGAGAACGAGAGGGTGGACGAGTTGCTCTCAGCGCTCAGCTCCCAGTTCTCTGACTCAGTCGTGCTGAGTTATTCCTCAGTGTTTTGTGGTTTGAAAAAAAAATCTCTCACTTCATGTGTTTTTACAACCCTTTCCGATTTCACTAGTGGTGAGATGTGGGTTATTTTAGCACAGAGCTCCTTTCATTCCTCGCTGTGTATAGACCTAAGCACTATTTCAGCTGGACCTGTTCGTCTCATGGCCAATGGTGAATTACTGCTAAAAGTCAACATCCAAACAGAGACAGTAAACAGCTCACAGAAGTCAGGAAATAGCTCTGTTCAGAAGGAAATCTGCTATTAAAAGAATCAAGATAAATATTATACCTCTCCTTGCACTAAAAAAAACAAATTACTAATACGCTTAAAAAAGGAAAATGCAGTCAAGTATCACAAGCATTTACCAATTATTACATGTTATTTTCTTCAGTTTTCACTATACATTGATTTTATAAATAAAACCGCTGTTTCTCCCAATGTACTGCTCTGCTGAATATCTTAGCACGTTATAAATAAAACATAGGATTATTAACACTCATATGTTACAAGAAATAAAATGGGTAAGTAATCACAGGGAACTTTAGCAGGCTCGTCTAGCAGATGATGATCAATCTTGCAGAGAGCTATATGCTGCAACAATAATCACATTTGGCTGCTCATAAATGTGTGTGCAGGTTGGCAAAGGCATTTGTTTGCTTTAGAGGAGCAAGTAGGTAATATTATCACTCCAGAATAAACTAGAAGTTTTTATTTTGAAAGTATCCTTAAATAGCGCATATGGTTTAAATATACACATAGTTTATTCTAAACAAAACAATTCTTGATGGTAATTAGTAGTTCAGCGTACTAATTAGTGCAACAATATGCTTGAACCAGGGATGGAGCTATCAGTGGTGCTGGTGGTGCAATGCATCAGGGCCCTCCATTAGGGTAAGGGAGAATGATGTGTTATGTTTTTTTTTGCATCAAGTTGTTTTTTTCTGTATATATAGCAAGGTTATTACCTGGAATTGTGGGAGGAGCCCCTCCAACATATACACTTTAGAAGCGCCTCCTCACTTACCTGCATGCATCCTCCCACATCACCCATCCCCTCTCCCTTTAATTCAGAATATTTCTATCTCTTGGCCCTTTTAGCAGGCCAAGATAACATAGCTTTTGGCCACAAATTTCTGTAGTGTAGGCCCCTCCTTGGCCATACCAGCCCCATTCACCCCGTAGAAAATATTGCTGAAGAGTGGAGCATGTGCGTCCTGGAGCTCTGCTGCAGGCAGAGGAGCTTTGCGCAGGCAGGAGGGAAAAAGAGCAGTTGTGGGAAAGGAAATGGGGCTGTTATGGGAAGGGGTGTTGGGGAGGGAAGCTATTATGGGAAGGGGTGTTGGGGAGGGAAGCTATAATGGGAAGGGCGCTTGGGGAGGGGCTTCATTCTCTAGTACCATCACTGGCTTGATTGGTGTGGTGCAGGAAACCTAACTGCATAAAATTCATGATAGACTGTGTCTGGTCACAATCTGAGCCACTTGCAAAATGTGCTACTAAATAGTATAATCAGAGACAATGGTGTATATCTTATGGAATTATTTAGATTAGGAAAAATTGCAAGTAAGTGATTTAACTTAAAAGCCCAAACATGACAGCTCCACTTGAAATATGAAAATGAGCATAATTCCATTTTTGAAGTAGCCCACATTAGGAGAGTCTGCATGCTATAACAATTGCAAATTGTTTTTCCTTCACAGACCCAGATTATACTGGAGGCATTTAAAAAAAGGTGAAAGAAGCACACCTGAGAGTGCAAAATGATGGAGTAATGTCTATTTAGGATGCTTATACACAGTGTGCAAGGGGCCCAGGGAATATATTTAGTAGTTGTTGTTTAGAGAAAAGGTCATTTTGACTAGCTAGATTATAGGTAATGGGTATGCTTCTGACATCATTCTTTATCATTTTTGACTCATTTACTGGAGATCTGTATCTTATGAGGTAGAACAGATACATGGCAAAATCATTTTAGAAATGTTAAAAATTAAAACATATTTAAAAACTGCCTTTAATGTATAAATTGATGCAGCACTGGACAGTTCTGTCTGTATATTCAGTCCCTAGCAGTTTGTCTTGTAAAGTGATAGGCGGCCTTCATATGTGTTCATAGAGGCACAATGTTGTGTTCCCTTATATTGGTTTCATCTTCTTTACATTTTCTTTTGTGAAAAAAGGATAATCTTAGACACTGTGTTACCTTTTTCATTTATTTGAAGCTCCGCGTGCCTATCCATAGTGAAATGCAGATCTTTACTTTCAACTGATTTTGGACGTCTTGTTGAAAATGGTCTCCAAGCCAACATAGCCTGATTTGTTCCTGTATTGTTTTCCTGAAAATAGAACATGAAACAGTATGATACGGACAGGAGGAATTTACTGTAATAATCAGCAGTTTGCTTCCTGGCAAAACTGACCCACTGTTACATGCCATATGTTTAGCATTACATAACACAAAACTAAAGGAAATGCCAACTTCTTTACCTTTTCTTTGGCTTCATGTGAGGCAAGATGTATTTCCACTTCTCTTTTAACAAGATTGCTGGTGTGATTAAGAAAATGGGTCATTTCAGCTGAGAGTTCAGCAAAGGAGCCATCTAGAGAATTAGAAGAAAAACACATCATAGCAAACTTGTTTATAACCACTGGAAGTCTGCTATTTAAAGGGACATGGAGCAAGCTGTTTTTTCCCAAGCAATTAAAAGAGCATGTTTTACACATTACTAAAGTTGTTTTTTTTTGCCATGAAAAATATTAAGTGAAACCCGTTTAAACTTCATTGAAGCTAACAGGAAATGAAGAAAACATGTTTTAGTCTTTAGATCTCATTGGCTGGCAGAGGGCAAGCCAACAAGAGTTAAACTATTATTTAGGAGTACTGATTTAAGCATTCCTTTAATCTGCTACAATTGTAAATTACCCATTGCTTGGAAAATCGGGCAACAAAAAAACACCGATATCACTAATGATTTCAGGTGGGCACATGGTGACACACACAAAGCACAGTGATAGGGGGACATAAGGGAAGATACTAAGTAATAAAACAGGGGCCAGGCGATTTCAATGGTCCACAGATCCAGCACACCAGGCAGGATGCATTCGTTTTAAAACCATTTTATTTATAGGTGGCTATATTGTTGAATTCATAAATACATATTTCTTGAACTAACAAGTGGTGAACTAGATACTCACAGCACTTTACCTGGAGCTTACTAGCCCTTTAAGTGTTTTTATTTCCTGTTATTCTGCTGACCACCTAAAAAATGTCTCATAGAAAACATGCAACTGAGGGCCTGTAGTTTTGGAACCTCTGCTTCAGAGCTTCTACTCTAACTGGAATCACTGCCAGGAACCAGGGGGGTAGAAACTGGGGGACAACCCCCCCCCCCCCCCAGATTATATGAACAGGGGACCCAAAAAATAGCAAAATTAAACTTAATCATGCAATACCAGATTTTGCCCCCAGCGCTCTGGAGCGATATGTCTTTGCCATGAACTCTTTGACCCACGCAGTTGCGGGGGTGGAGGCCCACGGGACTTAGCTGCATGAGTGCCAAAGGCACTCATTGCAGGGTTAAAGATGAGCGCCACAGGTGCTTATCGCGAGGCTTACTGGACTTTGCTGCATGAGTGCCAAAGGCGCTCACTGCAGGGGTGATGAGCGCCACAGGCGCTCATCGCGAGGCCCGCAGGACTTAATACAAACAAGCCTGGCACGCAAGACTTTACGACTTTAACGGCCGAACTACCGAACTCGAAACACCACCAAAAAAAGCAAAATACTTAAAAAAAATACCTGACACACTCACAAACAGCACAGGGGGAGAGCCAGGGAGCCAGTGAGTGAGGTTGCAAGTTAATTTGAGGTATATTTGGCGTTTTTAAGAGATTGAATATCGGCTAAGCGAGAAAAAAAAATGACAGCCGAAAAAACTTAACTGGATGAAAATGAGGCCAAAGGCAGTAACACTTAACGCAAGCCAGTAACACTTAAACCAAGTCAGTAACACTTAACACAAGCCAGTAACACTCAGTACAAGGCACCAAAATTACACAGGGGGAGAGGTTTGCAATGAGCGCAGAAGGTGATCACTGCAAACCACCAAAGTAGATGGGGGGAAAGGCTTGCAATGAGTGCCGAAGGTGCTCAGAGGGGGCAGAGCATTGCATTGTGTGGCAAACAGCATTCCCAGCCTTAAAATGTTATTGCCGTCTTTTTGATGGTCATAAAATTGTAAGGCAGGTAATGCTGTTTGACACAATGTAAGGCTTTTGGTCCTCTGAGTACCTTCGCACACATTGCGAGCCTCGAGATGAGCGTCTTCGGGGCTCATTACGATCATCTCCCTTGGTGTGCTTTTGTTTTTCTGAGCACCTTCGGCGCTCATTGAAAGCCCCGTGCGCCATCGGCTCATTGCGAGCCTCTTCCCTCGTGTATTTTTGCTCCACTGAGCACCCTGTGCGCTGATTGTGAGCCCTGCACTGAGCGCCTTCGGAGAGCCTCTCCTCTGCTATTTTTATTTTTTAAATATATTTTGTTTAATAATAAATAATTAATGAATGAAATAATAAATTAATATACTTTACCTATTTCTTAATTATATATCCAGCAATCAATATCCTGAAGAGCTAACAATCTCTTTTGATTTTCCTGCAGCATACAATGTACATTTGGAATGTTGCTGACCTGAGGAGAAAGTGTCAGCAATGTGGCAAATGTGCAGCGTAAATAGGCTGCATGCACAAGGCCAAACCGTTTGTTTAGTTGTGTAAAGCAGCATTTTAGAATGGTAATGTTATTAGTTGCAAGTTAGTGTTGTAAAATGGAGGCGATTGTCTATGTGTTACGCGGCTCTCAAGCATTTTCAGGCCTTCCTAAAAGTATATTTTGTACCTTGATGTTTTGCATGGTTATGGGTTGTGTAGCCTCATTTTTGTTTTTTTCGTCCACCATTTTTTTTCTCACTTATGGGATTTTCGAGTGCCAAAATATCCTGGCTGTCCCCCCGTGCTGTGTGTGATGTATTTTTTTATGTTTTTTTTATTTTTATTTTGTGTGTATTTTTGGATGTGCGCAGTTCGGCTGTTAACTTCATATTTTTTCGATCTAATTTTTTTTTCCTAAGTCCTGCTTTCCTTTGCAAAGTGTTACGGGCCGTAAATTTTAAACACAATTTTTTTCAAACTGCTACGGGGCTCGCACTGTGAATTGGAGAATTGAGATTTCTGTTGATCTGTAGTCCCGAGCGTCGTAGGGATGAACATCTACGGCGCTCATCTCCACCAGCGCAATGAGCGCCTTTGGCACACACTGCATAAGTCATACTGGGTCGTAGGGATGAGCACCTAAGGCGCTCATTTCCACTAGGGCAATGAGCACCTTTGGCGCTCCTTGCCAGCAACTGCGGCGAGCCCGCAAGCATTAGCAACAACCCGCAATGCTCACAACTATATATGTGATATGCCCAGGGGTATTGAAAATGAAAACAAAGAAATTTAAAAAAACGGGCCTCCCCTCAGAGCAGAGTCCCAGTGCATTGGTGGTAGATCCACCCCTGCTGCCTGTCCTTGGAGTAGATTTCAATTGCACCACTCAGAGCCACATTTTTTTTGTCTCTTTAAACTTTTGTTGTCTCTTTATCACCCCAGATTTTTTGGGGGCTCCTTCGTCCATGCAAAGAACAGAAAACAGCAAATAGACAGCACATCTCTCAAACAACATGAAAAGCCTGTAAAGTTAGAGATATCATGAATGTCAGCATCAGCACATTGTATGTAAAGATATAAACCTAACTCTAAGCAAAATGCTGTAAAACTGAGGTAATAAAAAGTATGAACGAATGTTGTTAAGTTCTGGGTTATTATCTTGAAGTGGGTGCATTTACTCTAGGACATTCTGATAAAGCAAACACATTCTGTTTATTTGCCTGCTGTGACCCTGATCTTTTTTGTCACATTGCTTTGGGGCTCCTTTATTTATTATCCAGAACAACTCTGTTCTCTTTACTACTCTAAAGTGCTGAACAATTATGCCCTAATTATTTCTTAGGAATGTTTGTATTAGAAGTCTCCTGTACATACACAAAGTATGGCAGCATTTTTGTAGTTATCCTTTCATAATTAAATAGTTATTCTTTCAGGATTATATTATTTTTAGCAATTATTTAACCCACCTTTATACTGGTTGAAGAGCCTGAATTGCAGGTTGGGTACTGCTACCGTAAAACACAAATAAAATATATACTATAATGACATATCTTCATGCCTTTGGCAGTGACAACTCATTTAAATCTCAGTGCCAACCACTGTCAGCTCTAATTATCTACCAAAAATGCACTTTTAGCAACTACTTGTAAGAAGGCTTACTTTGATGAAGTAGTTAGCGTACCTACTGACATTATCTATTCAAACACAAACACACAGATATTTCCTTACTCCTTCTCTGGCTCTTTACTTTCTGCCATTCAAACTGTGCTGTTGTTTAATTGTGGCTAACTCTCGTGACCCTATGGACCGCAGCATGCCACACACACCTGTCAGTCACTGCCCATCTGAGCTTCATTAATCTCATGTTCATTGCTTCAATGACCTTATCTATCCATCTCTGCCTGTGTCATCCCCTTCTTTGTGTGCCTTCAATCGTTCCCAGCATCAAAGTCTTCTCTAGGGAATCCTTTCTTGTCATGATTTCGAGAAAATACTTGAGCTCCAGCGTCATGAACAAAGCTTCCAGTGAACAGTTTGACTTGATTACCTGAAGTATTGATTTATTGGACCTTCTTACAGTTCAAGGGACTCTCATAAGTTACCACGGGGCATTCCATAGTAATAAATGTGCAGATCTTTATTTTTTTCTAGCTTGTCCAGACTTGCCATAGCTTTCCTTCCCAGAAGCAACCGTCTTTTAATTTCATGGCTACAGTCACCATCTGAAGAGAACTTGTATCCCATCTATTTGCCAGTAACTGAGATTGGGTTTGCCATGATCTTCATCTTTTTAACACTGACCAGGAGGTCTGCTTTTGCACTCTCTTCTTTTACCCTCATCAATAGGTTCTTTAGTTCCTTCTCACTTTCAGCCATCAGAGTAATATCATCGGCGTATCTGAGGTTGTTGATATTTCTCCCAGCAATATTGATTCCAGCTGTGGACTGAAAATTCCTTACACTGGTGCCTGCCCCTGTCCTTTAGATAATTGGTCTAATACCGTATTGGTCCGAATATAAGCCGCACCTTTTTTCCTATTTTTGAGCTTGCGAGTTACAGGTGCGGCTTATATTCGCGACCGTCAACAAATCATTGCCGATTTGCGAACTTCGCTTGTAACGTGTGCGACTTCTATTCGCGCCGCAAAATTACTGCCGATTTGCACGATTGCGAGTTAAGGGTGCCGATTTTCGTGCTTTAGACTGCGGTATTGAATAGCGATTTACGGTTTTAGTGATTCTAACATCCTGTAAAGCCTGTAACCTGTACAGCAATCCAATTAGCATACAGAAATTCTGTGTTATAGATATCCTCCAATTGGAGGGATGCTGATATTCCAACCTTCAGTCAAAGTTATATCATTCAAATGGTAAATCCATATGTTTTCATGTGCTAACCCATTGGGATATAAATATATCAATGAAGCTATACTATCAGTAAGCTTATAATGAATGGTATTGAGTTGACTTGCTTAATAAATAAATTGTCCCAAAAGTAAGATCTGTGGATCTAACTATGAATGCCTCATAGAATTTCAAGAGTCCTATGGAGATATGTATGGCACACATTCATACAGGCAAACACAATGAAGTCCATGTACTAGATAGCAATAAATACTTGGTGCTTAAGTCTCCCAGGAACAGACTGTCAGTTAATCAGGTCCAAAGTAAATCTAGGGCAGAATTCGTTAAATCCAGAGCCTAAACGGGGAATATGAGGGACATTAAGCTAGGCCATAAACTCTAAACGCCCGCGGGCTGCACTATCATTGACTTCCGGGTCTGTACTATGCATGCGCACGTCTGCGTGATGACGTACGCTGCGTGGTAACTACGGCCTGACGCGTTTCGACGTAACTACGTCTTTCTCAAAGGTAAAATGACACGAAGCTGTCTAGAGGGAGTTATTTATAGGTTGTGGTTGCCAGGGTAACGCAGTGAAGGCGTGCTTACTTCAATTCTGACTTATATATCGCCATCCACTGGAGGCAAATAGAAGGACCTTACAGAAAATAGAGAAAGAGGGTTATTGGTGAGGAGATGGTATAATTCTATAGTGGTAGTATTGTAATTAGTCTTCCTTTAATAATGAAGCTGAGTGAGCTGAATGACCTTACCAGAAAAAAATTAAATAAAGTTATTAGTCATGACAAGATGGTATAATTCAGCAGTAAAAATGTTGTGATTGGTCATTAATAATGAAACTGAAAAAGCTAAATAGACTAATATTAGTATTGAATGGTTTAAAGGGTTAGCTTGTGTCCCCAAATTAGTGGACAAGGATAAAACATATTACTCAATTACCTAAACTGTACAAAAGTAGGTCACAAGAAGAACAATCCTAATATAAGGATGTGAACCGGTGCTAAGTGGAACTCTTATGAAGTTCCTAAATTATGACTATATTACTAAGTAAGAACTAAATCAAACCAGAATGTGTATGTCAATGGTAAAAATAAATAAATAATTCAGTGATTGATCTGAAACCCAGAATGCTAATAATAGTAAAAAAAGTGCTAGAAGTGATGACTAGTGCTATTATAATATATAGAAGCCAACTTCTATCGATGAAAGAAAGGATATACCTCTGGGGAATATAAAAACAGCAGATTACCTATAAAGGTGTAAATAAGGTGCTAATGTGTCCAACTATGTGTTTAAATGTCACTAGACCTATGGACCATGACAAATAGGATGGTGTTACGTGAATAAAATAAATAGATAGGAGTGTACCTTCACACCATTCATTTAAAGAGTTTGGTATAATTAATCATTACCTCTCATAGCCCATCAATGATACATTCTCCTTAGTTGCTTATGATACATAAGCTTATTTCTTGATTACACATAAAAGGAAACATATCATAGGTCTTATATAGACACTCCTATCTATTTATTTTATTCACGTAACACCATCCTATTTGTCATGGTCCATAGGTCTAGTGACATTTAAACACATAGTTGGACACATTAGCACCTTATTTACACCTTTATAGGTAATCTGCTGTTTTTATATTCCCCAGAGGTATATCCTTTCTTTCATCGATAGAAGTTGGCTTCTATATATTATAATAGCACTAGTCATCACTTCTAGCACTTTTTTTACTATTATTAGCATTCTGGGTTTCAGATCAATCACTGAATTATTTATTTATTTTTACCATTGACATACACATTCTGGTTTGATTTAGTTCTTACTTAGTAATATAGTCATAATTTAGGAACTTCATAAGAGTTCCACTTAGCACCGGTTCACATCCTTATATTAGGATTGTTCTTCTTGTGACCTACTTTTGTACAGTTTAGGTAATTGAGTAATATGTTTTATCCTTGTCCACTAATTTGGGGACACAAGCTAACCCTTTAAACCATTCAATACTAATATTAGTCTATTTAGCTTTTTCAGTTTCATTATTAATGACCAATCACAACATTTTTACTGCTGAATTATACCATCTTGTCATGACTAATAACTTTATTTAATTTTTTTCTGGTAAGGTCATTCAGCTCACTCAGCTTCATTATTAAAGGAAGACTAATTACAATACTACCACTATAGAATTATACCATCTCCTCACCAATAACCCTCTTTCTCTATTTTCTGTAAGGTCCTTCTATTTGCCTCCAGTGGATGGCGATATATAAGTCAGAATTGAAGTAAGCACGCCTTCACTGCGTTACCCTGGCAACCACAACCTATAAATAACTCCCTCTAGACAGCTTCGTGTCATTTTACCTTTGAGAAAGACGTAGTTACGTCGAAACGCGTCAGGCCGTAGTTACCACGCAGCGTACGTCATCACGCAGACGTGCGCATGCGTAGTACAGACCCGGAAGTCAATGATAGTGCAGCCCGCGGGCGTTTAGAGTTTATGGCCTAGCTTAATGTCCCTCATATTCCCCGTTTAGGCTCTGGATTTAACGAATTCTGCCCTAGATTTACTTTGGACCTGATTAACTGACAGTCTGTTCCTGGGAGACTTAAGCACCAAGTATTTATTGCTATCTAGTACATGGACTTCATTGTGTTTGCCTGTATGAATGTGTGCCATACATATCTCCATAGGACTCTTGAAATTCTATGAGGCATTCATAGTTAGATCCACAGATCTTACTTTTGGGACAATTTATTTATTAAGCAAGTCAACTCAATACCATTCATTATAAGCTTACTGATAGTATAGCTTCATTGATATATTTATATCCCAATGGGTTAGCACATGAAAACATATGGATTTACCATTTGAATGATATAACTTTGACTGAAGGTTGGAATATCAGCATCCCTCCAATTGGAGGATATCTATAACACAGAATTTCTGTATGCTAATTGGATTGCTGTACTCCATACATTTGCCCTTTTTTAAATACCCTAGCTTTTTAACCATTTTATTCGTCGCTGTTTGAAAAATAAAAAATAAAATTTTGTTTGTATTATATCCCCTCTAACTTTACAATTTTGGATTTAGGGTGGAAAACACCCTGGGGAAACTTGTAAGTCCTCACATAACTCTTTTTGTATACATTGATAAGTGGTTTAATCCACAAGGAGGAAGTATAGAATCATATATTTATATTACTTGAACCTACTAGTTTTTGATAAACATATAAGGTGAACTGTGGTTAGCCAAACAATTAAATTTATAATGGCCAATCTTACCATTACAAACATTGACACCGTCTCTCTGCAGAAGGAAGCTGATGAGAGTTTCAGCTCTAAGACTCAGACCATCATAAATGAAAATAAAGATATTAAAGAGTCATTTAGTGAACTATTGAAAACAGTTAAAAAACAAGTGAGATCAGTGTGGGAAATCAGTAGCTTACAAAACTATCTGAAAAATCAGATTGTTCCCAGAGGTTTAAGAATCAATATAAGCCCAGCTAATAATTTAGCCAATGAAACATTTACCAAAAAATGGCAGGAGATATTGCTGAAATGTTCCTTTGATTTAATGTCTCTTATCATAGAAACAGAACAACAGAACTTGGAAGTTATTAAACCAAGGTTGTCCTTAAACCAACAGGAGTTTGGAAAATTTAGTGAAACATCGGAATACAATATCTTTTGCACTAGACTAAATGACAACATAGATAAGTTTAAGAAAGAAATTAAAGACCGCAAACAAAAGAAGTTCTGGAGAGATCAGACAGACGTCAAAACTGGAAGGGTCTTTAGAAAATTTCCTAGAGTCACCCGAAATCAAGGGAACTCTGATATTAGCTCTTCAGAATACGACAACTCTGATTTAGATGATTTTCCAACACATAACATAAGAAGTAGGAGAAATAATTCCACTCTTCAGAGAAGAGAGAATCATGAACAGAAATCCTATTTGCAAACCAGAGTGTCCACTACACCAAACACTCATTTTTTAGAGAGAGGCAGAATTCCACAACAAGGACCAGAGAGGAATCTCAGATCCCGAGCACACAGGGACCCCTAATAGCCAACTCTCATGTCCCAAAGGACAATAGTCTTCAGATAGTCAATATGTCCAGTTTCTCCCTCAATACTTACCATATGTCAGTCTTACAAAGAGGGCTAACTTTTGTTCCTACTTCTAGATCCGATACCTTCACACATATTAAAGATGTAAACCTTTTTGCTCGCAAGTTAGCATTGCATAAGTTTTACAAAAATAAGGAGGAAAGAGAATATATGGATCTAGGAGTAGGTAAGGAGGACATTGAGGCATTACAAACCCTTTTATCCTTATTACAGGAGAATGACCCTGATAAAAACAACAAAACAGTTAAGTCCAAATCCTGGAGAAACAAAAGTTCATTTACACCAGGATTGAAGGACTATGCTAATATCTGGGTTTTCTTACAGCAAATAACTATGGATATTGAAAATATTGACTACCTCAGACTAAAAAGGGAGTTTAACCTAACTAAAAATGAATTTGCAGCACTTAAAGATTTGGAAAAGTGCAAGGAGATACAAATTAAACCTGCTGATAAGGGAGGGAATATTGTCATAATGGACAATTGTGACTACAAGGATATGTGTAATAGAATCCTGGATGATATGAACACATATAGGATTATCTCAAAAAATCCAACTATTGAATTTAAAAAACTCTTGAAAGTCATTTTGGATAAGGCAAAAGAGGAAGATATTATTGATGATCAAACCTATCAGTTCCTATATCCTAAATTCCCTACTATGTCTATCTTTTATTCCCTCCCGAAGATACACAAGAAAATGGTACCTATCCCAGGGAGACCCATTGTATCCGGCACTAATAACCTGTCTTACAATGCTAGCATATTCATTGGCTATCACATGAGAGAAATGGTAGAATGTTTACCATCATATGTCAAAGATACCAATGACATCTTGAAACAATTGGAAGATCTCTGCATACCTGAAACTGCTTGGCTAGCATCGATTGATGTAGAGGCCTTATACAGCAGCATACCCCACCAGTATGGGATCAAAGCATTAAGCTATTTTTGGGGTATGAAAGGTATTGCCCATACCAAATTTAACAGTTTCCTATTGGATCTTTTGGAGTATGTGTTAAAACACAACTATTTTACATACAATAACAAATGGTATCATCAACAAAGGGGCACAGCTATGGGGACACCTTGTGCCCCTAGCTATGCAAATTTGCTATTGGGTTGGTGGGAAGAAAAATATGTATTTCAAGAGTCCCATTCTTCTCTCTCTGAACATGCGATAGTGTGGCGTCGCTTTATAGATGATGTGTTGGTGGTCTGGACGGGTACCAGACTAGATTTTGAAAGATTTATGGTTGAACTCAATACCAATGATCTGGGTCTCAATTTTACCTATGAGATAAATTTCACATCCATCACTTTTCTGGATTTATTGATAAAAAAGGATGGTGATGGAAAATTATCTACCACAACCTACAGAAAAGATACAGCCAGCAACTCCCTGTTAAATTGGAGTAGCCAACATTTTGAGCCACTCAAAAGAGGAATCCCTAGAGGACAATACCTCCGAATTAAAAGAAATTGCAGTTCTGATGAGCAATTTAGACTTGAAGCAGATAAATTGCGAATAAGATTTCTAGAAAGAGGTTATTCTAAAAGATGCCTCAAATCTGCTTTTAAGTTTGCATCGAACTGTAATAGAACGGAATTACTTAATGGCCTTAATGGAAAAAAGCTGATGGATAAAAAAAGTAACCAACCACATTGCATAATGACCTTTGGGTATGACTCTGATATTATCAGAGAGATCTTAGGAAAACATTGGCATCTCTTAAAGAGCGATGATGACTTAAAAGAGGTCCTGCCATCAAAGGCCTCTATCACATACCGTAGAGGTAGTATCAAGAATACACTGGATACACCAATTGCTGTCTATATAAGACCTATGATATGTTTCCTTTTATGTGTAATCAAGAAATAAGCTTATGTATCATAAGCAACTAAGGAGAATGTATCATTGATGGGCTATGAGAGGTAATGATTAATTATACCAAACTCTTTAAATGAATGGTGTGAAGGTAAAACCTTCATTCAAACCACTAGGGGTTTGTGCTTTAAGTTTATATATCCATCTTGCCTCACATTGCAGTAATTTTTTCTCTAAGTCTCCTTGTCTAGGTCCTGCATATACTTTCTCTACCGCACAAAAAGATAATACCTCACTATGATTATCATGATAATATCTTACATGGCGAGCAATTGGTGTATCCAGTGTATTCTTGATACTATATACATGTTCTCCAACTCTCCGGCGCAGTTGGCGCCTAGTTTTACCTACATAAATCTTCCTGCAAATACAGGAAGCTACATATACTACTCCAGTGGAACAGCAATTCAGAAACTCCTTTATAACAAATTTTTCTCCTGTTCTTGGGTGTTCAAATATTTTGGTTGGTGTAATATACCTACAAAATTTGCATTTGCTGCATCTGAAACAACCTGCCAGAGGTTGTAGCCAGGTTTTGGGTTTGAGTTCCTGAAAAGAGCTATGGACTAACATATCTCTGAGGTTTCTACCTCTACGGTATGTGATAGAGGCCTTTGATGGCAGGACCTCTTTTAAGTCATCATCGCTCTTTAAGAGATGCCAATGTTTTCCTAAGATCTCTCTGATAATATCAGAGTCATACCCAAAGGTCATTATGCAACGTGGTTGGTTACTTTTTTTATCCATCAGCTTTTTTCCATTAAGGCCATTAAGTAATTCCGTTCTATTACAGTTCAATGCAAACTTAAAAGCAGATTTGAGGCATCTTTTAGAATAACCTCTTTCTAGAAATCTTATTCGCAATTTATCTGCTTCAAGTCTAAATTGCTCATCAGAACTGCAATTTCTTTTAATTCGACTTTAATTTGACTGAAGGTTGGAATATCAGCATCCCTCCAATTGGAGGATATCTATAACACAGAATTTCTGTATGCTAATTGGATTGCTGTACTCCATACATTTGCCCTTTTTTAAATACCCTAGCTTTTTAACCATTTTATTCGTCGCTGTTTGAAAAATAAAAAATAAAATTTTGTTTGTATTATATCCCCTCTAACTTTACAATTTTGGATTTAGGGTGGAAAACACCCTGGGGAAACTTGTAAGTCCTCACATAACTCTTTTTGTAAAGCCTGTAACCTGCAAAAAAAGCTACAGTGCTAATTAGAAAGCCTATTTTTTGCAATGGCTGATCACTTTGAGAGTCTTTTTCTCTCCAATTTTACGGGTGCGGCTTATATTTGAGTACTATCTTTTTTCTATTTTTTCCCCTTGAACTTTACGGGTGCGGCTTATATGCGGGTGCAGCTAATATTCGGACCAATACGGTATATCAACCTATATTACTTATCAGCTAATTATCCAAATGTCAGTATCTTTTTCACCATTAAGCTCTTCTCCCAATCATTTACAACTAAGAACCTTTCCTTATCATTACTTGATCCACTAAACTTTATCATCTATGTTTTTGCCTTCATCTCAGTTGGACAATGCTACAAAATCTAATGGCACTTTTAAAATTAACATACACAACAAGAAGACAATACAAAAGCTATAGTGATAATTTTGGGCTACCTTGAAATTCTGTTAAAATGTATTTACTGTATGCTCACCTGATGATATTTGGCAGCCGGCTTGTTCTGCTGCCTCTGTGTACAGATCCATTAGCCATGCCTGAGTATTTCTTTCCATGTTTTCATGTTCTTTATCACTCATGTAGGGAGGACACTAAAATGACAAAGATATAGTTGTATAGAGGTATTAAATAATATCCTTTTTTTTTTTTTTTTTACAAGACAGACACAATTTACTGTTTTGGTTATTCCGTTACATTAAATTAATCGGGAAATGTTGGTGTTACATATATGTTTGTACAGTTATGTTATTTTCTTTATTTATTTTTTTTAATTGTTTTTATTAATGGGAATAAAAGCTATAACAGAGTAATATGTACAGTACAAGAACAATATATATTGTATTCAAATGACATCAGAAAAGGCTTGTGTCTTACTTTTCCTGAGTTTTGTTACATAAATTACAATTAAATATGTCATATTATGCCAGTACAAATGAAAAGAAAAGATAGAAAAAGAGAAAGAAAGGAAAAGAGGGTGGGGGAAGATGAGATGGGGGGAAGCTTAGTATAATATCATCCCCGAGGTATGTATATGTATTACCTTTTTTTTATGCTACAATCCAATTCGTAGTTCCCAGACATCCCAACAGGAAGCCCACTTTTTATAGTTGTCATGTAGTTTGGCAGAGATCAAGCTCATTGAATGTATGTATTTAATCAATGAATACTAAATAATATTTTGATGGAACCATGGAAGATTTATAATACTCTAAATATACACGCTGTGTGTAATATAAAGTGTCACTACATCACAAAAGATACTTTACTTCATTAAAGGATCACTGCAGTTTAAGGAAAAAACAAACCTTTGTCAAGTATCTACAAAGTTAACAATATTAGCAGCTGTATTAGACTCTGTTTATGAGTGCAGGAATCTTGTGTTTGTTACATTACATACTGACAGGTGGATTATGGGTATGTTTGTTTGTAGATATCAGTGGGGGGAGAGGTGAGAGGGAGGAGGGATCAGGCAGAATGCCAAAGTCACTGTTTGATTACTGGATAAGACTGAAATTGACACCACACCCCTTCCTTCTGACTGACCCAGAACCAGACATCAAAGGATTGAACCGCAGCTCTCCAGAAATGAAAAAGCCCCCTCTGAAGAAAAAAAGAAAAGTTATACAGCTAGTTTTTAATTAGTAAAATAATAAATGTGGAAACCTCTGTAGGACCCTGACATTATATATTGGTGGAAGTTGCGTGTGAAGCTACCATATACCCACTTTCCCAGGCTACAGTATTTCTTGCACCGTCGACCCTACACCTTTAATAGTTCCCCTACCAGTTATAGACAGCCTCTTGGACAACCCTGTACCCATCTCCCCACTAGCTCATACTTCAGATTTCCGCCAATCAGCTCTCATCACCTATCTCTCTAGCAGCTGACTCAGCCAACCAATCTTAGCAGCGCCTACTGTTGCTTGGTTGTGGGAAGTAGAGGGGGAAAGTTTAAACTTGCCAAAAGTTGTGCAAGTAATATTTGCTTGGGAAAATGCCCCACTGTTCCTTTGCGTTATGAAATGAATAAAAATGAAATCTGAAAATAAGATTATGCTCTCTTTTTGAACACATATACCGGTACATGGTGTGTTTTAGTAAGGGAATCTCTACCCATTTTATTAAGGGTACTGAGATCTTAATTTCTTTGTTCAACATATTGCATATTACTAATAGTACTTACTAGAAGTCTTGGCAAATTAGGATAATCACTAAAATATTTCCAAACAAAATCTTGTCCTAGAATCTTGAATATCATTTGCCTTTTCTTTGGATCTTGAAGTAACGGCTTTACCTTTTCAGCAAGGGATTCTCCAATTTTATCTGAGACCTGAATGAACAGCAAAGAAACATTGATTTGTTACACCTGATGCAATTATCAAGTCGTTATATTGTCAATACAGTCTAATATTATTTAAATAATTTCTTAAAATATATTCCTCATATATCAATAATATGAAAAAGTGATGTTTGTAGAAATGGACAATAATCCAAAAAGCCTGTCCTCTAGATCTTTTTCAAAAAAATGTTGCTAACATTTTTTAGAAAATTGATAAGAAAAATGTTTTTTAGATTTTAGAGAAACAAGAAATTATTGCTAAAGTGTAAAGTTAAAGGACAGTGGAAATCCCATATTTATGACACACTTGTTTGTAGAACTAGATTCAATAATTGACAAAATGTTTTATATATTAAAAATGTATAGTTTTTCATTCATTACCTATTATTATTAATATTTACTTTATTTGTAAAGCGCCAACAAATTCCATAGCGCTATACAGGGGTAAGTTGGAGTAAAAAAAATATTAACACAATGAAGAGACGTGAATGGAGGGCTCTGTCTGTGAGCTTAAAATCAAATGTACACAGAGCTTTCACTAAAGCACATAGGAAGATTGAAAACTCGCAGACTTGGGAGACACAATTTTTGTCTTCCATTATCTGATTTGAAGAAGGAATGAAACCTTGATGGTTTCCTAATGAAATCTTCTCTTAAAAGAGACATTTTTGCAATCACACCTCCAAACGTTTTGTAATGCTGAGTTTGAAAGGAAGATTAATATTGAATACTTTTGAAAATAGTTGAAAAATAATTTTATTAAAGATCAATGAGTAATTAAAACAACCAGTTCAATGTTCCTTTAAGAGTTACTTTTCAGTCATTTTCTTTTGAAACACACAATCCCAAGCCTTTTCTCCGTCTCCAGACTCATTTCATTCATGATCCTCCAAATGCTACAACTCAGTCATTACAAACTTCTACAAATTCACTAATTCCCCTTTCATCCCCTTGGTCATATAATCTCTACAGAATTAATTTCCTTACACGGTCAGTTTCTTCAAGACTTTCAAATATTCAAGGTGACATACAATCTAACCCCATCAAAGAAACTATTTATATTCTCCATCTTCAGACTGCCTTCTGGTAAGTAGATTACTTTAAGTTTCAATTTCTCTGAGCTTGTATGACAGAAAATTAAATTTTGGAGACTATGTTGTGGTAAAGAATCCTATATCTTGTCTGTTTTCAGCACTTTGTGATATATTGGAGTCCGAGGGGCCTTGATTATCTTTCAGATGTAGGTGTAGGGGAAGAGGTTGAAAGTAGAGGACTTTGTTACATGGCTGGAACTTTTAGAAGTTGGCATCTCCTCTACACATGCTCAGAAATAAACAGTCAAAAAGATAATTGCCAGTACTGCCCCCTGTAGAGATTTAAATGCCCCATAATAGCTGCCTCCACAGACTAGCATTTATTCCTAATTAAAAATTAGCTTTATTACATGTTCCCTGACTAATGATGCTCCTGGAAAGGTTCAACTTTTTCAGTTGCCCTTTATAAAGATATTACCTTTTTCCTATTATGAATATGAAGATAACATACATTACAAACAACCTCATGTGAGGACTCCAGATGCACAAAATGTAGCATTACTTTTTATATCTATTGCCTCAGATGTAAGCTCCATTCACCTACTAAACTTCTGTAATATTAAATTATTCTAGTACCCCGCAAGTAATATTAACCATTATGGGCCAATAGATGAAACAAAAGTAGTAAATGCAAGGTTTACAACATTTAAAGACTTCAAAAATGCTAGTATAAAAATATTTTCATGATATTGGGAATGTTGGAATGGTGAATAGACAAGACCAGTGCTTTTCCCAAACTGGGTTCCATCTTGTTTGATTAGGCATTCAGAGAAAACATTAAACCAAAAGGTTTTATGCTATGAAAATATTTGCGGTGTTCTATAAAATAATTTTGCAGAAAAGATGGCATCCTTTGTGGTTAGATGTAAAAGGATTCCACCATAAATAAAGAAAAGGGTTCTTCACAGTAAGGGTGGTTAAACTGTGGAATTCTCTACCAAAGGAGGTGGTGACAGCTGATTCGATAGATAACTTTAAAAAGGGATTGGACATATTTTTAAATAAAAAGAGAATTCAAGGTTATCCTGGTTAATTAGAGAGGGATAGAGGGAGTTAATTGATCCAGGTATCTTTTTTTCCCCCTTTTGAGACAATTGGCAAAAAAGTTTCACTTGGGGCTTTTTTTCTGTTTGCCTTCCACTGGATCAACTAATAACTAATCCACATATTGCAGATCAGAGGAGAACAAAAAAGGTTGAACTTGATGGACCAAAAGTATTTTTTTAACCACAGATACTGTGTATGTAGGTTATGATGCCCTAGGTATGGATTTTCAGGCCTTGAATGTTGTTTTAGGTCTCCAGGGAGAATGTGTTGGACCATTGGTACCACAGTAGCAGTTTTAGGATTGTGTGGTTCAATTCTTTTGGATGCCAAAATGGCTCTGTGGCTGAATTACTTTGGGTCCACTGTATTAGGCTATGTTAAACAGATTTGTAAGATTTCACTCTTACAGGTTGTTTTCCTCTTTATATACTGTGGAGAAGATTCACAAAGCTTTGTGTGGGCTGTAAAGTACTTTACTTAGGCTGCAATGGCAATTTTCCCCATACAACATAGACACAGCAGTCTTCAGCGATCAGCTCGATAGTACCTAGAAAGGTTAGTGAATCTGGGGCTATATGTTTGCAGCCTCCTGACCCTGGAATGCTGGTACAATATTTCTATTAACGATATTGAGGAAATGGAGAAGTCAAAGAATCTACTGGTAGCTAGGGAGTCATGACAAGAAGCTGTTAGGATTTGTTCCTCTGCCAGCTGGATGACTTGGGCTCTGGCACAGGATGTTGTATTTGTTCCCATGGCACATGTAGAAGTACACACTTAGACATCAACTGCTTCCTCATAGAGGCACATAACTGCATTACCGGTGGTGCCCAGTGGGGATTGAGTGCCATAATCTATCAGATAAAAAATATGAAGCAGACAGACACTAAATGTATCAACTAAAATCATATTAAAGGACTTATATATTTAATGGCTGGTTTGATATAAAATCTATATTAGAAGAAATAGAGTTCAATGTGGCTTTTAAGATGTATATTTGAAGTTTAGTGTTTTGGACTTCGGAACGGGTGTAGAAAAAAGCATCGTCTGGGAGCTACGATGCTCAATTAAAATGTATTTATTACGTTTTTATGATAGATTATAATATATAAGCAGAATTAAGATAAAATAAACATGACTATAGTACATAGTGAATAAATTATGTTTTAAAAGCTACAACAGTATTTAAATACAGATGTTACTGCCAATACATTACTAAATAAATAAAATAACCTTGTTGTTTGACCAGTACAGTGGCCTTTTAATAGCTTTATTTCTCATATAATAGTGAGGACTATGATATAAAACCCTCTTCTACTGTATGTCCGCTTACCTCTGATGTTGCTAAGGAAACATCAGATTGAAAGATGCCCTGGATCACATTAGAGATGCTGCAGAGAGACCCCACAGTATGTATATTAGTTATCATACGGATGGCAGACAGCACTATGTGTGTGAGATCATGTCCTGCCAGCTAATGTGCTAAGTTAATATTTAATGTACAACTGCAAGAGAGAAAAGAGAGCAGGAATATCATTTTCATTTCCATTTACTCTTTTTTCATTCTTTATTGGCATCTTCTCACCAACAGCATTTAACTACACGACTAATTTAGGTACATTCGAAACCTGATGCAGCTGCGCGTGTGATTTTTTTATTTGTATATTGCATTATGTGCCAGCAATCACAATTAATAAATAGGCATATTGATAAAACGGACTAAACCCTGTAAAGAAAATGTAAAAAAAAAAAAAACGTGTTTAGAAATTTATAATAAAGTAAAAAAAGGAAATTATTTTTAAAAAGAAGAAACCATGTTTAAAACAAATGTCATATGTGGCCTCATAGCAAATGTAGAGAAAATAATGTAAAGGTATGGGTTTATAGGACACCACTAAATATTGGTATGCAAAAGTAATATTGCACCACTTTCCATGTATCAAATGGTTCACATAAAGGATCCTTCCATACTAGAGCTTGCTATAATCCAACATCTACACATCATATAAAAGAATGGCTCTCTGTGCATAAAGCTAACTGACAAGTTCATTTAAAGGTATATCTAAATTTCCCTGTTCTTACCTTTCTCTAATCTAACACACACTGCTTATTACATGAAGTCAGTCTATACACAGACACATTTATTTTTATTTAAAAATAACATTTGTTGTCCACACCCCAGAGCTGCTGTCATAGGCACAGTGTGCCTACCAATAGCAACACTGCATTTGTTTTTAACCCTATACTAACCTTCAAGCAAACAGCAGCATTGAGCAGAGATCCACAGAGCAATGACTAAGCTTCTCCTTGCTTCCTTGAGAAGGTGACTACACATTTCATGATGCTTTGCTGCACAAACTACTATCACTGATTCAAACAATGTATTAGCTGCCTGTGACTGACCAAAATTAATTATGAATTTTATGCTAATTTTAGCAGGGATTTCCAGTGGTGTTAACTCTCAAAAAAAAAAAAAACTGCTTGATAACTCAAAATATTTAGCACACTTTAGGGTTAGTTTAATAATGTTTATTTCGGTATTTTCCTCATGCAAATTTTTTTTTTCATACACGACTGCTTCTCTATCAGATGCAATATAATCCAGGGAACTTCAATATGCCTTTAAGATCATGTTTACAGCTCACAGCTTAAATAGTCAACAAATACGTACAAACTAGCTCTATAACACAAAAATCATATGCCAAATTATATAGGGACATCAGGAGAATTGGCATGTAGTTATTTAGTATAAATCTTTTTATAGATAGAATAGCGATCATGGAATTAAAAACATGGTTGTAAAAAACGCTTAATGATCATGTATATAGCATAATAATTATAATAATATATAACTCAGGGTAACAAGTCTTTTAATGAACATGTATATACCAGAATAATTAAATAATATTTAATTCCCATGCAAGCAAGTGTTAATAGGGTATTTCACCCAAAAGGACAGTAAACATTACACTGCAATATTAGTATTAGCAGTTCTGCTGGGAACAAAAATAAAACATATAAAAATCAAACAGTAAAAAAGAAAAGTTTTTTGGTGTATTCAAAAACCTTAATAATTCCACCCAAAAGTAGTGTGATTTATTTCAGTAACACGAGCCTCACTTTCTATACTATTGGTATTCTGGTTGCTGCTGATAACCTCTCTTTACTCTCCCGCAGCTTCTCTTACCCTCAGTAACCCTCTGTTTCCCCAGGCTCCCTATTAGCCATTCACTATAGAACCGATACCTCCCTCATGGCGCTTCACTTCTTACCCCTTCCATTATCTGAACTCTAATTGCTCACTATAATCTTTTCTGTTCTGTCAAGTCTACAACACTGAAGTCTGTATATCTGAGCCACTGTAAGGCTCCAATGCTGTACAGCAGGAATAGAAAATATTGTTTTACCTGAAGGATTGTGCATGGAGCCCCCAATTCATCTGCGTTTTTAGGTTTAATGCTTCACTAGGCCATTCAGACTTGTTTGCCCAACATGCACCATTTGCGACTCTTCTTGTGCCTTTCTATACCACAAATAATACGTTTATGTGAGTATATATATATATATATATATATATATATAAATAAATATATATATATATATATATATATATATATACTGTATATATATTTTATGAACAGAAGGACCCACTGGACTTTTTGGGGTTCATCAGTTATTATATGTGTGGTCAGAAGGTACTAACAACTTGCTTAACAGTCATATCTGGGATATTCAAAGGGTTAAATAATTCTAAAGAATGTATATGGCCCTGAAATCAGCCACGTGTGACAGCTCTGGCTTTAGTCTGGAAGGGGGAAGTATAGTTTTATGGCTCTGTAAGTTGAGATCTGGCATGGGGGGAGTGAGATCTTTGTGTGTTTTTCGATATATCTCTGTAACAATAAAGATGTGGCAGTCTGATTTTGGACACACTAAACAAAGGTGGTGTCAGAGTCTGCTTGTACTAATTAAAGGTACATGGTGTGTGATTCTTAGATCCTAAGAAAAGGGGTCTGATGGTGCCTGTCGCATCAGAAAGCATCAATTGTACTTACAGACAGAAATATTACTGCATAAAGGAATTTCTTTGTAAATACAAACATACTTCACAGTACTGCAATGTATCTTGAGTCAGCCTGCTACCTCCTGCAAATGTGCTGCCCTAGGCCTGAGCCTTGTGAGCATCTCTGACCCAATTACTTAAAAGTTACACACACTCCATTTAACTATTTTGCTGACTACATAGTAAAAGTGGTAACATTAAATGTGGGAGAGCAAGAATTGATTTGCTTGTGAACAGATGAATGGAAAGTGAATGGAAGTGGCTTGTAGGTGAACACTAAGTGGTATGTTAGTTACAGGGAGGGAAATGCACTGTTATGCTCTCCCACTCCTGAAATCACAATGGGAACTGGACTGGATTCTTCAATATACATATTTTAGCATTTTATTTATGTTGCTCTTACTGAAATTATACATGTAGAGTTATATTTTCCAGTTCTAATCAGGTTTTCTTCCCCTGTGAGTGATAAACCATGAATCCAAAGTGGCCCTTTACCATTAAAATGGCCACTGTAGTTGTCATTCATGTTGGAATTCATTTGTTTATTTAACAAATAATTAGCAGTAAAATCAATACTGAAAAATGAAAAATTAATGTAGCTTTTTCAAACTTCCATTTGAACTTTAGTATTGCAGCCTCTAGCAGAAATGCTTCTCTCACAGCCAATGTCCTAAAATATGTAATATACTGGTCGAGACCATTGTGTTAAAGCAGATAGACTGATACTTCTGTTATGGCAGCCACTCCGGAGGATATGCCACTATAACCTGTATAACTACTATGGAAGAGAACCTGCTCTGCCAGAACCTACAATATAAGTTTAAATATAATGTTTAAAAGCTACATTGAATTTTTCTTCACATTATAATTTTACTGCCAACTAGCTATGGCCATTACAGTGGTTATTTAACACTAGTAATAGTACTGTGATAAGGACTTTTAAAACTGGGACTAATAGTAAAGCTGTTGTGAAAATAACCAATTAGCCTACACTTACTGACCTACAAGTGATTTTTGGGCACTGGCAGGACAGAAGCCAATATTCTGGGGAGGAGAAACAAAAAACTCTGAACAGTATTAGAAACACGATTTTACATTATAATTTGCATTTTTTAAACAACACAAATATTGTTTAACTTGCTCTAGACTACACTAGTGTAGGTTGTGTGGGTGTTAGAAATCTCTTTGTGAACCTCTCCGTTCTTATGTTATCCTATGGAGTACTAACAAAGGGCTGTTACCACAGTTCTCCACAGCTCCTTCTTGATGTAACATTAAGACTACCATCTCACGTAAGAATGACTTTGGGCAACTACACCAAAGCATACAGGGATCACCAGTGATTTGTGAGGTTCACTCAGGTTATCAATGGAATCCATGATGACAAAATATATGAAATATAATTATTTAAATAAATAGAAGTGCATAATTAGAGCAGAAGTGTTAGATACTAGGAGCCCGATTCAATTGAGCAATCATACGTTACTGGAGCCTGTAAGTGAGGCCGAAAGTTGGCAAATTTTTGCGGGCTCCAAATAGGTTACAGGTTACGGGCTTGAAAACTCTACGATGGTTAAACTGTTAAAGCCTCCCGAAGCCTTTGATCTTTCAATTCCGCAAGAGTTACTATGGCTAAAATCGCATATCTCTATTCAATTGCTCCAATTCCCCAGGGCGGCAAATGTTTTCACACCAGTAAACGGCAAATGTAGGAGAAAATTCTACGAGTGCTAGAGAGGACAAGCAAGGGGGTTTAACCCCTGTCCGCAGCACTGTAAATGCAAATAAAAAATCAATCCCGCACTGTAAATAACGGGGAAAGCGATGACAGACATTAGAATTAATTGCACAACAGTCTCAAGCCTGCAGGTTGGCAGTAAAAACTATTTATTTTTATGTTTCATTTTGGGGTTATATCGATCTTGCTAATCAATGATTTAATACATTTCAGGCCACCCATATGGACTAGAACAGTATTGGCATTCATTTTGATTATTTTGTATTTTGAGGGTTTTTCGAGTCCTGTTGCATATCGGACCGCCAAACCTAATTGATTGACCTGTTACTTCCATGTTTTACTGCCATAATGATGACAGTCTCATTTTCTATTGGCTGTTTCAAAATGGGAGGTTACGGTCTTACGGAATTGATCATGTTCCCACCCTACGAACGAGTGCAAGGTTTACCAAGACAGCTTTCGGACCCTAACTTGTGCGCTTGTTTAATTAAATAGCTCCGGAATCGGAGACGAACGGGAGCCCGCAGCACGCCTGCAGACATACGGCCTGGATCCTGTTAGATGCGGGCTTGCAATTGAATCTGGCTCTACATTTTCTAGTTCCTAAGTACACAAGTTATTCTCAATATAGCACTATGCATTATAATTATTAAACAACATCCATGAAGATCATAAGGCGGGCCATCAAGACCCTCGGCAATTTTTAAGCTCTCCTTCAAATATAAAGTTTGTCAACCACTTTACTAAAGCATACTGTTATACAGGTGCTGATGTGTGTGTGCGTTTAGTTTATCCACAAAAGAATAAAGTGAGACGGACTTAGTTTGCATCTAAAAAGAATTGGGATTTAAGCCAACAGTTTCCCCACAACATCGTCAGACAGAAACATGAAAAAAATCACTCTGAATCTGAAGTTTGCTGGCAGGATTTAACAGCTGTCCTCTAAATCTCTATGGATCGGGGCAGGATGAATCTTGTGCCCAGCCTAGAATTACAGAAAAGTAAGAAAATTGGGTCATCATCAAAATGACGTCATGTACAATGATCTCTTTAAGTGGGAACAGGTTGCGTAGATATAATAACTTTTATTAGCTAACTTTAGTCTTTTGTACTTGCAAAGCTGGCTTTGTAATCTTAGTTAGTTTTCCACAGCTAAAAATCAATACTTAAGGGACTACAATAATGCCCTAGCTAGTAGTGCTAGAAGTTGTAATTATGCATCAATCCTTTACACATTTTATATTTATTGGTTTGTAATTGCAATATTGAATAATACATTCAATTACAAAGCTTCAGGTTTCAGTCTTCAGTTTAGATGCCTGACTCCACCCTGATAAGGTTATAAAGGGGATTAAGGGGGTTGAATGAGAGATAGGTCTAAATGATTTTTTTAAAAGTGTAATCAGACAAGTGTACTAACAAACTTTCAAAGACTGCCCTCACAGTAAATGGTTGTTGCCAAGGGAAATGACTTTAACATTGCAAGTACCCAGTCACTTTGGAGGGAAGTGTAATCAACAGTCACTGCTGGCTAGACAAAGCGGCCTCCCCAACTGCCCTCATAGTGGACGGATACCAGCAGCGGAGTCTGATCTTTGAAAACAAGTTTAATACTAAAAATATTGAATACTGTTTTTTTTTTTTAAATCATTCAAAATAAATGTTATTAATGATCAATTACTAACAAAAAAAAAATCTATCTCTTGTTGATAGGGAACTATAGTGGTCATAACTGAGCAGCAAAGTCCTCTTCCATATTTATTTTTATTTTATGTTATTATTTTTTTCTCTTGTAAGTTATATATTCACTTCATTGAGTTGCAGTCATAATATTTGCTAAAGCTGTAAACCTCTTCATTATTTGTGGTGCTGTAAAATACAGATATATACATATCATATAATCCCTACTGCCATGCAGGATCTGCAGCAGAGAATAAAGTCATATAAATATTTGAGTAGTTCACTCTGGCAGTGAAATATCAGCATGGCATTATAAACATTAATGTAAAATCCCAATAACTACTGCGGTGGCATGCTTTAATGAGTTCTCCTAGCAGCTATTTTATACTGAGCTACAATCCACTTTTCAAAGACATCTGCTGCTCTCTAGTGGTGAAAGGTAGGTATTACAAATGTGATAGAGTTAAGTTCAACACATTTTAAAATCTTACATTGGCATACTACATGTAAGTCCTATGCGATCCATTGAAGTAATTAAGTGAAACTAATCCATGCATTAGTAATATATTCATAAGCATTTTTTATTTGCAATTGAGGAATTCATGAAAAACAGTGGTATAATAGAGTTCATTTTATTTTGCTTCATTTGGTTTTACAAAATTGAGTATTTAATTACATAATTCCCTGGCGGCTCACAGCCTTATTAAATTGTGATTCAGCCAATTGAATAGGGCTCTATATAAGCACAGAGCATATTTTTTAGTTTAGTTAGTGAACTTCTATCCAAAAGCAAGATCTTCACTAACTAAAAACTTCTGTAAAAATAAAATGCTCTGTTCTTATATAGAGCCCTTTAAATTTGCCGAATTGCAATTTATTAAGGCTGCCAGTGTTTAGGATGCAGGTGCTTTCACCCCAGCATCCTGGGTTTGAATCCAGCCAGGAAACCAAGAGGTCACACTGGTCAGTACTTGGATAATAGACCACCTGGGAATACCAGGAGCTGTATGCGGTGGCCCACTGGAGAAGGAACTGGCAACCCACTCCAGTATCTCTGCCATGAAAACAAAGTGTGAGGTCATGGAAAGTTGGACACGACTAAGCTATGCAATCATTCTTATTAAAGAACAAAAGGTGCTATCAACTGCATCTGTGTACAGAATTGCTTTAACAAAAGGTAACAAAATATTTGTTGACAATAGAAGTGTATTTTATAGTATGATGTTAATTAATGTGCTGACTAAATTGGGTTTCCAGGGGCACGCACTTTAATTTCACATTCTTGGAGTTTCTTCCTGATAACCACCCATGCTGCACACAAATATATACAACCCCTCCCCCAGAACCTAGGGGGCGATCCAGGGGATTCATTGGCGGCCAACAGGTGGTGGCAGTAATATATAAGAGTTCCCACCTCTGCTCACTCCCTCTGGGCATGCCCTTCTGACATTGTGTATGACGTCACTTACATTACACACGCAAGTGAAATTACACACAATTCGGGTAAGCTTTGGGGGACCGGGAGAGGTGATTTAAGCAGATGCACAAGAGGGAAATGGATAAGGAGGGAGACAGGGGAAAGAAAGAAGGAGATGGGGAGAAAGCGGAATGAAAGGAGAAAGAGGGGAAATGGGGAGAGAAGGGGATAGCAGGAAAGAGGGAAGAAAGGGAGATAGGAAAGATGGGAATTTTGAGAGATTGGGAAGCATTTAGAATGGAAGATAGAAGACAGTTGAGTGAAAGAGAAGGGGGTAAAGGTGGAGAGAATAGGATACGGCGGAGAGAGATGGAAGTATGGGGGTATAGGTGGAAAGAGGAAGAAAAAGGGATAAGGAAGAGTTGATGTCCAAGGGGGCAGGGTAAGGAAGAGAGGGGATACAGTAAGAGGAATAAAGAGGAAAGGGGAGGAGAGACTGGTCAGGGGGATAGAGGACTTAAGTTAGGAGAGAGAAAGGGTGTGAGGGATAAGGTGAGAAAGAGGAGAACAGAGTAATAAGGGTAGATCAGGAGAGATGGGAAGGTGGAAGAAAGGGAGATGGGGAGCGACAGCAGGAAGGGTAAAGTTGGTGGTAGAGATGGATGGGGAGAGGAAGAAGTAAGGGTGATGAAGAAGAGCGGAAACAGAATGAAGGGAGATATTTTTTGCTCTCAAATTTGAAATTCATGTATGAAAATGTTAGCTTTTAGCTAAGATTGGTGATTGGAATATCTTTAGGGAATGAAACATGTTAGGTATTGTTAAATTCTCATAAGTTTGTAGTTTCCGACAGTATATACTTTTATAGGTTTAAGTCGAAGAACAGGGGTAGACTAACCTTTTTAGGTGCAGGGCATATTAAGTTTATAACGTAAAGAAAAGCGTTATATGCTCTTGTCATTTAATTTATTAGCCAGAAATAATTACTAGTATTAGCCAAATTCATTATTTTTCCTATTAAACATTCATTTATTGTATAGGTTTCAGCAAAAGTACAAAGTACCAAATAACAGAAACATCTTTTTTTTTGTTTTATTTCATTACTAGCCTTATTATTTTTTCTTTCCAATGCAAACAAACAAAAATTACAAATATACCAAAAGAAAGTTGAACTTCTAACAAAAAACAAACAAATAGCAATATATACTTTTTGTAGCAAGAGATTATCAACTGACAAGAGGACATCCTTTGAGGTTAGAGGAAAAAAGATTTCACCTTAAACAAAGGAAAGGGTTCTTCACAGTTAGGGTGGTTAAACTGTGGAATTCTCTACCAAAGGAGGTGGTGACAGCGAATTCGATAGACAACTTCAAAAAGGGGTTAGATATATTTTTGAATAAAGAGGGCATTCAAGGCTATCCTAGATAACTAGCGAAGGAATATTGATCCAGGGAGAAATTTGATCGCCAGTTTCTGGGGTCAGGAAGGAATTTTGCTTTTTTTCCCCTTATGAGACAATTGGCAAAGTTTCAATGTTTTTTTTTTTTTCTGTTTGCCTTCCTCTGGATCAATTAACAATTAACAATAATAATAAATAGTCCACATTAAAAAGATCAATAGAGATCTAAAAAGGTTGAACTTGAGGGACTAACTCTTTATTCATCCTCCAATACAATACTATTAAAAATTATTTAATCAATAATTTAATTAATAACTTATCCGCATATTGCAGATCAGAGGAGATCTTAACAGGTTGAACTTGATGGACTGAAAGTCTTTTTTCAACCTTAATTACTATGTAACTATGTAACTATATGTACCTACAAGCTAACAGAACCTGTATGTAAACAGATGCATAGCAAGATTTAGCAAAAGTGTCTTGTCTCCTAGGTCAAGAAAATATTCCTAACCCTTGGCACTAAAAGGATTATAGTGATGGTCATCAAAATGAAGGAAATGAGGAAAGAGGAAAATAATCTGCATTTGACACCGACATGGCAGTCCCCATATCCACTGTCCATCTATCCCTTCTTTTTCTTATTCCCTCCCTCTCATCCATTATCTTCCATCTATTTTGTCTCTATTGTTCGCTCACCCTTTTTCTCTGTCCATATCCCAGCTCCTATCTCTATATCTCAACCCTCTGCTATTATCCCTAATTCTCTCCTACAGTCCCGCTCTCTCATCTTTTCCCTCTTACTCCTCCTTCTCTCTAGCCCCCTCTCCTCCATGAGCCTTTCCTAATACCAATGCGCTCACTCTCCACCTCTCAGATGATTCTGAACACTAGCCTACGGCAGCAGATTAATTAGATCTGGGACTGCTGTTGCACAGTGTATAAAACTTTTTTTTTAATAGTTAAAAAAATGAAGCATTAGTCAGTGTTAAATTATATGTTATGCTTAATGTGCATTTTGTTCAGGGAGTTCCCAAAATGTTTTGGGGCAGTTAAATAATTGGTTCACCGATACCTAAGGAGTACAGCAAAGCAAGTTTGGTCAGTGATTTACAATATAATTACTCAGATAAAGGAACTCTGCAGTTATCAAATATTTGTAATATCTGTATGTTAATCAATCCTTATGGTACGTCTACCTAGCTCTGCTTCTTACCATTTTTGTTGGAGTATAATCACTTGCTAATTACTCCCTATGAGTTCACACATGCTCAGAGTATCAATCACTTTCAGTATATGTGAAGCCACAGGGAGTAATTAGCAAGTAATTAGCAAGTATAAATCTCTAGCACAAATATAAGGAAGCTAAGAAAGTCTGACTGACAGCAGGGAAAAAAAATAAAAATGTAATGTAAGTTAACTGCAAGAAATTTTAATTTGTATTAAAAACATTCAATTGATAAAATAGTTAACTTTCATATTAAATTAGCTGAAACGCAGTAAATTTGTTTTATTTGTTCGCAATGAACTTTTATTTTGCCCATTATCTGAGCGCACTAGTGATATCTGGTGTTGTCTTTTGGAATATAAATGGAAGGGATCGTTTTACCTACGTAAGTTAGTGTGTGTTTTGGGTATAAGGCGTTGTTTACAGTTATTGAATAAAAAACGATTAATTAAGTAAAAGCAGAATTAACTGTTTCTTAGCGCTTACATCCTATAATGGAAAAGTACTGATTCAGACATCTATCCAAATATCACAAATGCTACAAAAGTGAGTGATACATGCTATATATATATATATATATATATATATATATATATATATATATATATATATACATATACACATACACACTAAATAATTTATGAATATTTGTATTTCTCCACAATAGCGCACAATTAAAGCAAAACTGAATACAATAGATAAATGATAATTACTATATTTAGTTATTTTAATCTTTATAAAAACATAACAAGTCGACTTCTTCATAAAAGCATATTATAAATAACACTGTTTTCCATTAAAGATTTATTTTATATATTTTACTTTATATCAGATTTCAAAACAAGGAAATGATTCAGTGATCTATTTGTTCAGTATACCATAAAATAAATGTTTACATACAAAGACCCATTTGGATGTAGATCTTAGCAGCAAAAAATCTAATTTCATATGTGCTGTACATTAAAAAATCATGCACAATGTATATCGAAGGTAATTTAAGTATAAAAGTAGCATAAATACATGGGGCCTTATTCAATTGCAATTTGCCCAATTGAATTGGACCCTAAATAAGCACATAACATATATTTTTTAAATAATTTTTTAGTTATTGAAAACCTTTCTTTTGAATAGATGCTTGCTAACAAAAAACTTCTTTAAAAAATATATGTAATGTGGTTATTTAGGGCCCTATTCAATTGTTCAAATTGCAATTGAATGAGGGCCATGGTTTACAGCTCACTGCAATGGAATAAAATCAGTCATCCAGGTTGATGGTTGTAGCATTTTAGATTGATTTCCTTATACTTGATTCTGAACCTTTAAAGCTATTAGTGTATTTGATTTACATAGAAAGTGTTTTGCCTAAACCAAATAATAGTACTATAAAAAGCCTACTTTGTATTTTTATACATGCTAAAATGTCACCTTAGGAAAAAAATGGATATTATCGTTTGATTTTGTATAATTACCTACTTTCTACAGTAAGAACTGATACAAATTGGTAGAACAGTTATAAGAATTGCTTTTAGTGTAATTTCCATTTAAAAATATTAAAGAAACTGTAAAGTTTAAATTTTCAGTTTTAGAATAAAAAAGAGCATGTTATAATACTAGAAAAACATTTTCTTACTTCAAAAATAAATGCCTGAATTTCAATGATTTACAGAATACATTCAATCTTGCCCTTTTTTTTTTTAAACATGGGAGGATATTTTAATTGTTTTTATATGTTTATTCTTTATGAATCTGCACGGTTTTAAAAAAACTATAAAATGTTCTCAGCCATCTTGTATACCATGGTATACTTTTCTGTATTCTGTACATTGCTGAATATTATGATAGATAATCCACTACACTTTTTAAAAATGGAGTGGAGCAATTACTGCTCAATACTGTAAAAATATACAGTTGTAGAACAAAAGGCAGTACTGAGGACCTTGAGATTACTAATTTTTTCAATGACAGAAAATGTTGGACTTTACTATCACTTTAAAGGACCACTATGATTTTTTAGTTTTGCACTTGTGAGTAACGCCTGCGCGGTGCATTCTGCGCAGGCGTTACTCACAAGCTACTACAGATAAACATCGGGAAAATTGAGCATGTGCAGTTGTGTCGAATTCGAGGGAGAGAGGGAGAGAGAGAGGAGGGAGGCAGCGAGGGGGAGGGAGGCAGAGAGAGGCAGAGAGGGAGAGAGAGAGGGAGGGAGGCAGAGAGAGATGGAGGGAGGCAGAGAGAAAGGGAGAGAGAGAGAGAGGGAGGCTGAATCAGAGAGGGAGAGCGAGTGAGGGAGAGAGACAGCACAGTCAATTGAACATAACATGATATCATTATTTTTGATGAGCAGGTTACTAGTTTTAAATAACAAAAACTTGATAATAGGCAAAATATACTTAAACTCTTTTTTTTTCAGTTTTATAATATAATATATAATTTCAGAAACAGATGTGGGAGGACTGTCAGGGAAAGGGAAAAGAAAAAAAGGATGAAGGGGATGTCAGATCATTACAGATTCTTACTTCAGGTTATAGTAATTATTCTATGAATATTAACCTTTACAGAGACATTCATGAAACATTTCAGGATAGCAGTCATGCATTAATAAACGATTGTACAATATCTGTTATGGTGTCAATATATATTACCCAAAATAGTTAAATGTCATGTAAATGTGTTTTCGAAGATAAGGCAGATCTCCAACTATGGTCCTTGAAAGCGACTAAACCACGTTTGCCATTTGGTGTAAAATGAGGCTATAATACCTTTCATTCTAGCATCTCCACATTGTCCTATATTTTGGTGATGGCTGTATTAAATCTTGGGATCTGTGGGGTACTCCAAGTTTAAGCTAAGGCGCATCTTCCTGCACGATTAACCTGTGCAGTTGGTGCATTTTGGTTCTTTGTTTATTGTTCCCGTCATGGTAAGAGAGAGAGGGAGGGCGCATCGGAACACATTGTTATTAGTGTATTAATTGATATCCAGTAGGCTTTAATCTTTCGCCAGACCCCCAAACAATTAAGTAGGAGCCCTCTAAATCGCAACCTTTGCAGCACAGAGCGCTGGGAATTTGTCTCATTCTGTACAGTTTGCGAGGCGTTGGGTGCCATTGAATGTTTTATAGGATTGTTCCTTGTAATTGGAACAGACAGAGATAAAATTATGTATTTCTCAGATGTCCTTTCAGTCCTTTGTATTGAGATGCTCTCCTAGATCCCTTTCCCATTGGGTGACATATGGGAGGGAAAGTGTTGTAGAGTTGGGGATATTAAGCCTATAAGGGCGTATGGTTGAAGACATAGTCTATGTAATGGGTAAGAAGAGTTAGGCTTGCTATTTTTATTCAGATTTGAACGGCAAAGCTTCAAAGCAGAGTATATCTTGTTTGGAGTGTTTTAAATGGGATAATACCATGTTCCCAGTAAAAATCCATATATCTGGATATTCCCGCTGCTTCTGTACCTTGGAAATGTGCTATTTCAAAGCCAAATGGGAAGTCTTTAGTATTGGTGTTACTGGTGATGTGAGGGTCGTCAATTTATATTTGGTGTGTATGGAGGTTGGGCATTTTATTGGTGAGGTTTTGGGAGCCTAATAAAGTATAATATATTTGGAAGGAGCAGATCTACCCAGTGTGTGTGAGAGTGGTAGATGCCACGCCTGTACATGAGCAAGCTCTTCCTGTTTCTTTCTGCAAGGGGGGACAACACATCCCATGATTCCTTCCTACACAAACTGCCATCACTGATTGTTACATTGTATCAAAATACATTAGCTGCCTGTTATTGTCCAAAAACATTATGAATGTTATGCTAATTTCTTAACTCACACTACTGCTTGCAAACTAATTTAGCAAACGTCAGGGTTAGTTTGATCATCTTTATTTTAGTATTTTTTCATGCAAAACAATGTTTGAATACACTACTGATTCTCCTCTACTGGATGCAGTCATAATCCAGGATACTTAGATATGCCTTTAAGTTGTAAATATTTACTTTTAGGGCAACTAAATCTTTCAAGACCAGTGAGTCATATAATGTTAGCCAGTACTTTCAACAGTCTGTCCTTAGTAACCAGCTTTATGAACAAGATATTGTGTATCTAGTTTTCCATTCATGTAACATTATATCTCAGAGTAATTATAAGAAGTAAAGAGTCATCTGTCTTTGTTTTCCATACATTGTCATGTTGCATTTATAAGACATTACACAAGAAGGCACCAACAGAGTCAGGCACTTAAGGCCCATGAAAAAATACTTTACTATGTAATGATAGGGGAATCCAGACGTGGACTCCTTGCTCACCCTGCCTTACGAAGTTATCAGCTACACCCTCCTGGCGAGTCCTAACTAAGGCCAAACTGTGGGCCCTATTAAATTCCAGCCTCGTAAATAAGAGGCTTCTACTTAAGCCCTACGTACTGCAAAGTTTCTCTAACTTACAATGCTATTAAATTAGCCCTGCTGCGAGCAACGTGTGAGCTACGCAGCAGGGCCGTACGTATCTACACTGCGTAAATGTACATGAGGAGTGACAGCCTGCGAGATGATATCGCAGGCTCCCACTCCTCATCAAGTGCTGCGGGGGTCCTAAAAGGGACCTCCGCGGCAGTCCCCCACATAAGCATTGCCGTGGGGGGTACTCCAAACCCCCCCCAGGCACCTAAAATGAACCCCCCCTCAATGCGGGGGTCCCTGTCGGGACCCCCGAAGTGTCCTCACATGAACACCTTGCTGCAGGGGTCCATAGGAACCCCCGAAGTGTCCCCACATAAACCCATTGCAGGGGGGGTCCCCGATCTGCATAGATCAGGCCCCCCGCTGCATTTAAAACTTTTAAATTCCCCGCCGCGGCTCCTTAAAGGGACCGCGGCACACTATTAGCCAATCCCGGCCGCGGCACTTAAAATTAACCCCCCTCTATGCTGGGGGTCCCCATCGGGACCCCCGAAGTGTCCCCACATAAACCCATTGCAGGGGGGGTCCCCGATCTGCATAGATCAGGCCCCCCGCTGCATTTAAAACTTTTAAATTCCCCGCCGCGGCTCCTTAAAGGGACCGCGGCACACTATTAGCCAATCCCGGCCGCGGCACTTAAAATTAACCCCCCTCTATGCTGGGGGTCCCCATCGGGACCCCCGAAGTGTCCCCATATAAACCCCCTGCAGCGGGGGGCCCCGATCGGCACCGATCGTGACCCTGCTGCAATTCAATTTTAAATTTCCCGCCTCGCGGGTCCTCAAAGGACCGTAAAGGTCCTGAAAGGACTCGCACTAAAAATAATAACCCCAGGCAACTATAATTACCCCATTAACTCATGATGGTCAATCCAGACCAGCATAAGGCCTAAATTAACCCATTAACTCATGGTGGTCAATCCAGACCACCATAAGACCTAAATTAACCCATTAACTCATGATGGTCAATCCAGACCACCATAAGACCTAAATTAACCCATTAACTCATGATGGTCAATCCAGACCACCATAAGGCCTAAATTAACCCATTAACTCATGGTGGTCAATACAGACCAGCATAAGGCCTAAATTAACCCATTAACTCATGATGGTCAATACAGACCACCATAAGACCTAAATTAACCCATTAACTCATGATGGTCAATCCAGACCACCATAAGACCTAAATTAACCCATTAACTCATGATGGTCAATCCAGACCACCATAAGGCCTAAATTAACCCATTAACTCATGGTGGTCAATACAGACCAGCATAAGGCCTAAATTAACCCATTAACTCATGATGGTCAATACAGACCACCATAAGACCTAAATTAACCCATTAACTCATGATGGTCAATCCAGACCACCATAAGACCTAAATTAACCCATTAACTCATGATGGTCAATCCAGACCACCATAAGGCCTAAATTAACCCATTAACTCATGGTGGTCAATACAGACCAGCATAAGGCCTAAATTAACCCATTAACTCATGATGGTCAATACAGACCACCATAAGACCTAAATTAACCCATTAACTCATGATGGTCAATCCAGACCAGCATAAGGCCTAAATTAACCCATTAACTCATGATGGTCAATACAGACCAGCATAAGGCTCTATTTAACCCCATCAGTCCCATAAGGGTATATTATTACCATTATGGGCCTGTTACAACCCAACATTAACCACATAAGTGCCATGATGGTCCTCAAGGACCATCATGACACTAACTACAAACACTACACTATAACCCCCAATAAACCATTTAATCTAAACTAACCCCCCTCTACACTAATCTATTAACACTTACACTACCTACCTACACTACCTACCCCCTAATAAACCTCCCCAACACTCTAATTACAAAAAACAAAAAACCTACAGTACAAAAAACAAAAAAACCTACAGTACAGAAAACAAAAAAAAATTACACACCTGAAAAGGAAAGACAGATAAACACAATACAATAATACATATAATACATTACATACATTACATACAATACATGACATTACATATAATATATTAAATATAATATATTAAATATAATATATTACATATAATACATTACATACATTACATACAATACATGACATTACATATAATATATTAAATATAATATATTAAATATAATATATTACATATAATACATTACATACATTACATACAATACATGACATTACATATAATATATTAAATATAATATATTAAATATAATATATTACATATAATACATTACATACATTACATACAATACATGACATTACATATAATATATTAAATATAATATATTAAATATAATATATTACATATAATACATTACATACATTACATACAATACATGACATTACATATAATATATTAAATATAATATATTAAATATAATATATTACATATAATACATTACATACATTACATACAATACATGACATTACATATAATATATTAAATATAATATATTAAACATAATATATTACATATAATACATTACATACATTACATACAATACATGACATTACATATAATATATTAAATATAATATATTAAATATAATATATTACATATAATATATTACATATAGTCCTAATCAAATACCCCCTATCTATCTAACATACAATCTATTTAATTTAAAATAAATCCTAACTATATCAAATACATCCCCCTATCTATCTAATATACAAAAAATCCTAACTACATACACAGACCCTTATTCTAAAATAAAATAAAATAATTACAGTCCTAACTACATACACAGACCCTAATTCTAAGCTAAAATCAATAAATTAAGACCACTTACCTTTAAGATGTTGCTTCAGATCACTAACCTATGGGTCAAACAAAAAAAAAAATTAGTACAAAACATTAACATCAAATAAATAAACATTATATACATTCTACATATTCAACTCACCTTTACAGCATGTCCAGTCACTGTTAAGCTCTTCCGGCGCGGCCCTGTTAAAAAAAAAAAACACAATACATGAATACATGAATACAATATATAAACAATAAATAAAATACACAAATAAACATCTAAATATACATTTAACTTACCTCCCCGCGATGTCCCCGGCCTTCTCTCCTTCAGCCCCGGCTGGGCCGCGGAACCATCCGCGCTCTAAAAAAAAATAAAAAAAAAACTAACGGAGGTCTGCACTGGCAGACCTCCCCGACGCTACTGAACCTCCCGGAGTCGTTTCCGGGAGGAAATTGGCATTGGCGGCTTGTGATTGGCTGAAAAAGCTGTCAGCCAATCAAAAGTCGTCAATGTAGGAGCCAATCAGGATGCGCAGATGTCTTCTACCAATCACTCCGTGGGGGTGTATCCCATAGTGATTGGCTGAAGGCATCTGAGCGTTGTGATTGGTTCCCATAAAGATAGACAAGTGTTTTAGCCAATCAGGGTGGGATATTGGGGTGTATCCCATCCTGATTGGCTCACACATTGACGACTTTTGATTGGCTGAAATTGATAGACAGCTTTTTCAGCCAATCACAAGCCGCCAATGCCAATTTCCTCCCGGAAACGACTCCGGGAGGTTCAGTAGCGTCGGGGAGGTCTGCCAGTGCAGACCTCCGTTAGTTTTTTTTCTTTTTTTTTTTTAGAGCGCGGATGGTTCCGCGGCCCAGCCGGGGCTGAAGGAGAGAAGGCCGGGGACATCGCGGGGAGGTAAGTTAAATGTATATTTAGATGTTTATTTGTGTATTTTATTTATTGTTTATATATTGTATTCATGTATTCATGTATTGTGTTTTTTTTTTTTAACAGGGCCGCGCCGGAAGAGCTTAACAGTGACTGGACATGCTGTAAAGGTGAGTTGAATATGTAGAATGTATATAATGTTTATTTATTTGATGTTAATGTTTTGTACTAATTTTTTTTTTTGTTTGACCCATAGGTTAGTGATCTGAAGCAACATCTTAAAGGTAAGTGGTCTTAATTTATTGATTTTAGCTTAGAATTAGGGTCTGTGTATGTAGTTAGGACTGTAATTATTTTATTTTATTTTAGAATAAGGGTCTGTGTATGTAGTTAGGATTTTTTGTATATTAGATAGATAGGGGGATGTATTTGATATAGTTAGGATTTATTTTAAATTAAATAGATTGTATGTTAGATAGATAGGGGGTATTTGATTAGGACTATATGTAATATATTATATGTAATATATTATATTTAATATATTATATTTAATATATTATATGTAATGTCATGTATTGTATGTAATGTATGTAATGTATTATATGTAATATATTATGTTTAATATATTATATTTAATATATTATATGTAATGTCATGTATTGTATGTAATGTATGTAATGTATTATATGTAATATATTATATTTAATATATTATATTTAATATATTATATGTAATGTCATGTATTGTATGTAATGTATGTAATGTATTATATGTAATATATTATATTTAATATATTATATTTAATATATTATATGTAATGTCATGTATTGTATGTAATGTATGTAATGTATTATATGTAATATATTATATTTAATATATTATATGTAATGTCATGTATTGTATGTAATGTATGTAATGTATTATATGTATTATTGTATTGTGTTTATCTGTCTTTCCTTTTCAGGTGTGTAATTTTTTTTTGTTTTCTGTACTGTAGGTTTTTTTGTTTTTTGTACTGTAGGTTTTTTGTTTTTTGTAATTAGAGTGTTGGGGAGGTTTATTAGGGGGTAGGTAGTGTAGGTAGGTAGTGTAAGTGTTAATAGATTAGTGTAGAGGGGGGTTAGTTTAGATTAAATGGTTTATTGGGGGTTATAGTGTAGTGTTTGTAGTTAGTGTCATGATGGTCCTTGAGGACCATCATGGCACTTATGTGGTTAATGTTGGGTTGTAACAGGCCCATCATGGTAATAATATACCCTTATGGGACTGATGGGGTTAAATAGAGCCTTATGCTGGTCTGTATTGACCATCATGAGTTAATGGGTTAATTTAGGCCTTATGGTGGTCTGGATTGACCATCATGAGTTAATGGGTTAATTTAGGTCTTATGGTGGTCTGGATTGACCACCATGAGTTAATGGGTTAATTTAGGCCTTATGGTGGTCTGGATTGACCATCATGAGTTAATGGGTTAATTTAGGTCTTATGGTGGTCTGGATTGACCACCATGAGTTAATGGGTTAATTTAGGCCTTATGGTGGTCTGGATTGACCATCATGAGTTAATGGGGTAATTAAGGTCTTATGGTGGTCTGGATTGACCACCATGAGTTAATGGGTTAATTTAGGCCTTATGGTGGTCTGGATTGACCATCATGAGTTAATGGGGTAATTTAGGCCTTATGGTGGTCTGGATTGACCATCATGAGTTAATGGGTTAATTTAGGTCTTATGGTGGTCTGGATTGACCACCATGAGTTAATGGGTTAATTTAGGCCTTATGGTGGTCTGGATTGACCATCATGAGTTAATGGGTTAATTTAGGTCTTATGGTGGTCTGGATTGACCACCATGAGTTAATGGGTTAATTTAGGCCTTATGGTGGTCTGGATTGACCATCATGAGTTAATGGGTTAATTTAGGTCTTATGGTGGTCTGGATTGACCACCATGAGTTAATGGGTTAATTTAGGCCTTATGGTGGTCTGGATTGACCATCATGAGTTAATGGGGTAATTAAGGTCTTATGGTGGTCTGGATTGACCATCATGAGTTAATGGGTTAATTTAGGTCTTATGGTGGTCTGGATTGACCACCATGAGTTAATGGGTTAATTTAGGCCTTATGGTGGTCTGGATTGACCATCATGAGTTAATGGGGTAATTAAGGTCTTATGGTGGTCTGGATTGACCACCATGAGTTAATGGGTTAATTTAGGCCTTATGGTGGTCTGGATTGACCACCATGAGTTAATGGGTTAATTTAGGCCTTATGGTGGTCTGGATTGACCATCATGAGTTAATGGGGTAATTATAGTTGCCTGGGGTTATTATTTTTAGTGCGAGTCCTTTCAGGACCTTTACGGTCCTTTGAGGACCCGCGAGGCGGGAAATTTAAAATTGAATTGCAGCAGGGTCACGATCGGTGCCGATCGGGGCCCCCCGCTGCAGGGGGTTTATATGGGGACACTTCGGGGGTCCCGATGGGGACCCCCAGCATAGAGGGGGGTTAATTTTAAGTGCCGCGGCCGGGATTGGCTAATAGTGTGCCGCGGTCCCTTTAAGGAGCCGCGGCGGGGAATTTAAAAGTTTTAAATGCAGCGGGGGGCCTGATCTATGCAGATCGGGGACCCCCCCTGCAATGGGTTTATGTGGGGACACTTCGGGGGTCCCGATGGGGACCCCCAGCATAGAGGGGGGTTAATTTTAAGTGCCGCGGCCGGGATTGGCTAATAGTGTGCCGCGGTCCCTTTAAGGAGCCGCGGCGGGGAATTTAAAAGTTTTAAATGCAGCGGGGGCCTGATCTATGCAGATCGGGGACCCCCGCTGCAAGGGGTTAATGTGGGGGTGCTGCAGGGGTCCTGATAGAGACCCCTGCAGCATGGGGATGTGTATAGGGTGCAGGGGGGAGCCTCACGCTGCTGTCTCGGGCTGTTCCGAGGCAGCACGTAGAGGCTTTCGGATCCCTTGCGTGGACTTTTTGTCCACGTAGGGATTCTTACGATATGCGAGACTCGTGCATAGATTTAAGGCTACGTAGCTCTCTCGGAGCCTATTCTCGGCCATTTTCTCGCAGTCATATCGTAAAGCAGGCTGCGAGAGATTCGGTTCTCGCAAACAGCAGGAAAACTGCCTTTTGCGAGCACCGAGAGAACTACGAGGGAGAATTTAATAGGGCCCTGTATGTTTAGGGTTTGCAGTTTCACCTGTTCAGGGTAGAATTGCTTGGTATTTCAGGGCTAGGTCACTCTTTTGAGTGAGACCAGACTGATATACTACAGAATATTCTCACTGTGAAGAGCACAAGTGAGCTAAAAGAGGCTGCTCTCAGATGTAGGTAACCAGACCTATAGGACAAACCTACTTGGGATTGATACCATTTGCTGGTAATCAACATTGGCACTTGATTAGAAACTAGTTCCGAAAGGACAATGGACACCTTATACACATTTAATTTTTCCATTTTCATGATTCAGTATTTCTTCCATAAGCACATATTGCACACTTTTCTCTTCTGCCATTGAAGCTCATTGTAAAATGTATCAACTTGTAACACCCCCGGGACCTCTACATTAAAGACATATTTACATTTCATGGATTACTAATGCACCTGATAGATTGGAGGGATTGAGGGTTAGTATAGGGTAATTGAATGCAGAGTTTCTATTGGTTAATACAGGGTACCCATGTAAGCACCTCTGGGAGTGTATGTTTATATAATGACTCAATGTAATGTGTGTATCTGATATAAGCAGCATGTGTTAGATTAGAAAAAAATAAAAACAGGAGAATTTAGATATACCTTTAAGCATCAAGACTATCAGTCTTATTAAATTGTGATTCAGCAAATTTAAAAGGGCTCTATTTAAGCACACAGCATATTTTGCTTTTGGATAGAAGTTCACTAACTAAAAACTTCTGTAAAAAAAATGCTGTGTGCTTAAATAGAGCCTTTTTAAATTTGCTGAATCACAATTTAATAAGGCTGTATGTGTTTCCATACCCAAAGTTGAATATGTGTACACACAGTTATGTGATGCACTTTATAATTTGTTGTAAAATATTGTTACTTACTTTGTACCATGGATTTCCAGGTAACAGTGTTTCATTCAGTAATGACTCCAACCAAGGCTCATTAATCATCATTCTTCCACTATGTTTATTGTCTGAATTCTGAGCTGTGTCCATATCTGCCAATTGAAACAAATAATTAACAGTTGCCATGCTATGAGTTATTGGCATAAATTACAGATTAAATTACTCTGATTAAGTGTTAATAAACAGTTAACTAAGTTTTATTCTTTGGTTTATATTATTTGCTGCCAGTCCCCTACAGGTTGCAAGCAACTCACTAAGAATTGCTAATATGAGCTCCAATTGGTCTCAGTCTATTGATACTCATTGGCCCATAGTCCTTTATGCTAGTCACTTACATTAAAGGACCACTCAGTGAGTTTATAATGGACTCTCTAAAGAATAGTTAGGTAGTAATTGATAGGAAAAAAAAAAAATGTAAACATAAATGTATGTTGATATGGGTAAAATGAATGAATTATTGTGGCTGGAGTGGAGCCACCCTTGAGATGGCAATTGAAACTGGCATACCAGAGCTGCCGTATGGAAGTGGGTAGTGACTAGAACATTTGTTTGTACATGGCTAGCAGCTCAGGGTAAACTGATCCCTGCTAATATGTGTTTCAGGGAGTGCTTTTCATGTTGGCACTTCCCTCTGTGCGAGACTACTCCAGCCACAATACTTTATTCAGGTGGTAGCGACATCCAGAGCTTATGCAGTCTAGAGGATCACTGAAAAGTAGTTAATAATTGTTTAAATGCACAGTAAAATTTTAATAAAGGTTTATTTATTTTTACCAAGCCCTACTAATTCTTTAGAGACTGCTTTATAAGACCACTAAAGTGGCCCTTTAATGTATTCAGATAAGGTCCGCAATGTTTGCTAAGTCTCAATCCCTAGTGATTGCAATTGTGCATGCACCACAACATGAAGAAGAATTACGGTAAGTAATGTTCAGGTGCAATATGTTGGTTATTATGATTAATTGTACTTAGAAAATATTTTTTTCTAGATTCTCTACCTTAAAGAAACACGCACGTCCATTTTCACTGTATTCTTAGCAGATATGTTCACACTTTATCACAATAAATGAAATTAGTAGTAATTTTGAGAATGAATCGTGTCCTCTCTCCCTAATCAGATGTGTATTGTCAAGTTGCCAGAACACATTGCATGAAGTTTTAAAGGCTTGATGGCAAGAACATAATAGGACTAGAATAGAATAGAAAAAGAAAATGCTGACACAAATAATATACACCGCCACATATACTCTCAAACAGAAACCCAGTCTCCCTTGTTCAATAGGGCCAGGCAATCTGTGATTGTACAGTTCAAAAACCAATCACCGACCTCTAGAATGCAAGCTTTCCTGTCAAGGCCATCCCAGGTGCAGAGTTTGGCCTAGCACCACCTTTTCAGTCCCTAATGTTCTCAAAGGGGCTCCAAGGTCCCAAGATCATTTCCATGTACAAAGCAGGGATATACACAAAAAAACACTGCACTCAATAATAAGACATTTCTCCAGCACTTGTCAGCTATTCACATTCATAAGTTCAGATCTAGATCAATAAATCATTTTGGGCCTCTATACATTTGTAATTTGAGACAAGATGTCACTTAATTTAAAGAAATAATATTTTTAGTTAAGGCATAATCTGCAAGTTATGAATGTTGTATTATTGTTTTATAGTTGTTATAGTTGGAGTGTTGCAAACATTGCAGCATTCAGCCTTCTATTAAAACACACAGCATATAATGTTTTTATTTTGTGGATCTAGCAGGAAAGAACAGATTTTAAAATCAGTTATGCGAATAGGAACAGTGCATGTTGTTGGATATTTGTGTCGCTGTGGGCAGAATGCAAAGTAATGCTTTTGTCAATGCTGTGATAGAGATCATTTGTTGTTGTTCAGTCCTTCAGTTGAATCCGACTCTCAGTGACCATATGGACCCAGTACGCCAAGCACATCTGTCTGTGTTTCTGGTTGGGCTTATCGATTTGGTTTTCATGGCAAAGATACTGAAGTGGGTTGCCAGTTCCTTCTCCAGTGGACTGCAATTTGTCTGACCTCTGTGCTATGACCTGCCCATCTTGGGTGACCCTAAATGGTTTAGCTCACAGCTTCACTGAGGTACACAAGCCCCTTCACCACGACAAGGTAGCCATCCAGAAGGGGGGTAGAAATAAATTCTGTTATTTAATATAAAACACACCCCTAACACACCCATGCAATGCTCCATGTGCGATTGGTCCCAGTAGCTCATGATGGGATGTGTGGTTACTAGAAAACAGAGATTAATAAATACTGTGTATTGTTGTGATGCATACTTATAATGCAAACATGGACAGACCATCAGTCATTTTCATAACTTATTGAAACTAACCATGCAGCACTTTCCTGATTCTCCGATGTTAACACAAATCACCTTTTGTGAGTACACTGGTAACTATACAGTGAAACTGTCATGTTTTGGGTTTTTGAATACAGAGAGCAATACAAAGAGGCTATACATTCTATCAATCATTTTTTTTATGAACAAAAAGATTATGATTTAGAATTTAAGCTATTAAAAGTATGCTGCATGTTTCCTATGAGAGAAGCAATCAAACTAAATTCAATATGGGTAGCCTGATGGAGTGGCGTATCAAGATCAGAGAGCAAGGATTCGCATAATACCTTAGTAGTTCTGACAAATATGTAAAACGGCAACTTCCAAAGGGGGAAATTCATTAAAAGGCCACCGAAGTCCAAAACTTTCTGTCATGTATTTAAAAGAGCATGTTTTATACATTATAAAAGTTTTTTTCCCCATGGATAATAAATTGTAACAATTGAAGAAATTGTCCTTGGTCCCTTGCTTTTCTCAATCTTCTCTCCAGTCCTATCCCTTTCAAGACATGTCTTTCTAACAACTCCTCAATGATGACCTCACATCATCTAAAAATTAACATGTCGAATACAGGGTTACTAGTTATTTCCACATACTCCTCCACACTGACACATGAAATTCCCCTTTCATTTGACAACTCCACAACCACCCCAACATCTCATTCCTTTTAAATTGTCTTTTTTCCGCTTAAGCAGAGCTGCTTATTTCTACCCCCATGTCTTTTAGGGGGCATGGCCCACTCCGTCTGGGAGCATGGAAGCTGGCCATGATGTCACTGACCCAGCCCTGCTGTATTGTAACCTGTGTGTAGCTGCCCCATAAGCCCAGCCAAGTGACAGTGCATGTGGCATCTTAGCCCTGCCATCTTTACTGAGCATACTCAGTGTAAACCAGAATCTGATCTGTCAGACTTTTTTTTTTAGTTCAGCTTCCAGGAAGAGCTGGCCCTACCCCCTGATAGGTACAGGGAAGTGGGGATAAGCGGCTCTGTTTGAAAGAATATGAACACATTCAAAAAGTAAGAGAAAATATTACATTTTATTTATTTGAAATTGCATACTGCTTTATTTGAAATTGAATACTGCTTTTAATAGTCTATGCTCAACAAACAAATATATGAGCTTTACTTGTAAATGCATTACCGTGGATCTTTAATTACCCTAAACTGCATATCACCATACAAATCTATCCTGAAAACTTCTGCCAGGCTTCTCCACCGCATTCAACGTTCATCCCCTCTGCCATTACCAAACCTGGATCATGTCCTATCTAGGGGAAACAAATCCTAAACCTAATTTATAAAGCTCTAAACTGCTCTGCACCTCCCTATACCATAACTGTTGTGCTCACATGCACCCCAACTCGCTCTGCCCATCTTCTGAGCCATCTACTCTGGTTCTCTCATACCTCCCTCAACCTATAACAACTATCCATTCAACAGTTCTCTCACCACATGTCTCCACCATCTCTATTATCTCTTAGATTGTAAGCTCTCATGAGAGTGGGTCTCTCGTCTCTTGTACAAGAATATGCACAAATGTGCTGTCTTGCCTTATTTTTACTATATCAAATGTTCATTAAATGTTATCTATGTATTTACTGGATTAGTCTCCCTAAGGGTGATGGGGGAATCCAGACGTGGACCGCTTGCTCACTGTGCCTTAGGGAGTTCAGCTGCGCCTCACTGACGAGGCCCATAAAGGCCGAAACATATATCTGGGGTTTGCTGTATCTCCTGTTCAGGGTAGAATTGCCTGGTATTTCGGGGCTGGGTCACTCTAGTGAGTGGGACCAGACTGATAAACTACATGATATTTCTCCCTGTGAAGGGCACAAGTGAGCTAAAAGAGGCTGCTCTGTGAGTGGGTTATCATGTCCATAGAACTAACCTATTAAGGTTACTTTGTTCTCCGATTGAGCACATCTCACTTTGCTTTTTGTTTATGTATTTTCTGTACCCTGGGATCTGCTGGCTCTCTACAAATAAAAAATAATCATAATAGCAAAATTTCCCTAAAATAAGCATAACGTTGTGATATAGGGCAAAGCAAAAGGTAACAAAGGATTCAATTCAGCTTTTTTTTGCTAATAAGAATGTTAAATAATCTTAACAGAACACTGTAGTTCAAGATAAACGGTACTAGTTTATGACACATGCATCAAACTGACAATATTACCAGCTGTATAAGAAATAATCATAATTTCTGAAGACTCCATTTATGTATAGAAAAGTACACCTTTCCTATCTTTATTTCATTATTTCCCTGTAGCTGGATCCTGAGGCTGTGTTTTTTACCCATATCAGTGGAGGGAGGGATGGGAGAAGTGAATAGTGGGAAAGGCCAGGATGTTTTGTTAGGTAACCGTATTCCATTGAATATGACACTGACACCCTTTCTCTGCACATACAGGCAGCTTGCATCAATAAATGCAAGCTTTGCTCTCCAGAAATGTAAATGCCCCTCTTACTCACAAACCTTAAATATCATCGATGTCTCCAGGGTCTTGAAAGGCATGAAAAAAAATATTGTTTCTAGTTAGAAACTAGCTTTATGTTTTTTTTTCCCTGCCTAATTATGTCCTTAGTCAGAGTTATTACATATATATATATATATATATATATATATATATATAGTCATTGTACAGTGGTCCTTTGCGTAATTATACGTAATTTTCAGCTCTGTTACGTTTTTAAGTGAACATTAAAGACATACATTTGATGCAAGATTATTTTGGTACTTGTGGTTTAAAATGATCAGCTATAAGCCTGTGCACAATAAGTACATGCAAATACACAATAATGCAACTAAATGTGTGTATTTGACTTTTTGCCATGGAGCACTGAACAATTTCATAATGCTGAGTATATCTATCCTATTACCAAATGACACAGATACAGAAATATAAGTGTATTTTTGTAGGTACTGGTCTATTTGGGGAGTGCCCAGACTGTAATGACAAAGGATATACATTGTGACGTGCCTTCCAATCTTTCAGCTGGCCAAAAAGGGACAGATGCTTGTATACAGGAATACTATTTGCAATGGCTAGGGCTACAGTAATTCAGTAACTCTGTCAGCTACTATAAATACTGCAGATCAGATACACTCCTTTTTCTCCTGAAATCTTGAAGAAATCAACCAGATATGATATAGAAAAATAAACTGTGACATAGTCAATCTAAAGAAGGGTGATTTTTCCTTTAATATTGAGTTGTGCCATCAAAATAAGAGCATTTTGAAGGGACAGAAGGATTTTCTGAAAAACTGTGCGCTTTTGGTAGTTATCATAACAGAAACTACCACTACACCAGCAGAGTGCCATAGGTCCCTCATTATAACATCCAGTGAAGTTGCACAATATCAGTATGCATCCTCCTCCACCTAACAAGCCACAAAGTGTCTGTCACCCATAATCTTTGGATACAGGACAAATATGTAGAAGAGAAACAGATGAGTAAGGAAAGAGAGATGAAGAAAATAGGGTAAAAAAAAAGAAAGTTTCTGGAAGAGTGAGGAGAGACAGTGAAAGTAGATGAGAAGATAATGAGAGGTGTGAAGATGGAGAATGAGAAAGAGAGGAGGGGAGAAATTAGAATGAGAGAAATGCAATGAATAAAGAGAAAGAGATGGGTGATGGTCAATTATATAGAAGAGCAAGAGAGAGAGAGAAAGAGAAAAGAAGAGGGGAAGAATGGAAAAAGGATCTGATAGTAATGTGGAGAGACATGGACAATGAGAATCAAAAATGTTATATTATACATTATTTATATTGAGAGTGAGAGCTATGTGGAGCAGGAGAATAAGTTATTATTTGGCTGCTTCCAGACACTGCCATTGTTTATTTCCCCCACTAATGACTAGAAAGCCTGGCTTGTTTAATGAAGAAGTCATAGATTGAAGACATTTGTCGGTACAAAATACCATCTATGCCTGTTTGTAGTTATCATGGATATTGAGTTGAACATATTATGTATGTTTACAATTGCACTCACAAACAATACTCAGAGACTATTACAGAGTAATAAGGGTACTGCAGTATATGGTGATAACTTCTTTATTGCAAAAATACATTATTTAGGATTGACACACTCTCAAGCCATCAGTAAGAAACTTAAAAAAAAACCACATAAAGTCACATAGGCCAGGAAGAGGTAGCGCAGGGGCAAATGTGTCCATGGAAAAACGCACATAAAGGGACTAAATGAAACGGTAAAGCATGAGAAAAACAAAGGAAGGATCCAATACATTTTTGCTAGAAAACCTAAATCTATATTATGTCCTGTAGCTTTCTTGTTGAAGAAAGTGATCATCTTTTCATATGTTTTCCTCATCCAAGGAGTCCCTAAAAATGCACACTAACTGAACAGATATCTGGCTTTGTTGAAAACATTGTTAACCCATTAGTTAGTAACACCAATAACTATATACAAGACACCACAATCTTTCTCAACAAACTCAGCCAGATTAAGGACCAACCTGCCAACACAGTACTTGTCACCATGGATGTAGAGTCTCTTTATAGCAACATCCCAAACAAAAATGGCACTGAGTCATGCCTTAAGTTTCTTTCAACACACACTCAGAACTATAAATATGGTCCTGATGTGATTGCTAAACTAATAGAATACATCCTTACCTACAACTATTTTACTTTTACATACAAATAATAGGGACTCCCATCGGTACCAAAATGGCTCCAGAATAAGCCAATCTATTTAAGGTCGATCTGGAAGAGACATTCAGAGATACTTTAGCGTGCGATCTACCTAAGCTTTTCTACTTTAGCGTGTGGTGTATCTGAAGTTTACTATCTTAGCGTACGGTCTATGATCTAACAAGACACTTATCATAAAAAAAAACAATCAACAATTGTACTTTATTGTCATGACTAGCTACTTGCCCGTCAACAATGACTGGAATTAAATTGTAAGTCTGGCAATCCTGTTTGCCACACAATGTGAGCACCTTCTGCACTCATTGCGAGGCCCTGAGCTGAGCGCCTTTGGCGCTCATTGCATGGCTCACAATCAGCGCCTTCAGCTAATTGCAAGTCTCTCCCCCTGTCTACTTCCTCCCTTGTGTCTCCTGCCCCCCCCTCCTCTCCCTTCCTTGTGTGTCCTTTCCCCCCTCCTCCCCCTGCCTTGTGTCTCATTCCCTCCTCCCTCCCTTGTGTCTCATTTCCCCCCTCCTCTCCCTCCCTTGTGTCTCATTCAACCCCTCCCTTGTTTCTCATTTGCCCCCCTCTCCCTCCATGTGTCTTAGTTTCCCCGTCTCCCTCCATGTGTCTTAGTTTCCCCGTCTCCCTCCCTTGTGTCCCCTATCCCCCTCCTCTACCTCCCTTGTGTCCCCTTTCCCCCTTCCTCTCCCTCCCTTGTGTCCCCTTTCCCCCCTCCTCTGCCTCCCTTGTGTCCCCTTTCTCCCCTCCTCTCCATCCCTTGTGTCCCCTCCCTCCCTCCTCTCCCTCCCTTGTGTCTCCTTCCCCCCTCTCTCTCCCATGTGTCTCATTTCCCTTCCCCTCTCCCTCTGACCACAGATTTTCTATTAGATTGAGGTCTGGGCTTTGACTAGGCCATTCCAACACGTTTACATGTTTCCCCTTAAATCACTCTAGTGTTTTAGCAGTGTGTTTGGGGTCATTGTCCTGCTGAAAGGTGAACCTCCGTCCTAGCCTCAAATCAGGCACAGAGTGGTACAGGTTTTGCTCAAGAATATCCCTGTATTTAGCACCATCCATCTTTCCCTCAACTCTGACCAATTTCCCAGTCCCGGCTGCTGAAAAACATCCCCACAGCATGATGCTGCCACCACCATGTTTCACATGGATGGTGTTCTTTGGGTGATGTGATGTGTTGGGTTTGCTCCAGACATAGCATTTTCTTTGATGGCCAAAAAGTTAAATTTTAGTCTCAACCGACCAGAGCACCTTCCTCCATACATTTTGAAAGTCTCCCACATGCCTTTTCGTAAACTCAAAATGTTCCATTTTGTTTATTGCTGAAAGTAATGTCTTTCTTCTAGCCACTCTGCCATAAAGCCCAACTCTATGGAGCGTACGGCTTATTGTCGTCCTATGTACATATACTCCAGTTTCTGCTGTGGAACTCTGCAGCTCCTCCAGGGTTACCTTAGGTCTCTGTGCTGCCTCTCTGATTAATGCCCTCCTTGCCAAGTCCGTGAGTTTTGGTGGGCGGCCGTCTCTTGGCAGGTTTGCTGTTGTGCCATGTTCTTTCCATTTGGTTATGATAGATTTGATGGTGCTCCTGGGGATCATCAAAGATTTGGATATTTTTTTATAACCTAAACCTGACTTGTACTTCTCAACAACATTGTCCCTTACTTGTTTGGAGAATTCCTTGGTCTTCATGGCAGTGTTTGGTTAGTGGTGCCTCTTACTTAGGGGTTGCAGCCTCTGGGGCCTTTCAAAAAAGGTGTGTATATGTAATGACAGATCATGTGACACTTAGATTGCACACAGGTGGACATCATTTCACTAATTATGTGACTTCTGAAGGTAATTGGTTGCACCAGAGCTTTTTATGGGCTTCATAACAAAGTGAATACAACATGCCAATTTTCTGTTTTCTATTTCTAAAAAATAGTTTTTTGTATATATTTTTCTCATTTCACTTCACCAACTTAGACTATTGTGTTCTGATCCATCACATAGAATTCAGATTAACAAAACATTGAATTTAAGGCTGTAATGTAACAAAATAGGTAAAAAAGGGGTGTGAATACTTTTGCAAGGCACTGTATAATACAATGTGATATTTGTGAAACAGGCTGTTACAGTGGGGAAACCAGCCCAAAACTGGACCGAAGGATGAACCTAAACATACATTCTGTTAAAAATACCAATGAAGACAATTATTGTACCCCAGTTGGACGCCATTTTAGCCAGAATGATCACTCCATCCAAAACCTAAAAATCTGAATATTCAGAGGAACTTTTAGGAACTTCCAGGAGAGGGATGCCTGCGAGCCTTGCAAATTGATGCATGCAGGACTTAGGCTGCAATGAGCGCTGAAGGCAGTTGAGGCACGCGGGACTTAGCCTGGGATTGAAGTTGCAAGCTAATTGGAGCCATATTTTGCCTTTTTCGTCCAGCGAAAATAGGCTATGTGAGGGGAAAAATGGCGACCAAAACTGTAAAAATTCTGAAACATGTTGAAAAAGAGGCTCTGCAACGCCAGGCACGCAGAACTTAGAAAATACACAACGCTGAAGACAGTAACACACACAAACAAAGTGGAACTTAAAAAATACAGTGACACACTAACAACGCCAGGCACGCGGGACTTTGAAAATAAAACCAACGCAGGTGCTCAGAGGAGCAAAAGCCTCAGATTGTGTGGCAAACAGCATTGCCAGCCTTGCAATTTTTTTCCGTCAGTTGACAGGCAATTTCCTAGTATATATATATATATATATATACATATATATATATACTCCATGATGTCTCTATTACTGTTTACGGTTTTGCTTCAGACTTGAAAAAGGGCGGTCAAACCTCTCGAAAGCTTGTCAATATGAATAAGGCACAAAAGGTATCACAATATGCTGCAACAGTCATTACATATATATGGTCTGCTACCACCAGTAGTAGTAGTAATATTAATTTGAACAGAAGTGATTTCCATCTGTATTAATGTACCTATAATACTTACAAGCACACACATATATCACATATTATAATTGTCGAACTACGAGACGTTGTCACGCTTTGCATGGTGCGTACGACTTGCGAATCGAGCCATTAACTCGCAGCACTTAGGCGATGAGAGCCTTCGGCGCTCATTGCTTGCGGGACTTAGCCTCCAAACACTTAGGAAACGCTGGATCGCCTTAGGCTGCAAGCAAGTGACAAACGCGGGACTTAAAAAAAAAAAAAAATTACGAGAAGCGGGACTTCAAAAAAAAATACAAGATAGGAAAAATATGAAGTTAATCGCTCAAAGCGCAAAACACGAAACACACAATAAAAATACAACAACGAAAACATCACACATAGCATGGGTGAACAGCCTGTCTGGGAGTTAGGTGGAACGCGAATTTAAGTCGAGAATCGTCTAAGCTAGAAAAAAAATTGGGGACAAAAACAATTAAAACGAGGCTACGCGACTGTGGACCGTGCAAAACACCGCCAACTGCGTACCACTTTCACACAGGAACCTACAAGGTACAAAATACACTATTACAAAGGACGCTTTGCTTTTACAATCCTAACTTGCCACTAACAACATTACGCATCTACAGTAGCACTTTACACAAATAACCCAACGGTTTGCCCTCACACATGCAGCCTACTTCTAATGCACAGTTGGGACATTCCTAAAACTATCTCCTCAGGTCAGCAACAGTCCCACTGGACATTATATGCTGCAGGACAATAAAAAGAGATGGTTACCTCTTCAGGCTATTGATTGTTACATATATTAATTAGAAAAAGGTAAACTATATTCATTTTTTTATTCAATTAATTAATTAATTAGTATTTAAAGAAATGTAGAGAGGAGCCAAAGGACACACGAGGAGAGGCTCGCAGTGAGCGCCGAAGGTCCTTAGAGTATAAAAAGCTAGACATTGTGTGCCAAACAGCATTGCCATGGCTTCAAATTTCATTGACCGTCATTTTTTGACGGGCAAGTCGCTAGTATATATATAATTGAAGAGTGAAGCAGCTGTGAATGTCCAGATAGCCTGTCAATATAAATAAGGCGTTTGTCCAATACAAAGGGTATCACAATATACCGCAATACTCATTATTAATAAATATATATATATATATATATATGTGTGTGTGTAGATTAATAATTACTAAATTACTATATATATATATATATATATATATATATATATATATATATATATATATATATATATCATACATACTTTTCTATGTTTGAGACCCCCTGATCCCCTCACTTATGCTCATTCACCTGGTTGGCAGCTGGCTCCTTCAGTTTCCCGTTGCTAGGGGCCCGCAGACGCCAGATATTTTCTGTTAGCAACGACGCACGCAGCCCCTCCCTCTGCATGCGTATAGGGACGCTGCACATCTAGCTTACAGCCCTGCACCGCGCTACACCCCGCCTCTTTACTAGTCTGACGTCACTGCCGTGGAATGCAGCTGGACGTCACACACGGAACCTGAGCGAGCCTTGTACTGGAGCGGCTCATGACCTCTGACCTGGGACTACTAGCTGCGCGAGCACCGGGGTCTGTGCGGATATCTTGTACTGGGGGAGACATGGGCAGCGGCTGCAGGACCGGGGAGCAGCATGAAGCACCGACCGAGCTATGAGAGGTGAGAGCAACAGAGGCCGAGCTCCCGGTGTCATCACACCATACATGATCATGTCTTCAGTAGCAGGGAAGTCCCTAATAAGCATTCCTATAGTGACCACAGCAAGTACATATACCTGTATACACTGATGTGTCCTGACTGGTCACAGCCTGCTATGGTATGTGCAGCTCTCTTCTATACCAGTGTCCCAGTGGTGTTGTGCTACTAACTTACAGTGAGGGAGCTTGTGAGTGGGGGGCTACAGTGTAAAATAACCCCCCCTAACAACTTCTCTATACAAGGTGTGGGCCCATTGTTGTTGTGTCGTTTAGTCATGTCCGACTCTCCGTGACCCAATGTACTGCAGCACACTAGGCATCTTTATTATGATGTTTCTGATTGTGCTTATCCATAAGGTTTTCTTGGCAACAATACTGGAGTGGGTTGCCGGTTCCTTCTCCAGTGGACCGTGATTTGTCTGACCTCTCTGCTGTGACCTGCCCATCTTGGGTGACTCGACATGGTTTAGCTCACAGCTTCACTGAGATGCACAAGTCGCTTCACCACAACAAGGTAGCGATCTAGAGCGAGAAGAGAATATAATTACCTTTCTATAAAATAATTATCTGCCCTCTCCTAATAAAGAATGAGTTGCACTTTACTCCAAGGTTGCTAACAGTAGCAGAGGATCCTACCCTCTTATGGTTCCTGGTGCTTTGCACCCGCTGCAACAGCAGTAGCTCTGCCCATGGCAGAATATAGTATTATTACTAATAGCCAGCACCCCCGCTGTAAAATACATTTATTCCATTTCATTTCTTCTCTCTGAAAATTATAATAATTTTTTTTTTTTTTTATTAATCTAAATTAAAAAAATATTACTTGGAAAATTCTAGATGTTAAGACTACACTCCTAATGCGTCTGTGAATAAGCAAATGAAGATCGTTTAGTCGAAATATGAGTTATGTTCCTTTATATCCTGTTATACAAGACTTTCAGGATACTTAAGAGAGTTCCGGTCAGAGTAACTCCTTCATCTATCAATGTGAGCCCTCAGGGATTGACAAATAGTGTAGCCACAATTACTAAAATCTTACTTCTGGCACCTGACTCTTGGTACACATATATACAGTAGACTGTCGGTTATCAAGCACCCACTGGGATTGGTAGATTAGCTGCACAAAGGATGTTTGTCCTATGTTCTAGCAGCAGCAGCAGCTTTCACTCCTCGCTTACACACAGGTACGTTCGGGTGCAGTGCTGAACCCGGGAATGTAACGCAAACACTGACCTGGGTCAGACACTCATGCCTGTCTGCTTGTAAGTAAAACTGAATTGCAGAGACAGTGGATGAAATGTAGGTGCCTGTAAGCATTTTGTGGCACGACAAACTGGCTCCTGGCATTCGTTGAGCCCTGTAAATTTAAATATTTTTTTTATAGTACATTATTTCATTGAACAGAGTTGTACAAGCCTGGTTTATACATACTTGCCAAAATTGATAGCAACTCCTCTTTTTTTTTCTCTTCTTATGAAATTCTTATGAATTGGTTACGACTTTTATACACAAAAAAATATGGTAGATCCTATGGATCTACTCCAGAGATTTTTCTGAGACTAAGACAATATTTTTACCACATTTTTTAAGTTTTTAAAATCGGGGGATTGTCTTATACACGGAATGTTGCAGTTACATACCCTGGTCTGGTACTGTAATGCTTCATCTAGCCACTAGATGGCACAGTTTTAAGGCAGGAGGAAAAATCATACGTATTGGAAATGTATTGGTTATTATTATATTGCTTGTGTCCATGTGTATTTTATAACTTCTTATTGTGCTACACATATATTTAAGTGCACTTTCTGTCATGATTTTCACCGACTTCAATTCCAGCTCAATATCTCTGTGACCACATCACTTATTAATATGTTAAACCGGGAAAATGCAATGCACAACGCGACTGAGTAAGTGATGTGCTCACAGGGAAATTGAGCTGGAATGGAAATCGGTGAATATCATGACAGAAAATGCACTTAAATATATGTGTAAATACACAATAAGAAGTTATAGAATACACATTTGCATATTTATTTATTTATGAATTTTGGGCTCCAAAAATAGGGGTCATCTTATATACGGAAAAATATGGTACTTTCTTTGTTCTATTCAAATACACCATTCTGTGACACATAAGACTTTAGTCGGTTTCCTAAGTAATGCTATTTTTTGTTAAAAGTGTGAATGTGAAATAAAAAACAAAATTACTTTGATAAATGAATCAGGTAAGGTGCCCACCACACAGTTTGCTCCTAAGATGGCAAAATGCAAAGGTTAACGGAAGACTTGATGATGTTTCAAACAATCTAAAATAAATAAATACATCCTATAATCTTTAATAATGGCATTAGACATCTGAGAGGGATGGAACAGTGGATTCAGATGAACTCTCTATTCAGTTTTGTTGAGACTGACACTTTAATTAGCCACTTGACAATAGAACCCAATAGCAGAGCAAGCCCAAGAAGAAAAACCCTCACCTTTTAAGCTACTAACAGACTAGCAGTCCATGGTGTTATCTCCCATGACTTAAGCAGAGTGAATTAAATATAATTTTTTTTCTCCAAAATACTTTTATGCTCATGGCTTAGATAGCTGCAGATGTTCTGCGTTTGTTACATAATTCACAAATATGTGACGTTTTTACTAAAGTGGAGTGGAAGTGTTCTGCCCACTGACTTTACCAGTAACAGTGCTTTTCACTGGTTGCTCTGACTAGCACAGTGACCTTTTTCAAACTTGTTTGATTAGTGGCATCGGTGGACACTTCCCCAGTATAGGTCCTGTCCATATATATTTTGTTAGAGGCTCTACACTCAATACTCCTTACATAGGTATTTTATTTATGAATATCTATCTTTTTTTTAATGAAATTCTAGAGACTGTGAGTAACAGACTTATTATTAGGGCTGCTACATACATACTTTAAGTGACCCTGTATTGATGTGTTTCAGATCTGAATGTTGAAGTTACTCTGTTGTTGGTTATCAAAACTGTGCTTTTAATGCATGCCATACATCTGAAGTATTTACAGGATCAACACCAGTAAATAGATTATCCTTACAGCGCTAACAAAGCTCCTTGTGAGCAAGGTGGGAAGTCTATAGTTGCTGATTTTTATATATATATATATATATATATATATATATATATATATATATATATATATATATATATATATATATATATATATATATATATATATATACACACAAACATACATACACAGTATTTTCTTCTAATTAAAACAGCATCAGGTTATATTAAAAAGGAGCAAAAAGACAGCAAGCCAACACTTTTTCCAGATGTGTGTGAAGCAAAAACTATTGAACATGTTTTTTCTTTCTTTTTTTTTGTTTGAGTTAACTCTCAGGAGTCACTAATAAAAATGCTCTCCCGTACTGTTAAAGAACCACTATGTGATGAAAAGATATATATGTGGCTAAAAGCATAATTACGCATGAAAATGTTGTAAAGCTAGTTTTTATGTAGAAAAGAAATGATGCATCTACTGGTCTTAGAGGCATCCATGATACTGTGGTGTACGTTGCATGTGTGACAGGGGTGTTTAGTATTGCAATTTATTCTTGCAAGATGCATTTGTGAGAGAAGAGGTAGATACCAAATACTGGAAAGAACAATGAGGCTCCAATAAGACCAAACACCCCACCCTTGCTCCACGGTTATCTACATAAGGATGTGCTGTCAGGATGGTGGCTTCTCTAAATATATATTTCTTTCATGGCATACACAGCTGCATATATTGTTAGTTTCCTCATATATAGAAGGCCATTCATTGACTTGAGCTGCTTCGTGCTTTGTTAAGTCTTTTCAAATGAAAGAAGGGCAAAATTAATTTAAAAAACAAGCCAGTTCCTTTTATAATGGGCAGGTGCACGCTGGGACAGGTGTTAGCTTGGCTTTCCTCACAGTCTTGTCTCTTCCTATTTTATTCTAAAGGACTAGAGAGACATCCACAGACAGGTGACATTCAACAATGTTATTGTTTGTATTGAATGAAAACTCTTTATACTTTTTATATTTCTATTATAAAATGTCTTTCCTAAGTCAGAGAACTTGTTAGTATACTATTATTGTTTGACACTACAGTAGTTTTATGTATATGAGAAATGACTGTGCACTACAGCCAGGGAGACAGTAATTTGTCATATGCTGAAGTAGATTGCATTACATTTTCCTATTAATTTGTTCCCATGTGTACAGTAAATTGAATAATTCCATTTTGCATCATAGAGTACCTCAAGACCATAACTTTCACTGCAATACTGTCTCTTTTACTAATTGTCCTCTTTCTCTACTATTTTGTTTAGGAGACGTAACAGTGAGGTGAATGATTTAGAAGAAAAGAAGACCCTCACCATGCAATCAAGCTGTGGACATGTTCACCATCAGTCTGGAAGTCCTGACAGCTCTGCAGTCACTCTGTCTCTTCCTGCTACGCGTCTCCCAGCAGAAGGTTCTTGTGTTGCTAGTGATGTGACAATAGAGCTACACCCGCCATGTCCTGAGGATGGGGCAAGGTCAGGCTCGAGGCACACCAGGCCAAACAGCCATGGACGTTTTCGGCATGGTCATAGCCACTCTAATGCTCACGATGCTGCTGGAGGATCTGAAGACTCTAATAACACGGACTCTAGAGAGCAGAGCAGCTCGGTATCAGAGCTCCGCCATGTATTTCAGTGGCTGCAGCAAAGTCTTCCATATATATTAATCCTCTGTGCCAAAATTATGGTTCAGCATCTAAAAGGTACATCTTGTCATGTCATAATGTATTGTTTTAGTACAATCCACCATACTGATCCCACACAAAATAGCAATGCATTCAAGGAGGAAACACATGGCAGAATGTTTGACATTTTTGTTATTCACAACCACTGTGGTCTGGGGGGGGACTCACATTTGTTAAGTATGTAACACACTAACTACAATAGCAGCTATGTAAACTGTGCGCATACAAGCATTATTAGAGAACTACTTCATTTGAGCTGAGGGGGGGGGATGTAATATAAAACGCCAAAGTTACAGTCCTGAATGGAACTTGGATAAGATGTCCATTCTGGGTCTGTACATTTGGTGCAATGTGCATTTTTTAGAAATATTTTTTACAACAGTAAGAATGAGGAAGTCTCAGTAAGACTGCTATTTAATGCACAGCTGTATTGCCCTAACAACATGAGCCCGTATGTTTTAATTAGGTATTGACCAAAGTATCCACTTCTGTTGAGGCCAATGGGGGGAAGTGGTTTTGTCTACCATGAAGTGGCTTTAATGTTTGCCATAATGTTTATCTGATGCTCAATAACATCTATTGGTTAGAGACTTGTTGTGTTAGGCTGCCCCAACACCAAGAGAGAAAGCTCTATCAATGATTGTTTATTCTCTTATCCTATCTGATTGTTCATAAAACTATTTAAACCTGTTCTTTAGTCAAAATCCCAAAGCATACCATATTGACCTTTTCAGGTAGGAGACAAAAACTCAGTTTGAGGCAGATACTCTAATCATTGAAAAACAAATAAAATATCACATATTTTTGGTAGAAATTAATAAATGGAATTGTATTAATGGAAGCATCAACAAATGGCAGGTTGCCATGGCAACCATGAAACACTTACATCTACATTTGTAGTGTTTACAAGTATCTGTTTCACTTCTTACAATCTCAGCTGCTTGCAAGCCAGCAGCAATGAGTTTTAGATTGTGTGCCCTGACTACTTGGGTCAAAGCCAGTATGCATGGAGCTTAGCCCTGCCTCCTTCACCTAGGCAAGGAAGGAGGTGACTGAAGGGGAGCAGTGCTGCTGAGAGATCAACCAGCAATACATCTGCTATGTGCTACTAGTGCAGGGAGCCTCTACATAGTGTAGTAGAAACATTAAAGATACAGAGCAGGAAATCAATAACCAGGAGTTGATGAAAGGTTAGGACAGGGGAGCACAAGTTAGGTCCTTGAGGGCCTCACACAAGCTTGGATTTGAAGATATCCTTTCTGTGCACAGGTTGTTTTTTTTTTAAGTCACACAGCAACCCTGATAATTTGCTTCTGCAATAAATTAAAGATCAATCTTGTACTTGGGAAAGACCTCCCGATTCGTAAGAAATTCTCATTATATAATATATATCTCCACTGGTCGGCTGAAGTTTAGTAATACCCCTACACTTGGGAACCTGGACAAACATCAGATGATCAGCCTTTGCAGCTCTCCAATAGAGATATACAAACATGATCTATGTTACTCCAATAGCTCATAAAGGTTTATTAAATAACACCCTCTTTTATACTCCTTTCAACTATCCTTTATTAGTTAATCAAATTAACAGGGCACACATTACATCACAAGAATTCAACAGGGTAACTTACTCATCAAGAATCCAACCGTAACCGGCCCTCCTGTTTTGCTTGATCCTACAAGAGAGGATTATTGCTTGCTCCTGATTGGAAAACCCCATTCTGACCTTGTGATGACCTTTTGATTGTGTGAATTACCTTTTATTATAGCATGTGAGGGGTCAGCTTACTTCATCCCCATAATCATTTTCCCTGGGTCTCCCCAGTGCTCCGGTGGTATAGAAGGGAATCACTAAATAGATGTGGGGACATATGCTAATGCATCTGGACTATAGTGCGGTCGGGGTGTATGCTGGGGAAATTACTGGGGCAGCTTACTTAGAGATGTGAGTGGCATAGGACCAGCATCACCCCACCACCACCACTTCCCAAGTGTCTGACACATGTAAGTTAGCAATATATACACCAAACAATCCTCTGAACAGTACTACAATTCACCACAAATCTAGTTGTACTGCGAGTTGTCGTTACACTTTTCGAGCCTCCCAAAGCAAGGCGAGCAGTTGAGGCACGTGGGACTTGGGCTGCAATGAGCGCCAAAGGCGCTCATTGCAGGGGTAGACACGCAGGACTTAGCTGGCTCTCATCCCGAGACACGCAGGACTTAGCTGCCATAAGGCCTCATTGCAAAATTACGGCCCGTAGAACTTAGGACCCGAATCACGTAGATGGACTGCGGGGCTCGCAAAAATACGGCTTTTTACGGCCCGAACAGCCGAACTGAAAAAGCCTGAAAAAAAACCACACAAATATGCCTCAAATTAAATTACACACAGCACAGGGGGTTGCAAGTTCATTTGAAGCATATTTTGTCTTTTTTAACAATCGAAAATCGCCGAAGCTGGAAACAAAATGGCTGCCGAAAAAACGCAAACAAGATGAAAACCAGGCTGAAGGACGTAAATACGAGCCCTAAGTACTAAGACTTAACGCAAACCAGTAACACTTAACCCAAGGCAGTAGGCCTATAAACTACACGGGGGAGAGGCTCACAATGAGCGCCGTAGGTGCTTAACGTGGGGGTTTCAATGAGCGTTGAAGGGGATCATTGCAAAGGTGCGGCTTGGCAGGGAAGAGGCTCGCAATGAGTGCCAAAGGCGCTCAGCGCAGGGGTTTTCAATGAGCGCAGAAGGTTCTCAGAGGGGCCATATCCTCGCATTTTGTGGCAGAATGGCCAGGCTTCAAATTTTATTTCTGTCATTTTTGATCGGTAATTTATCCATCTCATTTGTTAAGTGTGCATAGAGATGCAGAGGTGCTTCTGGCTCCTATAAAATTTGCCAGGATCCTAATTGTTAGAATTTTTTGTCAACTATTGTACAGTATTAATAATCAATACATAATTAAAATAGCCCGCTCATTTTGCTTGAGTATTACAGTGGCCCTTTAAGATGTACACTTACACAAACAGATAAAACAATAAATACCTGACTAGAAAGATGACTGAGTGTATTGGTGCCAACATCAAAATCCACAAAAAACAAAAAATGAAAATGGTAAAATAGCACCAGTGATCCCTCCTTTTCTTTTCATACAGATGTTTCTAATGGAGTGTTTAAAAACATGACATCTATTCCAGTCATTTTAACAGACAGTTGTTCAATTGTAAAGTATAATATTGCAGTGCAACTTTTAAAATTTAATTTGTTACCACCTATGTTGCTTTATATATTTATTTTGCTAATTTAACTAGTTTTTTATTTTGTTTTCTAATAGGCATTTCTGTTGGAATTGGTCTGCTAACAACTTTTCTATATGCAAACAAATGCATTGTAAATCAGGTTTTTCTAAGAGTAAGTAAATTTGCATTTGGAAATCATTCTGCATTTATCATAAAGCTCCTCTTAACGCATCATATTTTTCTTACTTTGATAAAGTTTAGTCTCTAAGTGTAGAATGCCTATTTAACTGTATATCATTTTTTTTTATCCTTGTGTAACCTTAAATGAACCCCACTGGCACCTTTTTTTTAAAATGTAAGGTTTACTTAATGAGCATTTTCAAATATATTTGATTTTTCTTTCTTTTCTTCTTTTCTTTTTTTTTTTCTTCTTTTCTTTTATTACCTCCAAACCGCCTTTCTGCTTGAGTTTTCATGTTAACTAATCCAACTTCGTTAGCTCCATGTGAGTGGTTTAAGGAAGTGTGTCTTGGACATAGGGATGTGCTAATTGTAATGATGATGATGCGCTCATGGTATTTGTAAAACTACTTTTTTTATGTTTTTGTAGTTTTTTCACCAGATCATTGTCTGTCCTCGCTAGTAGAGTGTGTGCATTCACCTTTGAAAGAAATTATGTGTCATTTCTAAGCATACAGTGTTGAAGTATCACAGGGATGTTGTGTACATGAACCTGGGTCCAAATCAGGACCTCAGCCCCTTTCTTACAGACCTCGTGCTCCATCCTTATGAACCTCTAATGCATTATTTAATTGTATTATATATTCTTCCTATATAGCTTCGAAAATCTTAAATAAGTTTCATGTAGTTCTTTTTCTAAGCCCCAGTCACCATGTAAACTTAATCCCAAAGCCATTTTTATCCATAAAAAAATGGATTCCAGAACTCAGTTTCATATTCTTAACGATATATGGACTTTGGTGCATTATGTTAAAAAAGAAATAAAAAATCCTACCCATGGTGTAAATGAAATTACTTGCTTAATTGTGTTTCTTTTCCTACTTGGATCATGAAAAAAAATTATGATGAGGATGATTATTATTATTTGGAGCTAGCCCAATAGTACCACAGACATCACGGGTGACGTGACCAAGTTACAGCATCTGTAAGATAACAACATTATTTTTTTATCTTTTTTTCTGTTTTTACGAAGTCTGATAATCTAGCTCTATTCCCATAAAACAGACTACATTGTCAGATAAAAAGTTAAGTTTAAAATGTTTATGAATCCTTTATACACTTGTAAATGTATATTTCTGTAAAGTTTAACTGGCACTACAGGACTTCTGACACGTTTTGCATGAGACCAGCATTGTAAGTTGCAAACCATTGGTGGGCAGCTCAGTCCTATGAGTGCTGTCCACAGCCCAGGATTTCTTGATCTCTCTACCTTTTTATATTCCATTTTTTTCTGATATAACATATTTGAGTTACTGTGCTCAAGTAGAGATATATTGAAATCCTGGACAGTTGGGGCCTTTATTGGGCTGACCTGCCCATCGCTAGTTTGAACAAATCTAAAACTGGAAGAAAAAGCACAATATCATTTTGTTTTCCCTCTGGGAGAGAAGTGTTCCCGTCTTGTTTCTCGCCTCTTGTGACATCTGGACTTTTAATTAATGTTTTACTTTAACAGATGATAAACTTGTATATATCTGCTACATAATAAATACAATTTCATCAACTATCGATTAGTGTGTATTATTAAGTATAGAGTTAAAACTGTTATTGTAATTGTGTTCTACTAATTCTAAAACACAAATAATTACAAAAAAAAAATACATTACCGGTAAGAAGTCCTCAAAATACCCTTTCATTCTCACAACAAAACTATTATTCAAAATGTTTCTGTCCTGTTTATTTAAATCCTAATAATGGGAATGCAACTTTAATCCTTTGAAATTTTTGTTTTACTTAGTAGCATTATAGAGCAACCATGTTACCTAAGAAAAATAATGTATTATCAGATAATAATAATAATGGTATAGAATTGAATTCTAATGCATTACACCTATCAATGCCATGTAGTCTGTAGTACATGTAGTATTTCAGCCACACAATTTGCATGATTTCTGTTTGTTTTACAGAATAAAAGTTCCAAGCTGCAGTGTATTTGGATTTTGGTATTTCTAACCTTCTCCTCCGTCCTGTTGTATTACACCTATTACTCTCAGGCACTTTATTACAGGTATGATCTTTACATTCTTATTGAACAAACTAGCTTATATCACGCAAGATTTGGGGTAGAAAAACCTCATCAGAAAACAAAGAGCAGTATTTGCAACCACAGTCCATAAGATCCATTATTTTTGTTTTATGCGGTCATTTTAGCTGATGAATATATAGCAACTAAAATGACCGTCTTTGCTTATTTTCCATGATTTATCTCGAAGATCTCTTACTGTAAACTCTCCTGAGAGCAGGGCCCCTAACCTCCTTATGTAAACTGCGTATGTACAAATGTGTTATATTGTTGTACCTGCTCTCTAAGGAATGTAAATGTATGCCTGTGTGTTTTTTGCACTCCTAGCACTATGGTATCTGTTGGCACTATAAATATAAAACAATAATAATACCTCTACTGTGCATGGTAACTTTTTTTTTTTTTTGTATCCACAGCTTGATCTTTTTGAACCCAGCTCTTGGACCCTTGGGGTTTTGGGATGTTCTGTGGATTGTGGGGATAACAAACTTCATAGTGAAGTATTTTTTCATGGGCCTTAAGTGCCTGACTCTGTTGGTGCCTTCTTTTGTAATGTCTTATAAATGCAAGGTGAGTGACATTATGTGGAAAACCAAAGACTTTTGACTTTTTGCTTCTTAAAATCACACTGTGATATAATGTTACATGACTGGGAATACTGAATACACAATCTCGTGCTCATGACGCTGGTTAATAAGGCAGGAACAAAGGGCAGACTGCCCAATGTTGTGTGACTCACTGGTCTTGTAAGATTCAGTTGCCCTAAAAGTAAATATTTACCACTTAAGATTCCTCTGAAAATTGTTTTAGTTTCATCTGATGTTCTTTAGATCGCACATTTTCATGCCAGTAAAAATGCTATTTTAACTCATTAGAATTTTACTATAAAGAATAATTATTTTTAAAAGTGTCAGAAATCAGTTATTTTGATAAAAAAAGATCAGTTACTTTATATCTGTTTTACACAAATGTAAATCAATAAGCATAGTTTATGTATCTTAAATGTATGGTATTTTCAAACAATTGTATAATAAGGGTTTCCAAAGCATTGAAGTCTCCTACACCAGGGGATGCTTTGAAATCCTGCAGTAATGACTTGCTGTCTGCACTGCAGTATCTACGGTTAGCAGCAGCTGACTTCTAAATCTGCTTATTTTGTACTAGCAACTATTCCCAATCTTCAGAGATTAGCTAGCTACAAAGGAGGAGTGATGGCATTCACAGCTGACCTAGATATTCACTGGACAATATACAGGGGAAATAAGTGAGCCCAGTGCTGGTCTTCACGGCACAAGTATCTTGTAATTTATTTTGTATATTTATTAATAATTTTATATTTTTAGTCTTTTCTGGTTCTTATTTAATATATATAAATAAGAACTGATTTAATTCAACACATTAAAACATAAGCATTCAGTCTTTACTTGACCTGTATTACTGGCAAGATGTGTCAGACAAAATGCCAATGTTGGCATAAAGTGTGCATTACATTTCAAAGCTAAACTGAGCCACAGTGGCTTTTAAAGAATGTTTTAATTATAATATTCAAGCAGTTTTTTTTTTTACTCGAGCCATTATTATATTCCTTGGCATTAACATGAGATGGGTTATACATTTTCACTAGTCCTCATAACATGGACTACTAACTAGATGTAAATGGAACCTCACATTCAAATAGTTGATACTGTTGCAGAGAATTGTTTTATGTTGCTTCATGGAATATTATGGTGGAAGGAATCCAGTTTTGGAATAATCATTTATACTAGAGCAGAAAACTGGTTGAAAGAAGCAGAGGGTCATTGTACAGTAAATTGATTTATTTAAAGTATATATATTTTTTAAACTATTGCATGTTAGGAAAATGCAAGTTTCATGTCTCTTTTTTTTTTAAACTGGAATAAAGGAATACATTGGGTTACTAAAATCTGTACAGGTCCAACTTATTTATAATATGTGCGTTAATGGTACTAATACAGGGTTATACAGATGGCACTATATTATTACAGCACTTGAATTAATATATTCCCTACAGAATGAACTGCTTAAAATGCTTATATATATATATATATATAATTTGTTTAAAGTATACTCCTTTTTCCCCCCAATATATATGCTTTAAGAGATTATAAATCTGTGAGTTTTCAATCTAGCAAGATGCTTTGGGGAAAGCTCTATGCACATTTGATTCTAAGCTCAATGACAGGGCCCCCCACTCTTTGCAATGCATCAAAATTGTTTTTGCCTTGTACTTAACATATTCCATAGTACTTTAGGGTTGTTAATGCATTACAAATAAAGGATAATTATAATATTTTTTTTTTACATTTTTCTATGCAATTATGCTACGGGGGTAGGAGGCAAGCATATAATGGCTGTGCCTAGTCTGCTTACTAAAAACATTTAGCTTATAATTGAGTTTAGGTTCAAAAGACCATAGTTGTGAGCATGCGAGCCGTTGCTCACGCTTGCGGGCTCGCCCAGGGAGCCTGGGCCCTCGCGAAGCAAGTGCCGCAGTTGCTGGCAAGGTGCGCCGAAGGCGCTCCTTGCCAGCAACTGCGGCCCTCGTAAAAAAAAAAGTATGAGACGTTACGACCTCCAAAAATTGGCCGCAACCCGCAGACATGAAAAAATGAAAAACACAATAAATACACACAAAACATACATAAAAAGCTTGCCTACAGCAAGAGGGAGCATCCAGGACCTCAAAAATTTAAGTTACACCTCAATTTAACTCAAAATAAAAGAGTTTAGACACTAAAAAATTCTCTAAGCAAGAGAAAAAATGGCTGCCGAACAAAACGAGGCTACAGGACTCTAAACACCCAAAACACCACCAGAAACACGCAAAACACCACAAAACGGCTACGAATATTCCGCCACAGCCGCATACCACACACTTGCCGCCATTTTAGAACAATAACTTATACAATGCTGAAGCACACCGCTACCCTAACGGTTTTGTCTCGCGCACGCACACTATTACACTGCACACATTCATCACGCTTACACAGAAGCTCCACACCACTAATGCTGCAGCAACATCAAAACAGATTGTCAGCTCTTCAACACAATGCTTCCTGCATATATTACTGCAAAATAGGTAAAGTATATTACTTTATTAATCTATTAGTTATTTTATTATTCTACACCAAACAGCATTGGCTCACTTACAATTTCATTGCCGTCATTTTTTGACTGGCAATTCGCTAGTATACAATAAATGTGAACACAGTGATGCTTTTAAACTTGAAGTATGGCAGGAAGATGACAGCCAATTATTAACACACCAGATAATTATACATATACGGTATTTGGGAATGTAATAGACGTTCTATGAGTATATATAACATGGAATAAATGTTTAGCACTTCAGCTACTGATAAAATGTGCTAGGTTTAGGTTAGGAGCATTGTAGTACAGTATCTTTATGTGGAATGTATTGTTTTGAAGCCGTGATGTCACAGTGATTGTGTATCTGTTACCAGGTAACCAGTGGAGTCCTATCTATCAGTAAGAAGGGAGAGTTATGGCAGGTGGAGCACCAAGATGGTTTTAGACTTTATTACTTCTCTTATTATTCATTTGCTTTTGTTGGGCCTATACTACTTTGGAGGTTTAGGCATCCACAGATACTACTCTACAGCATGTAGTGAGTGGCGGCTACAGCCCTACAGGCACCCATTAAATTATACACAGGTAAATGAAGAGTAATGATAACATGAATGTCTCATATTGATTTAAGGGTGGACAAGAGGTTTAGAAGAGCGCAAGATATAGACACAAGTACGGAGATATCACAGAGAGACACAGTCTTTCATTCAGAAGACCATGTAGTCTTATATTTAAAATTTTACTATGTTTATTTTCAACTGCAGTTCTTTAAAAGTGTGTTGTACAAGTAATACTTCCTCTAATTTATTGCTTTTTATATGCCGCTATGCTGCAGTGGAATTACCTTTCTGCATATTAATGTTATGCTGCTTTATGTACAAAGATAATGTGGCAGCTGGAACTGCCAATTGCTTTCCACAGAGCTAATTGAAAGCTAATTTTTTAGAAGAACCTCTCTCCTGATGAAGGAAAACAAAATGGCACATAAATGCTTCAAAAGTAAAGGTTATGTTTATAATTTACTTCTTTCTGAGACGTTTTTGAACGTTATCAAATTTAGTCATTCAGAAGCCCATATAGAAAATTCAATTGATTACAGTGGTTCTTTAAAGGCATTTACAGATGAGACTAGTAGCAGTAAAGTAACTGTTTTTATTTCTTTATTTGTTATTTAAAAAACTTGAATATACTGTACAAACTTGTTCTGATCGGCGACTGAAGTCCTAAATCTACAGTATGATCGTTTTTAAGATGTAGAACTGTTTATTAATTTAGCACCTAATGCAGTTGTGGGTTGTCGCTGTAACCTACCTTTCCTATTGCTTTTGGTTCTTTATTCCTATTAAATTAAATTTACACACTAAACTGTATTTGCTTTTCCTGTTTATAGCATCTCAATTTTATCAGATGCATTAGTATAGAAATAAAACAATTTATCAAAGTGTAAGTTAATTTTATTGTGGCAGTGCCCCTTTTTTATATGTTAAATTCATAGTGCTTATATTTAAACATAACTCTAAATGTGCTTTTCTTTTGCAGGGCTATTGGTACATGTGTTTAGAAGAGTGTGCACAGTATTATTGCACACTGGTTCCAATAACGGTTTGGTTCCGTTACCTGAGTGATTATGGGGACCCAGAAGTTGGTGTATGGCGGTTTGGGGTTTTGCTGGCTCTGCTCTACCTCATCCTAAAAGTAAGTGAAAATAATTTCCTAGGTAGCTTGGATGGAGTGATGCTGGCTGTAAATATGCTATGCCTGAATCCAGAAAGCCAGGGTAAATACCTTACTTTATGCAATGTGATCTCCAAATCCCACAGGGCCGCATTTAGTAAGATGTTTTGGCAGCCCCTTGTGCAATCCCATATTACAAATTATTAATATTATTGATTTTACACTACAATCCCCATCTAAATGCTCCTACAATAATGCATTCCACATGATTTCCATTTGAGATTAGAATCTCTAAAGAACCCAAAAGAATAAGGCGATTTTTTTTTTTTTTAACTTGCACGTTTTATTACCGTTTGCAGGGTGCTTGTGATTTTTGGTTCTTGCAGACCCCTTCCTTCCTAGAGGAAGTAAATGGGTTGTATGGAATCTCTCATAATACTGATCTATACCAATCAGATGTTTTAATTTTTAAAATGTATGCACATTTCACTGTTTTGATTAATACCATGTCCCATTTAAATTTTAGTCTGTTATTTTTAATATTGAATGCAATTACAAAAACTAAATAAATATGGGGCCTTTTTTGAGAGCCACTCTAATAATTAAAAATATATATATTTCATTAAAATGCATTTTGTATAAGTAAAATGCAAACTGTTCAACTCACATAGATGATCGCTGGTATTCTTCTACAATCCATCTATCTCTTCCCATATTAACCTACCTGAAACCTTGTAAATATTGGATTATCTGCCAGTCACTACATATTACTCCTGATTCATTCTGATGATAACCAGCCCGTATTTAAAAGCTATATATTTTACAGTTTACATACAAATACTTTAATACTTTAATGGTTTAATTCTAAAGAGCATTCTACATTGTGCTAGCAGTTCTTCTCTAAAGTGAATCATTTCTAAAATATTTAGAATAGATTTTGCAGCTCCTAAATACTAATGTGCAGCTCATAGTGCTTGATAAGGATGGAAGAGAAATCTAACTGACAGATAACGTTGGTCTTTATTTTGGCCACTACAGAGACAGACAAGTAATCCTAATTACCAGATCAAAGCTGCTAATTAATATGTGCAAGCCACCCATTTAGTTTTCAAGGGAATAGCTCACAGTAGATTTCTCATATTATAAATATGACTTTTTAAGCCTAAAATGTCAGTTGTCAAAAACACTAAATTGTTTTATTTTCATTCCAGCTTGTTGTCATTTTTGGAATATGGAAAACATTTTCAAAGGTTTTACGACTGTTTTGTACACAACCAGTAAGTATTGAAATTGAACATCTATCTATTTTTGCAGCTGACCTTTTTACTGTTAGCAGCAAATGAAGTAAACAGACATATCATAGTATTAAAGGACCACTGTAATGACCTGATATAGTATTTGTTTTATTAATACAGTTCTTATTCTATAGTATAGCGATACAGAATATTTTGGCGCGTTACAAATGATGATGATAATATTTACACAGTTGTGCTTTTGATATTGAACCCTATAAAGAAAGGGTGAAGGAACAGGCTGAGAGAGGTATAACATCCTTTAAGAATGTAGAGGTCAATTAGAGTATACAGTGCCTTGCAAAAGTTTCCCCCCCCCCCCCCTTTGACTTTTTACCTATTTTGTTACATTACAGCCTTAAGTTCAATGTTTTGTTAATCTGAATTTTATGAGATGGATCAAAACACAATAGTCTAAGTTTGTGAAGAGAAATGAGAAAAATCTATACATAAAACTATTTTTTAGAAATGGAAAACAGAAAATTGGCATGTGCGTATGTATTCACTCCCTTTGTTATGAAGCCCACAAAAAGCTTGAGAAGTCACATAATTAGTGAAATGATGTCCACCTGTGTGCAATCTCAGTGTCACATGATCTGTCATTACATATACACACCTTTTCTGAAAGGCCCCAGTGGCTGCAACACCTAAGAAAGAGGCACCACTAACCAAACACTGCCATGAAGACCAAGGAACTCTCCAAACAAGTAAGGAACAATGTTGTTGAGAAGTACAGTGGTTAGGTTATAAAAAAAAAACAAATCTTTGATGATCCCCAGGAGCACCATCAAATCTATCATAACCAAATTAACAGAACATGGAACAACAGCAAACCTGCCAAGAAACGGACGCAGCACAGAGACCTAAGGTAACCCTGGAGGAGCTGCAGAGTTTCACAGCAGAGACTGGAGTATCTGTACATAGGACGATAATAAGCCGTACGCTCCATAGAGTTGGGCTTAATGGCAGAGTGGCCAGAAGAAAGCCATTACTTTCAGAAAAAAACAAAATGGCACGTTTTGAGTTTGCGAAAAGGTATGTGGGAGACTCCCAAAATGTATGGAGGAAGGTGCTCTGGTCTGATGAGACTAAAATTGAACTTTTCGGTCCTCAAAGAAAACTATATGTCTGGCGCAAACCCAACACATCACATAACCCAAAGAACATCATCTATTTTTCAGCAGCCGGGACTGGGAAACTGGTCAGAGTTGAGGGAAAGATGGATGGTGCTAAATACAGGGATATTCTTGAGCAAAACCTGTACCACTCTGTGCGTGATTTGAGGCTAGGACGGAGGTTCACCTTCCAGCAGGACAATGACCCCAAACACACTGCTAAAGCAACACTTGCGAGGTTTAAGGGGAAACATGTAAACGTGTTGGAATGGCCTAGTCAAAGCCCAGACCTTAGTCCAATAGAAAATCAGTGGTCAGACTTAAAGATTGCTGTTCACAAGCGCAAACCATCCAACTTGAAGGAGCTGGAGCAGTTTTGCTAGGAAGAATGGGCAAAAATCCCAGTGGTAAGATATGGCAAGCTCATAGAGACTTATCCAAAGCGAATTGGAGCTGTGATTGCAGCAATAGGTGGCTCTACAAAGTATTGACTTTAGGGGGGTGAATAGTTATGCACATTGACTTTTTCTGTTATTTTGTCCTATTTGAAGATTATTTTTTTTTAATTGTGAAGCAGACAACAAAGTTGTGGGCATGTTCTGTAAATTAAATGATGCAAATCCTCAAACAATCCATGTTAATTCCAGGTTGTGAGCCAACAAAACACAAAAAATGCCAAGGTGGGGTGAATACTTTTGGAAGGCACTGTATACATGCATTAAACCTAATGGGCCCGTCTTTCACTCTTTAAAACGTATGTGACTCGGTGTACCATTGCATAAATGCAGATTTGAATAAGAACCAATAGCATCATCTGCTCTGAATAGTCTCCTGTCCATTTAGCAGTAGGTTAACCAATGTACATTTGAATTCCCTTACTGTATTCATCCCTCTCTCTTGCACTGGAGTTGTATCTTATTTAATTCTGCCTGTTCCAGCCAACTCCAAATAATTATATCTTATTCTAATAATATTCTTTTCATAGGGAAAAATATTTCATAGTGAAACACTTTTTAAACAGCTGTTTGTAAGAGCTCAGTGTGCTGGGATAATATGACTGCTTTAGAGACGTATTGCAAAAAATGTGCTGCAGTGGTGCTTTGGCATTATCTATGGGCCTATTGTTACACCGAACATGACTGCAGCCATGTGGAATGGGTTCTTTTATTGTGTTGGCATCGTTACTGCACAAGCAGCAATTCTTTCATTTAGCATCATATCAATCACTCCTTGTATACAGATGCAAATCCCTTTCTGGAATGTGTGTTCAGATTCAGAATCACAACAAAAGAAGTAAGATGCTAATTGGATGTGACAAATTTTTCCAGGATGTTTTTGTGTTCTGTGTTTCCATTATGTGTTTTCTGAAATATTATAAACTGTGTTGGGTATACTGAACATCTTACTTGCAAGGGTCTGTGTTAACCAATTCACATCCGTTTTTACACTTGTAAAATATTAAGCTTTAATATAAATTTTAGAATAAAAACTAAAGTGTGGTATCATTTACACAGGGAAATTGTATATATCTTCCAGCTACAAAAAGCCACATCATTTATATTAATTTCCTTTTGTTGATATTGTGCTCTTTGCTTTGAAAACTATAGCAGCGTTTGCATTCATGGAGAGACGGACATATTGATTAAACTCTATAAACGTCTTATCGCTAAATAGAATTGTTTTTTTTAGCTTCTAACCATTCTTTTCAGTGCTTTTGGTTTCTATCTCTACCCTCTTCTGAAGTTTACAAAAAAAAAAGAGCAGTGTTGTGTTCTGTACGGATGACATGAATACCATGCAGGGCACAGCTCGGTAAAGACAATCTGATGGTGTCCCTATGCTGCTAGTATCTCACAAGGCGAAAAATATTCTGAAGCGATCACCTTTTGGATTGCTACCTTGCCATTGTGAAGGTGCTTGTGTACTTCAATGAAGCTGTGGGCAATACCATGTAGGGTCATCAAAATGGGCAGCTCATGTCAGAGAGGTCAGACAAATCGCGGTCCACTGGAGAAGGAACCTTGAAACCACTCCAGTAGCATTGCTAAGATAACTTCATGGACAGGCACAACCAGAGAAATAAAGATATGGTACCGGAAGATAATCCCCTCAGGTCAGAAGATGCCTAGAGGGCAATTACAAGTAGCACCAGATCTAATTAACTGGTTGGGCCAAAGTCGAAAGGACACCCAGCTGCATATGTATCTGGAGGGGAAAGAAAAGACGGCTGCTGCAAAAATCAATTCAGAATAGGAACCTGGAATGTTAGAACTATGGACCATGTGGTCAAGAATGAAATGACAAGGTTAAACATTGAATCGGACGACCATCAGATCTTCTACTGTGGTGACCACTTCTACTGTGGTCAAGAATCCCGCAGAAGAAATGGAGTAGCCCTCATAGTCAATCAAAGAGTGGCAAAAGTAGTGCCCAGTTACAAATCACAGAATGATTTCAGTTTGAATTCAAGACCAGCCATTTAGCAATACAGTGATCCAAGTGTATGCTCCAACCATAGAGGCTGAAGTTATCCATCTCTATGAAGATATTCAACATGTCATAGATACACCACCATGAAAAGATGTTACTGTCATCAAAGGAGATTGGAATGCTAGAGAACAAAAGACGACTGCAATAACTGGCATGTCTTGGAGTACAAAATGAAGCCGGTAAGAGATTAGTAGAATTCTGTCAAGCTAATTGTCGGAACATGGCAAACTCCCTCTTCCAACAGCCTCAGACACGAGATGGATAATATTGACATAAGACTGACTATATACAGTGGATATAAAAAGTCTACACACCCCTGTTAAAATGTCAGGTTTCTGTGCTGTAAAATAATGAGACAAAGATAAATCATTTCAGAACTTTTTCCACCTTTAATGTGACCTATAGACTGTACAACTCAATTGAAAAATAAACTGAAATATTTTAGGTAGAGGGAAGAAAAAATATAAAAATAAAAGAATATGGTTGCATAAGTATGCACACCCTTAAACTAATACTTTGTTGAAACACCTTTTGATTTTATTACATCACTCAGTCTTTTTGGGTATGAGTCTATCAGCATGGCACATTTTGACTTGGCAAGAATTGCCCACTCTTCTTTGCAAAAACACTCCAAATCTGTCAGATTGCGAGGGCATTTCCTGTGCACAGCCCTCTTCAGATCACCCCACAGATTTTCAATCGGATTCAGGTCTGGGCCATTCCAAAACTTTAATCTTCTTCTGTTGAAGACATTCTTTGTTGATTTGGATGTATGCTTTGGGTCATTCTGAAAGATGAAGTTCCTCTTCATGTTCAGCTTTCTAGCAGAAGCCTAAAGGTTTTGTGCCAATATTGACTGGTATTTGGAACTGTTCATAATTCCCTCTATCTTAACTAAGGCCCCAGTTCCAGCTGAAGAAAAACAGCCCCAAAGCATGATGCTGCCACCACCATTCGTTACTGTGGGTATGGTGTTCTTTTGGTGATGTGCAGTTGTTTTTGCGGCAAGCATATCTTTTGGAATTATGGCCAAAAAGTTCAACCTTGGTTTCATCAGACCATAACACCTTTTCCCACATGCTTTTGGGAGACTTCAGATGTGTTTTTGCAAAATGTAGCCTGGCTTGGATGCTTTCGTCTTGCCACTCTACCCCATAGCCCAGACATATGAAGAATAGGGGAGATTGGTGTCACATGTACCACACAGCCAGTACTTGCCAGATATTCCTGCAGATCCTTTAATGTTGCTGTAGGTCAACCTTGGTTTCATCAGACCATAACACCTTTTCCCACATGCTTTTGGGAGACTTCAGATGTGTTTTTGCAAAATGTAGCCTGGCTTGGATGTTTTTCTTCGTAAGAAAAGGCTTTCATCTTGCCACTCTACCCCATAGCCCAGACATATGAAGAATATGGGAGATTGTTGTCACATGTACCACACATGTATATACTGGCATATATATATATATATATATATATATATATATATATATATATATATATATATATATATATATATATATATATATATATATATATATATATAATCTCACACAGCCAGTACTTGCCAGATATTCCTGCAGCTCCTTTAATGTTGCTGTAGGCCTCTTGGTAGCCTCCCAGACCAGTTTTATTCTCGTCTTTTCATCAATTTTGAAGGGAGCTCCAGTTCTTGGTAATGTCACTGTTGTGCCATATTTTCTCCACTTGATGATGACTGTCTTCACTGTGTTCCATGGTATATCTAATGCCTTGGAAATTCTTTTGTACCCTTCTCCTGACTGATACCTTTTAACAATGAGATCCCTCTGATGCTTTGGAAGCTCTCTGTGGACCATGGCTTTTGCTGTGGGATACGACTAAGAACATTTCAGGAAAGACCAACTAGAGCAGCTGAACTTTATTTGGGGTTAATCAGAGGCACTTTAAATGATGGCAGGTGTATGCTGACTCCTATTTAAAACTATGTGAAATGTGATTGCTTAATTCTGAGCACAGCTACATCCCCAGTTATAAGAGGGTGTGCAGACTTATGCAACCACATTATTTTTCTTTTTTTTGTTTTTTTCATCCCTCCACCTAAAAGATTTCAGTTTGTTTTTCAATTGAGTTGTACAGTTTATAGGTCACATTAAAGGTGGAAAAAGTTCTGAAATGATTTACCTTTGTCGTTTTTTTACAGCACAGAAACCTGACATTTTAACAGGGGTGTGTAGACTTTTTATATCCACTGTACTTTGCAGGCAAAGCTGGAGGAGCTCTATACAATCAGTAACAACAAGACCTGGAGCTAACTGCGGCTCAGACCATGAGCTTCTTATTGCCAAGTTCAGAATTAAACTGAATTAAACTGAAGAAAATAGGAAAAATCATCAGACCAAGTAGATACAAAATAAATAATAGCCCTTGTGAATATGCAGTTGAATAAAGAATGCACATTTTGCAACATTATCCAGGAAACCAGACAAAAAATATCCTTAAAAGAAAACGAAGAAAACAAACTGGCTATATGATGAGACTTTAAAAGTAGCCCAGGAAAGAAGTAAAGTGAAAAGTAATGGAGTTAGGAAAGGATTTGTCCAACTGAATGCAGAAAAGGCAACGAGCAATGTAAAGAGATAGAAGATAACAAATGAATACGCCAAGAGATCTCCTCAAGAAAATTGGAGATTTCAAATGCACATTTCATGCCAAAGTGGGCAAGAATGATAGGCACTTAGCAGAAGAAGTTCAGAAAAAGAAGAGGTGTCAGGAATACTCTAATGATCTATACAGGAAGGATCTCAATAGTTTGTCCAATGAGCTGGAGACAGACACCTGGGAGAGAGAAGTGAAATGGGCCCTAGGATGCCTTGCTGATAACAAGGCTGCAGGAGTTGATGGAATCCCAATTGAACTATTCAAAATTCTACAAGATGATGCTGTGAAAGTGTTGCTTGCCTTAAGCCAACAAATTTGGAGAACTCAACAGTGGCCAATAGATTGTAAATGGTCAGTCTTCCAATCCCAAAATAGGCAGTGCCCCAATTATCGAACAATTGCACTAATTTTACTTGACGGCAAGGTAATGCTTAAGATCCTACAAGTTCGACTCCAACAATATATGGACCGAGCACTACCAAATGTGCAAGCCAGGTTCCGCAGAGGAAGAGGCACAAGAGATCAGATTGCCAGAGGATGATGGAGAAAGCAAGAGAGTTGCAGAAAAATGTTTACTTTTGCTTCATAGACTATTCTAAAGCCTTTGACTGTTTGGTTCACAATAAAATGTGGCAAGTTTTTAAAGAGATGGGAGTACCAGATTATCTGATTCGCCTCCTGAAGAATCTGTATGTGGAGCAAGAAGCCACAGTTAGAACCGAACACGAGACAATAGAATGGACTGGATGAATCCAAAGCCAGAATCAATATTGCTGGAAGAAATATCAACAACCTCAGATACCCAGATTATACCACTCTGGCTGAAAATAAGGAGGAACTGAAGGACCTGTTGATGAGGGTAAAACAAGAGAGGGCAAAAGGTAGTCTGATGGTCAACGTTGAGACGAAGTTCATGGAAAACGGCAATCTCAGTTCCTGGCAAATCGACAGGGAAGAAGTGGAGGCAGTGACAGGTTGTATTTTCCTTGGATCCAAGATCTCTTTAGATGGTGACTGTAGACATAAAATTACAAGATGTTTTCTTCTGGGGAGGAAAGCAATGGCAAGATTGGACAAGCTAGTAAAACGTAAAGAAACTATCAACAAAGGCCTGCATAATTAGAACTATGGTATTCCCAGTAGTAACACACAGATTTGCAAGTTGGACCATAAAGAAGGATAAGCGTTGTAGAATTGACGCCTTTGAATTGAGGTGTTGGCGAAAACTACGTAGAGTCCCTTAGACTGCAAGAAGATCCAATAAATCAATACTTCAGCAAATCACGACAAACTGTTCACTAGAAGGTATGAACATGATGCTGAATATCAAATATTTTTGCCATATCATGAGGCAGCAGAATTCCCTAGAGAAGACTCTGATGCTCGGAAAGATTGAAGACATAAGAAGAGGACGACAGAGGCAGATAGATGAGGTCACTGAAGCAATGAACATGAGCTTGATGGTGCTAAGATGGCAGTGACTGAGAGATGCACCTGGCGTGCTGCGGTCCATAGGGTCACGGAGAGTCGAAGGTAACTGAATGACTAAACAACAAAATAATTAAATAGAGAATGTTGCAGTGGTAACCTCTACTCTTTGTCTACATTTAGAAAGCCCAGGTGCTGTGGTCATTGAGGTCAGTGGCACATCCCCAATTGGTTTGAGTTCTGAAAAAGCAAGGATGCTTTAAGTTATGGACAGTACTTTCCCCACCTTTGTAGTTGCTAAAACTATGTTAACATGTATATTGTTTTTATAATTGGAAATGATTTAGATTTTAGGTTTACTGCTGTAGTGTTTTGTATTTTCACATTTATTCTGTTTATGTAGTAAGCTAAAACCAAAATCCATGAAACACTTGTTGAGAAACTTTTTTAGTACCACTATATCCACCATCAAAATTTTTATAACTTTAATTCTGGAGCTGTACCCATTGTTTCAGATGCTTTGCTCCTGCATGTTCTCATAGGAAATAAACAGTCAATTGGCTACTAGCTTCACATTCCTAGCCAAAGTCTTCAATGGGTGTTTTTTAACCTGTCATTAATCGTAATTTATCTAAACCTCAAGATATGCTGCGCTCTTCATTAACACTGCTTACTGAATAAATTGCTTAAGTGTAGAGAATTGAAATTTACATAAACTAACTTCTTAAATGTATTACTGGTTGTCTATCGCTTTAAAACAATCTTAAAACCATTCCATTGTGGGGTGCAGTGCAGTTTTTCTGCTTCAGTATCTTGATATGCCTCCATGTCTGCCTGTGTCATCAGTCTACAGTGTTGATTAGGCCACTTTCCAAAGTTTATATATGTGTAACAAAAGTTTATACTTAATGCCAAAGCTTTATTTGGCATACCTGTCCACTCACATTCCCCTCGTGCTTGAGTATAAGGTCCAGGTCTTTGCACACTGCTATAATGGAGTTAATGAGATGAAGAGTAGAAACGGGTAACAGTTAGTGCTCCAAGTTACGATACTGCTTTTATTTGTCTATGTGGTGTGTGTAGTTCTCTTGATTATATAGTAAAATACAAGTTGACATGATTGTTTTGCCTTGTCCCACAGAACTATGGAGTTGCTGCAACCAAGAGACAGTGTTCAGAGGCTGATGAAATCTGCTCAATCTGCCAAACTGAATTTACAAAACCAACTGTACTTATATGCCAGGTGAGTCAAGATGTTTTAAACTGGACAGTCTAAATAGAAAAAAAAATATTTTATGTAAAGGATCAAAGTGCGTGGTGGAATATTCACAAAGCAACTTCCATGATTTAAGCTTACAAAGTTACTCATAACCATATCTAGAATTGGCTTCATGGGTTGAGGATTGTTAGAAGTGGGAGTAGAGGCTGGATTGGGTTTTCATTTGGGGTAGAAGGATGTGATGAGCTAGGTTTATAGGTCCCTGATTGTTTTTATGAATAAAAACTGAGTCCTCAAAGAGGATTGTATACAACATGACTGCTGTAAAACTGTTATGTTAGGCTGATGTCAAATCAGGAGAGCCACCAGTGTATTGTAAAATACAGATTTTTTTTTTTTTTTTTTTTTTTAATAGTTGGGAGATTGTGTTTTAATTCATTGTATTTATTCTATAAACATACATGCTAAGCAGCTTTTTTTTTTTTTCAGCACATTTTTTGTGAAGAATGCATCGCATTATGGTTCAACAGAGAGAAAACCTGCCCCCTTTGTCGGACTGTGATCTCTGACCACATTTACAAGTGGAGTGATGGAGCCTCATCTCTTCATCTTCAGCTGTTTTAAGCTACAGATGCTGTTTGCATATTTATACTGCTAAAGAATCTTATTTTAGCAATAAAATATTTTTTTACAAAAATTAAATTTTGCTACAATTTCAGGAAAAATGGGATAGAAAATAATGGAGGGTATAAATTAATGTGTTTAATAGGGATTTCATGGTCAATTTTATTATCCTTCCTTAAAGGACCACTGCACAAGACACTTGTTTGTCATGTATGAACAAAAAAATGTATTAGCAGCTGTGTGAGCCATGGACATATTTTTAATGAAAATTAAATTATTTGAAGATGTTATTTGTGAGTATAGGAATTAATTTTGTGCTTGTCACATCATATCCTTAGAGCTGGATCATGGAGGTGTGGGTTTTTAGTTAGGACTGGAGTGGGACAGGCAGATTGCCAGGGCCGACTAGACACTCCACAATTTAGGTTGAACACTGTGTGAATACAGGTGGAGCAATTAGCATTCAACAAACTCTAATTGTCTCATCTGTATTCTGAAATCCTGACCTGTCTAGTGGGTTTGAGGAGAGGTGTGGGGGCCATAGTTTTGCATCATTCAATGCAACCACTGCTCTACAGAAATGTAAACAACCCTCTCAGTGTATCATGGATGCCTCCAAGTTGTGCAGAAGCATCAACATTTTTTTTTCCTCATTATAAAAGTAGCTGTATGATTTATTTTTCATGATGGAGTATGCTGCTAGTAAGACTTGATGTTTTGAAACCTATTTTTTTTCATAGTGCAGTGGTCCTTTAAGAAAACCTATATACCAAAATTTATGACTGGGGAGTGAGCAATATTTGCAGTGCAAAATTTAAGTGTATTTATTCCCTTTAAAAAATCTTTAGTTTTATCCTCTTATCTATTAAAATGTTTTGCTTTTTTTGTTTGTTATTTTGCTTGTTTCTGGAGAGTGCAGTTTAAAGAATATATTTTACAAAAATGTTTAATAAAAGGTATACCATACCTTTTAATTTCTTTTCTAAAATGTTACATACTAAGGCTTTCTTAAGCTAGTAATCAAATGTACAGTACAATTTAAAGTGAAATATGTATAATCAATTAGGCAAGTAGCAATGCAAAATAAAATATTCATGATCCTGGTGGTGTAACCTTTTACATTTATATTGTACAATATATGACACTTTCTGTATAATAAATTGGACACTGACCAATTCTGAAATATACTGAGAGTGTGAGTAATGCCATATTTACCTTGTGAATCTCCTCTAGCCCTGTGAGAACAACACCCAGGCTTGGTTAAAGGACCACTCACCTAGTACTGTAAGTGCTCTTCATGGGGTGAGAGAGCATAAGATTGTATGTTAAAAATTATCTATTTTTTAATTACAGCTAAGAAATCTAAAGTGTTAAGTCTGTTTACATAAAGTGTATCCTGCCTACTGACTGTTGCAGGGGTAAAATAGACAGCTGAACTGCATGCGATGAGGACATTGATTGATAGCAGTTTCTCCCTGCACTCAGGAATGTGCTGAAAAAGTTGACCTGTAACTGACCTGTTTAGTTGACAGCTGCATTCCATTCTCTGCACCGATAGATGCTGTGAAGGGTTAACCTTTGTTTTTATTTTGCTCCCAATACAAAGCTGTAGCTGTGGGTCTGACTGGAGGGATGTCAGTGACTCAGGTAAACACACATTTTATTTGATTTCTCTGTGAAAAATGCATATATTTCAAAAATAATTTCATCATGCTCTTAGGAAATCTTTACTGTGATGTGGTCCAAATTGTACTGAATTAAGTGGCCCTTTAACTTGGTCTGAGGGTATTATGATGTCTATTGCTGAGGTAGCACTGTACAGCTGAAATGCAGTGTTAAGTCTAAAATGTATTTAAGTGTTTGTTTTTTCTTAATTGGAGTAGGGGGAAGCTATGTTGATCCTCGAGTGCTGAACATAGGCCCACAATTACTTAATGAGCAGAAAGGAAACAGCGACAGTGTATGTGATTAACATTTATAGGTATTGCACCACTCTCAAAATATTTGACTATATTCAAATGAACTGTTCCATTGTTGTGTGATGTCTTAGGATATTTTTGCAAGCTGAACTTACTATTTTCATTAGAAGGCTGAATGAATCCCTTGTATCTACAATATTAATGCTGGTGGTTCATTAAGGTAGACTAAGCAGGTTTTCATCTGTGTTTGTTATATAGACCTTGTAACCTAACACCACACCCACAGGTAATGGGCTTCACATTACCAGTTAAAGAAAACTATAAGCAGATATGCAGCCTGATACTGTTAGGATAAAGCTTAGCTTTAGACCAGATGTAACATATGGCAGTACTCAGAGGGAACAAGAAAAAAAGGGAGAGTTTACAAAAGCTAAAAATCTTAGTCTGAGGGCTTCTTAGAAAAATATGGAAATTTTATAAAACCATTACACTAAAGTTAAAATTAAAGACATACATAAAACGTGTGTGTAATTATATAAATTAAGTGCATGTTTTATAAATTTTCTAGCATAAAAAAAAAAAAGTTCCTGACGTGCTACATTTTAGTATAGCAGTTACATTCTCCCTCAGTTTGACAATGCTGTGGGATGGATTAGTTTTGTTCAGCAACTCCATACACCCAGGTTCTTGTAGACACATTAAGCCATCTTGTATACGTGAAAGGTTCATATAGCATACTGTATGGTTAGATTCCCACCTCCCCAACGATAGTGACAAGCTTTTTGTAGCAAATCATGTTTAAAAAAAAAAAAACTATTTGCTTTATATTGATTAAAAGGGACAATTAACTCCAGGAAAGACAGTCTCTCTGACCCCTTAAAAAATCTCCTTTAAGAACTTTCTAGACTTTCCTTTTTTTCTATCTATCAATTAGGTTTCCGTTGTACACTGTGCAATCAAATATATTTGCTCTCAGAATAATGCTGTCAAAAGTCCACCATACCAGAGAACCATCCTAAAAAAGTTTGCATGGACAAAAAGTGAAATATTATTGTGCACCCCATGATACATACAGCGTCTAAATATTTTGTTGGGCGACGTTACAGCAGCTGCAGGAAAGTTACAATAGAGCAGTTACCCCTGTGTAGGCAGTGGGATGGAGAAGATGTCATGAGCCCAGCCTGCTTCCAACCTTCATGATAGTTCAGCACCCAAACAGAGCTGGCTCTGATACACTGCTCTGCTTGAAGAAAAACAGGCAAAAAGCCAAGGGAAATGTTAGCATTAACTGGATACTGCTTTTAATAGCCTAGACGAAGAATCATGAGCTTTACTTGTAAATGCAGCTAGACAAGCTGTGATAATGTATTTCTGCAAGTAAAATATATAAATAAAATACACACTTTTGCTATACTCATTCAAATTTTGTATTTAATTGCTATTTACAGCCAATCTTTCAAAAACATTTTTATGATTACAATACAAACCGAATACAAAATGAAAAAAGCAAAATGGTGTTTACCTTCACTCCACTCCTAAGGCAGCAGAGGCCTTTTATTTATACACATTAAAATGATGGATCCAAATTATTAACACTCAAGACCTATTATTCTTGGTATATAATAAATGTAGACTGCAAACATTTTGAGGCAATTTGTGCTGTTAATTCTTCATCCTAAGGTCATGAACCTGTTGCATTCTTAGAGAGCTCAAAATAAGACTGGGAAGATGCAATTAAAGCCACGAGGGACATTAAGAAATGGTTATTTAAATGTTGAACTCCCATCACACTGGTTTGAGTTGGAGCACTCCAATTAAGCACAAAGGCCCTCATTCAATTGCAATTTGGCCAATTGAATAGGGGTCTAAATAAGCATATTAAAAACTTCTTTAAAAAAATATGTTGTTAGTAAACATCTATCCATAAGCAAGGTTTTCACTAACTAAAAACTTATTTTAAAAAAAATGTTATGTGCTTATTTAGACCCCTATTCAATTGGCCAAATCGCAATTGAATGAGGGCCAAAGTAAGTAACTTATGTTTCTAAATCCTGCCTATATTTCAGCAAACTTTTATTTGCCTGGGTTTACAAGATTATTCCCCTAAAGGTTTATTTTGAGTCTTCTATCAACGTGCTACTAACTACTAGTGCTTGCGTTTGTCATGGATTTAAAAATAAATTAAAAAAAATAAATAGAGTTTAAAATTATTTACCTAAGCCAAAGATAACAATTCAATCTCCCTCTGACACAGTGATGTGGCTATTTTTTTTTTTTTTTTTTTAACATTAAAATGCTATTATCCAATCACATGCAGCTGGCTGTTGCATCAGCTGTAGCTTGGCAGATTATGCAAAAAGAAATTAAGTATTTTTAAATGGCAGATCATCCTGCTGTGTTATAAACTTTGTTTACATTTATTAATTACCTAATTTCAACTCTTAAAATTAGTTTTTCTTTATGATCAAAGAATGAATTTGTTTTCTGTATTGAGTTTAAGATTACTATTATTTTGTTCACTCCACAACCAAATTATTTCTGCACAAGGTTTAGCAAAAATGCTGACTATATCTCTATAATATTATGACAACTTGCACTAATACAATATAGAAATCGGGCAAGACCTAAATATCCGATCCTCCTTAGACTGACTGACTGGATATAAGCTTTTGTCAGAAATCTCATCTATCATTACCATCTAGGTAAATCAGGGTTTTGTCTTCTAATAGTATGATTTTCCTTTGCCCATTATTCGCCAGTCCTGCATGACAAATGGATAGTAGTCATTTTACTATTCCACAAAATAAGGGCAATATAAAATGCAATCGCTCAATTTTTGGAGGCAGAGATGAATTAGCCAAAAAGAGGTGAAAAAGAGTACGATTTGGCAAAAAAAAAATTTTTTTTAAGGAGACTGGACAATTTACAAAATAATTGTATAACCATTAGATGTAATTAGTTTTCTACAAAGTTGAAGATGTAGCGGCTTCACTTGAAGTGCTGTATTCCTGAACACCTGCAATCTCTATGGGTCTAATAGACATCTCAGTGTAAGGGCCCCTAACTGCTTCAAATGCACCTAAGCAAACAAGGCACTAGCAGTCCTTAGTGGTCAGATTAGTTACTAAAGGCAGGATCATTATCTTTTACTTCCTAAAATAATTTTGCCCCTTTTTTCGGTCTTGAAACACTAGACCTTGTCAGGTCAATGTCTTGTGTGAAACAGTTATACGTGTTTTCACAAATTTGCTTAGAAATTATGGACTTGCTCTTGAAGATGGGGTATGGACCCCTTTTCTTAGGGCGATTGGGCAGAGGATATTGAATGAGCATCATGATCAACTCCTATTACATTTTCACTAATTCCTGTGGTACATTTTTGTATACGGTAAATCATTTTTCAGGGAATAGCAGGAAACCCCTTCCATTGCTGGTGCTTGCTACAGAATAGTAAGTATATATACACGCGCGCACACACAGAAACAGCTATTTGCAGTGACAACTACACATGTAAATGTATAATTGACACACGTGTGCTTCTGTATGTATGTGTATGGTAATGGCAGGATGGGTATTTAGGAAGCTGAAAAGACAAGTCGCAAATGGGCAGATCTGAACTAGCCTAGGGCTGCATTTAGCCTAGACATGTCGAGCTCTCAGCCATCAGCATTACTTTTCAATTCACTAACATATGTCTGGTGCTTGAATTTGATGATTTGCAAAACAAAAAAGTGATCATTTTTTGTTTGGTCTCCAACTTACCTTTTCCAAATGATCAACTCTACGCATCTATATTCAATTATAGATTATTTTTATGACAAACTACAGGGTAATGTTTAAAAAGACAATACCAGATGGTTTAAATCTGAGGAAACACATTTTCTTTTTTCCTTCAGGCATACATGATACATGTGCCAGCAGACTATGCTGACCACTGCAGATATATGCAGGGCTGCCAACTGTGCTAAGGGGAACAATCCACACATCTAATTACTCCTATTCACAATCAGCTCCTGAAACTCCACTCCTCCACATAGCAGTTCCAAATCACTGTGCATCAATATCATGATGCAGAATCGCAGCCATTTAAATACATCCATATTTACATTTTCAGTCTGCTAAACAACTGCTGTAAAATTCTATCAGTTTGTTACTGCACCAAATTGCTGCACTAGCTTTGGGTCACCTTTAATAATATCTGTAAAGGCACAAATGATAAAAAAAAAAAATATATATATATATATATATATATATATATATTTTATTAATTGTAAGCGGCATCTTCATAGACAATCAAGTAAAAGTTGACACAAAAAAAAAATGGAAAAATCTATGAAATATGTTAAGACATCCTGTGCTAAAGTTTATAAACAACCCTACATGACTCTGCTAAACAGCAGAGTAAGGCAGTAATCATAAACCTATTTAGATATACAACAAGATAATGTGCTGCCATCTATCTTTATATAACCAATTCACTTAAACAATCTGCTAGACTATGGTATTCAATGCTCCATAATCCTTTGTAAATGACAATGAAACAAGAAAAAATACAAAAACATGTTCCCTCTCTGTGTAGACAGATATGACACAACACAGATGGACAAGATGTGCTATACTGGTTGTAGTAAATTGTATACTGAGCAATTCAAGTCTATGTATGTGGACATTAACTAAAAAAAAAAAAGCCCCCAAAAAACAACTATTTAGTTCACACAATATTTCTTTTTTCTTTCACATGTTTTCAGTTAGTTAAAAAAAAAAAAAAAGCCCTTTAAACTGTTCATATTCCCATACCAGTTTATGTCTAGCACCAGTTTACCAACTATTTCTTATTGCAGATAAAATCATTACCAAAACACCTTTTGTAAATGGTTAAAGTACCTAATAGGGTTCCTACATTTGATTTTAAACATAAATGAAGTTGCTTTCCAATAGGTTAACACAATAAAAAAAATGAAAATTATTAGACAAGGAAGGTATAGATGACAAAGTTATTTTTACTCATTCTTAGCGTGTGTAAACAGTTTGCTTGTCTGTACATAAGTTGTTTAGGGGAGGACTTAATGTTACAGTTGCAGGATTGATCCTAAAGTCTGGAACGACAACATGTGGATCCGGGAGCTGAAATAGTAACCCAGCCCTAACTTAAGCACTACAGAGAATTTTCCTGAATAGAAATAAAAATATTGGAAAGTGTTTGCTGGTAAACACTATTACATTAGTTAAAAAAGTGGAGAGATGAAACCTGCAAAATATCACATGCTCACCAAATAAAGGAAAAATAGTCCTTGCAATGGTATACAAATAACACAATTGCCTGTGATTAATGGATAACGGTTGATGTGTTAAATCCTGTATATTTGCAGTACAGTGTGATGGAGGCCTAGATGGGCTAAAAACAAATCCTGGACCTTTTTAAAAGCTTTGTTTGTCCTATACATTTTTTTTCTTCACATAAAATGACAGCAATGTACTGAATATGCCATTTGTACAGTAATGTTATAATTAAAGTTATATGGGTTATTGAAAATTCAGCTCTTGAAGACCTAAACAAAGAAAAAACTATTTACATATTTTATTTAAAAAATAGACTTTGCAGTTTAAAGCGTGACTGTCTGCTTGTGCTAGGGGGTTGTCAAGCTAAAAGCTCAACTAAGTCATCACAAAACACCTCCCTTTACCCCACTAATGGGTACAAGAAAATGGCAGAGCACTACCTCAACGCTGTGCTGAAGAGAGAATATGGAAGCGCCCAGACTAACCAGTCTGCTATAGTTATTAGGCAAGATTAGCCAAGATCTCTTAAAATGAAAGCCTATTGCTACAACCTGTTGTATGCTGTATATAATGTACAAGATCTGACCAGTGAGCAAATCTATAAACCAGCCTTGTATTAAGGACTCCGATGTGAGCAACTAGAATGTCTGCTAGAAAACATTGCAATAAGTGTTGTTTTGCAATTTAAAAAGCCTTGGCATTTTACTTAAACAATATTAAGCAGATCTATTTTATTTTGAATTGTGCCTGTATAAATAATCCAGTTTGCTGTAACAAGTTAACTGTGTACACAATCTCTCTAATATTTGCAATATGTATTTGCTGACCCTTACAGTATCTCAGAGGATTAAGTCGCTTTTATTTATCCAAACATGCAAAATAAAAAGGATTTTATAACTAAAGTTTATCATATCAGATGACAAAATCACTACAGTAACTTGGAAATCATATATTGATCTAGCATGTATTTAAAAAAGGGCAGATTTTAAACATTTTTCTCATAAAAAAAAAAAAAAACAACCTCTGTAAGATGTATTTAGAGGTAATTTGGAACAAACTTCAAAATGACACCTCAACTTAAGCACAAATTTAAAGAATTGCAATTGGTTATTAAACACTCAGGCCCTCATTCAATTGCAATTTGGCCAATTCAATAGGGTCTAAATAAGCACATGGCATATTTTTTTTAAAGAAGTTTTTATTTAGTAAACATTTATCCAAAAGCAAGGTTTTCACTAACTAAAAACTTATTTAAAACAAATATGTTATGTGCTTATTTAGAGCACCATTCAATTGGCCAAATAGCAATTGAATGAGGGCCTGAATGCGTTATATAAAGTTGATCTTTGAGTATTTTAAGCATAAATTTACCCCAAAAAAAATCATCCATTTCTTTTACGCTCTACATCTAGGACTACTTAACAACCCTCAGTGGTTGTAGGGCTGATAAAGAGGAAAAGCAGGCCCATTTGGAGATGATTTACTGCCAGTAAGTTTTGTTTTTGTTTTTTTTTAAAGACGAGAAGGAGCTCCAGCCCAAAAAGAACAGTTAAACAAATATTTCTGCAACTAAGTTTTCTCACTAAAACCATTTTATGGTCAGAGTAAATTGAAAAAATAAATGGTTTATACTGATCTTTACTACTGAAGTAGAAAAGACAGGATCAATAAAGAACACATTTTAATACATTAAATTCTACATTCACTGCTTACATAGCAGTTGATGTTGCACATGGATGTGCTAAAACTCATTCACCATCACAGTATTTCAAACCATCAATTAAAAAGGTTGTCTACTTAACCCAATGATATTAAGTAAAGAAGTGCTAATCTTCATTTTCTATGAAATTAGAAATTGAGAGGTTCATTTCAGCAAGCAAGGCAGATAAGCATACATGTAGAATCACATTAAAAAGACCAGCTGTCTTTGTTCAAAGCAAAGTTACTGCAGGCCCTGGGTAATAATTTAGCCCATACAGTCCATAGCTACAGCTCTCCTAATGTGCTTCCAGTTGAGGTGGAGTTGCAATTTGATGTGAAGTTCGTGGCACTACAGAAGAAGCCTGTAGTGGGTGAAACACATTGCCACAGCGATTGCTACCACTGTGTTGCCTGGTAAAGCCACCATCACCATGTCATCTGAAAGCAGAGGGAACCGAAAGCTGCAGCTCCCAACTCTATGTTTTACCTAAAGACTTTGACAACTTTGCTTGCAAACACCAGCATTTTTTTTACATATGATGCTACATATTTGAATACTAAGGGACTGAAAAAGCTTGTACCTCACTTAAACCGAGCTGTGTTCCCTCATCACATGGTATAAGTGGTCTGTCTTTACAATTAGATAGGTACAGTTCATGTTTCTTTGCTCAGAACAGGATGCATATATTCAAGAAATTAGTGGGACTTTGTTAAACCCTGCTACATAAAAAAAATACACATTGCGATTACCTATTCAGGAAAAAAAAAAAAAATATGACGAGAAGGTTACAACAGAAAAATGTATGAGGCACATCAGCTAACTAATTATAATTTACATTAGGTTTCTGAAAAAGCTTACTTATTGGAGAACATTCAATACCACCACGGAATGGGTTTCTACATCCGTGTTACGAAATATTTTTATTTTCTTTGCAATATTGGATTCAGTACATACTTTCTATGGCTTGGATCCTACGGCTCCAACAATTACAAATTGAACAAGCATTTTAAAAAAATCCTCTTGGAGGCCCATATTACACTGACATTAACACTATTACCATTATAAATTTGTTGTCACACTACTTTGAACATTATGTTCAAGCCATATATGGTTATTGGTAAACAGACAGCAACAACAGGATTGGCTGATAATGCACACAGAACAACCAGGATTTGCACATGTTAAACCTTGTTACAGATGTTCACGAAGATGGTTTGTGTTAAGGCAAGTAAGGTAAAGTTACCTTTATTTCTTTCTTTGTACCTTTAAGCCATTGATACAGAATCCAAGACAAGACCAGCATTGTGTTAACATTCCCTAAGGTTCATCCTCAGACATTTTTCCCTCCTTATGGAAGACATGAGTTGAAGGCCATGTAATACTTTTACAATCAGAAAATACTGAAGTCCCATTACTGAAAGTTCTTTTTTGGAGGTCAACCAGAACAAAATGGCGGTAGTAAAGCGAACAGGAAAGTATAGTTGAGAAATAAACAATTGACAGCTTGCAAATATCCACGTTTGTGGTCAAGTATCAAGGTACATGAGTGCCTTGGACCAATTCCTCATGTAACTTAGACTAACTTTTTAAATTACTTTCCTCTTAAAGCACATGAACAGCAAAGTGCCATAATTTAATTATAGAATTGATACATTGTTATTGTGTCAATAAGTACAACAACCTAGAATTTACCCAAATTCAGGAATTCCCCAAAACAATTTGGAAGACAACCTATCAGTTTATGGGTAAAACTAGCCCTATAGTCATTAAGAACTGGAAAGTTTCTCTCTTTCCCATTAACAGACACAGCAAATTAGTCTGATTACACCTGAATTAACTCCGTTAGTGGCATCAAACATCTAGTTATAAAAACAAGTTTCATTTTGGCAATGATTCAATTAATTTATTTTTTCCCCCAGAATTAGGTTTCCTACAGAATTAAACTATCCATTATTCCTCTTTACATCAGATTCATTTTTGGAAAATGTTTTTCTTTTTACTATGTGCCACTCCGGAACATAACAGTGGCTAAATATATCCATTAACTAATACTGCCAGCTTCCAACTTTAATAGGGACCAAATAGGCTGGGAATCATTAGGGTGAGTTGCCTCCACTTAATGCAGTTTTGATTAATCTGCTTTCTTTTTTGCACCACTGATTGATATATATATGTGTATATATATATATACATATATTATATTTAAAAAAACATGAGCGTTCATTTGTTAGTCTTTCCAAACTGTTCTGTGCAGCAAATGATTCCACAGATTACCCCCACAGGGACTACAGTTCCCCAAACATTTTTTTTTGCTTTGTTATAAGTGGAGTTAATGTTCCATGTTTTACCAACTGTACAAGTCAGAACATATCAGTAAAATCTGCACTGTCATAGATTCATGCGTAAATGTTCTGGTCTCTTGGAGATCATGGGGTAGGCTTGCTTTTTGTACGGCCCAGAATTGGATTGTCTGATTGGTAGTGGTGCTGAAGCTTCTCCGCTTGCAGTCACATCCATTTGTTCTACGCCACTTGCTTCCATTCGGTAATCAGCTGGTGGTTGTGTGTTCAAGGTTCCAGGATTTCCTCTTCCCCAGAAATCCCCAGAAAACTTAATAGGGCTAAAAGAATAAAAAATAAAAAAATTGTTTAGTATAATCAAAAAACACAAGTTAAAAATGGACATTGGAAATGTTCTAGTTATTTGAAAAATGACCATTTTAGGTAGTCATGTACACAATATAAAGTAGAGTATGCTCGGTTAGCATGTCTGAGGATACATCACAGATTTAGGTCTTTATACTCTACTATAGGAGTATTCTATTGCACAACTACAATTCATCATTTGAAATTAATTTACAGGGTAGCAGTAGTAGAAAAATTAGTAAAATTGTGCTAAAAATATACTTTACAAAAATGAGAGACATTGTATCCAGTAACTTTACCTAACAGGAGTCCTAGGGCTACCAATAAATCTGCGCGGGGAACGAATTTTTGGTTCAAATGAAAACTTCTCTTTCACACTTTCAAGTACAGATGGAGCCACATAGGTAAAACCCTGGAATGAAAAGAGAAAATGTTGTTAATGTCATGAAAGAACAACTGTGACAACGAAGGGATTGTGGTGTTCCCTAAACGATTAAAACAAACAAGAAAAATAAACTTGCGTTGAAGCCTGATTATGACACACACCATGAGAAAACAATGCCTAAAGGCATTAAGCATGACATGGTCTAGAGATTTCACAAGTTACATTCTTAGAATCTGAAACCAGAGCATCTAGATTTATGCTATGAGCCTGTCCAGTTTCACAACTGCAAGGACAAAACAAGTAGCTGTTTCTGAACAATTTATCAAAGTTCAGATTTCCTTATGCAACTTCCCAGTAAAACATTTTTTAAAGCGAATAAAGTTGGCAAAACAGACATTGCATTCCTCCACTAGATAAAGAATGTATAAAAAAAAAAAAAGAAAAAAAAAAGGAGAGTTTTAAAATATTCAGAAATAAAATGGAGGAAATGGTTTAAGTGTCATGGTGCTCAATTGGCTTTTTTACAAGCATTTAAAAAGAGCATGTTTTAAACATTACAATAATATTTTTTTTTCATACTGTTTAAAGTTCATTAAAACTAACAAGAAATGCATAGAGTATGCTTTACTCTGAAAATGTAATTGGCTGGCAGAGGGCAAGCCCCCAAGAGCAGTAAAACATTTGAGTCCTTACTTTGAAAAAAAGAAAATACACTACAGGACATGATCAAATATCTTTTTTTTTTTTTTATGCAAAGAACTTTTTTTTTTACATGTCCCTTTAATGACCCAAATAACTTTGAGGCATTTAGTATTGTTTTCATAATGATATTTACTGTCAAAACTTGCTATTGAAACCAAAATGCTTTGGAGGCTAGTTGGACAGATATTGAATATATTAATGGTTCCATTATGAAAATCCAATCACTCAATGTTCAAAGGTTGTGAGATAAAAATGGTTTGCATTTTATGTCTTACATCCCAGGCTACATGCAGAATTGATATGCTTTTTATTAAAAGAATACAATTATATGACTGCACAATCCCTAAGAGCAGGGAACAGAACTCACCACGAACACCTGGTTGGCACTTTCACTGAGAGTGGCATCATCTGGACTGTCCACGGGAGTCTGTCGTGTAAACTTTGAATCAAACTGGCTGACATCCTCTTCAGATTGCTTTGTGGGGGGAAAAAAGGATTACACGTTTATGTAAGCAATATCAAATGAAAAATTCAAAATGCTCCTGCAGATACATTACTTGGCTGGCTTGCCAAAGCACCACTCCGCTTTAAGAGGAGTTTTACATTTTTAAATGAACTATCACTAATGATTATAATGTTGGACAAGGAGTACAGAATTGTAAAACATACCCTCACAAGAGAAACATCTGGGACACTGAATTAGGTTACATTTTGAAGAACAATATCTACTAATTGGAAAAATCTCTGGATAAACGACCACTAAAGCGTAATATTTATAACTTGTGTAAGCATTTCAAACCAGTAATTAAAAATGAAATGCCAATTAAGTTTTGGAACACTAATGTTGGACATTTTGTCTGTTTCTAAAAAAAATACTTAAAACCGAAGGAGGAATGGGAGGAACAGTGGATGCAGACAAGAGATGTCCTCTTCAAATAGCCCATTTAGAAAAAAAAAAGGCAGACTAGCAGTGCAAAATGGAAACCGGTATTATACAAGTCCTAAAATATAAGATTTTCTTTAAAATACTTTTATGTTACAGTCTTGCATACCCGTTAATGTTATTTTGCTGGGTACTTCAAAATAAATTAATTTTTTACGCATCCTCTGTTGCTTGGTCAAAAAATCAGTCCATAGTCATAGTTAATGAAGGACTTAATATGCCCATTGTTTGTTTAACTGTTGTGAAATGCTAGAGAGCCTTGAGATTGAAACTAAACCATTCAGCTCCATTATAAAAACTGCAGGTAAATTTCCAGTGTCATACCACAGTTCATTGACTCTCTCCCACTTGAGAAAAGATAAACATGGGGTGTCTTACAGAGTCCAATGGAGCAGTCCAACATGTAATAAAAGGCTGTTCATTTTCTTTTTTACTTTCTAAAACAATCGTTGTTCAAATATGGCTTTTCACATTAGGCTGCCCTTTAGCATTTAAAATAACTAACTAACTATAAATGAAACCAAAACTGTTTGAACTATTTATGAGTGTAACTAACTATTCAGTAAATAAAATGAGAACTTAAAAAAAAAAAAAAAAAAAAAAAAAAAAAAAAACCCTATTCTTTATTAGCAAGCAGGCAATATATGCCTTTTTACATACCAAAAGAGGTTTAAAGGGAGGTTCCACTTTACGAGCCAGAAGGTCTTCCCAGTTAATATGTCTGAAAAATGGGTGCGCCTAGGAGATAAAATAACAAGAGTAAATACTGGATGACATTGTGTGACGCATTTTGATTGAATGCATTTTAAACTTCATTTTAGCATAAAAACTGTGTCAAGATATTCCAGTGGCTTGGTATCATTAAAGATTACTGTAGATTTACATACAAAGATCCCAAGCTCATTCCATATGGAAACTAGGATACGCAACTGAAAATGTTTACCTGAACATCTCCGGCATCACCGGCTCCTGCTCCAAGGCGTGAGGCAGCGTTTCTTTTCAGCAGCTATTGTAAAAACAAAATATATTAAACAATACAGGATAATGGTGTCCAGAGGTAACAAGCAACAGATTAAAACTATACAGTACGTCCACAATTAGGACTCCCACCTTCCTATCCAGTGTGACAAAGGGTAGCAGAGGGATTTGTTTCACCTTAAAAAGTAAGTAATTATAGGCAGCAGGTAAATTCCATAAATGTATTAATAAAAAAAATAAAAAAAATGGATTTATAAAAAAGTAATTTTAGTCTTAATAGCAAGAGGTAGAGGTGTTTCCACACACTACACTTGAATGTACAGTGATAACACAGAAATAGACCAGTTATCATATTGCTGCCTCCCATTCAAACATGACCCTACGTAATTCAGTGCTCAATTACATGCTATTTGACCAATATTTAGAATTATCTGAATATATCTATTTGTTGTAGGTTTAATTATGAGGTTTGCTATCTTTAAGTACTAAATATATATATTGATATAATATTTTCCATCTCGAATTGTTGTTCATGGAAAGACAAGTAGAGAGGCAGAAGCAGAAAGTAAGTATATGTTTTCTTATAAAAGGCCATTTTAATAAAGCATACCTTTTTAAGCAGATCCCTGGCTTCTTGTGTGAGGTAGGGAGG